>CAKAOJ020000044.1:4805000-5235779 GCA_916701645.2 Sebastolobus alascanus
TGTAAAGGAACGGTGTGTAACAATTAGGTCATCTATTGGCAGAAATGGAATATAATATAAATAAAGTATGTTTTCTTTAGTGTATAATCACCTGAAAAATAAGAATCATGTTTTCTTTACCTTAGAATGAGCCGTTTATATCTACAAAGAGAGCAGGTCGCCTCTTCACTGAGTCCGCCATGTTGCACCGCCATGTTTCTACAGTAGCCCAGAACAGACAAACCAAACTGTAAACTTTTCCTGCTTGGGCCGGAGTTCATAACGTTACTCGCTCCCGTTGCCGCTGCTCTCTCTCTCTCTTGCTTTACCACTCACTTTCCACGTACACACACACTCTAAGCACTCTACTCTTACAACAACTAGCTATACATAGCAAAATATTGAATATTGCGATATTATGTTTTGTGATACTGTATCGATTTTTAAAAACTCTATCAATTTTTTTTTTTTTTTCGAACTTTATTGCCAGTAATACAAATTAACAGGAAGCCATCATCACACACCAAAATCACCTTGAGACTGGGCCTCACCTGACATACATGAACACAAAAACAAAGTAACGCCGCATAGGGATGGAGTGTACACACATCCACCCACATATACAGTATACCTACAAAAACTATACATTAAAGAAAATTAAGTACAAGATTCCTGACTACGGTATTTTATAACTAACATCCATCTCCTTTTAAAAATAGGCAGTTTCAGTTGTATCTGGGCAGTCATGTATTCCATCATGTACACCTGTTTGAGTTTTTGTAACCATTGAGCAATTGTGGGAGGGTTAGTCTTCATCCAGTTAAAAGTGATTATTTTTCTTGCAGCCATCAGTAAGATATGCAGTACATAGCACTGATCTGTGGTAAACAGGCATTCAGGTGATACTTCCAGTAAGAACAGTAGCGGGTCCAGGGGGATGTCAATTTCCAGGATTTTCTTAATTTCTTCTTTGACATTTTTCCAAAATGGTTGTATTTTCGGGCAGTCCCAAAATATATGAGTATGATCGCTGACCATACCACAGTTTCTCTAGCATAGGTTAGTAGAGTTGTTTTTAAAAACACATGCTACAAGCGGGGTCCTAAAGAACCTCACCTTCACCTTCCAGTCAAATTCTTTCCATAGCTGGCTTACAATCCCTCTGTGACATCTAGAACATACGCTTTTCCAGGCATCATTGTCCACTATCGTATTCAACTCAAGTTCCCATTGTCCTTTAATATGTAAAGTGTTATCTGATGTGTCTAACATTAGCTTTTTGTAAATATGGGATATTTCTTTTTTTGTTGAAGTAGGGTGTTCAAACAGTTGAATAAAATGGGTTTCTATATTAGTTGGTTCTCTTTTAATATTCTCCCAGTCTTTGTGTTTTGTAATATAATGTCTGACTTGTAGATATCTGTAAAGGTTGCTTGAAAGTATGACAAACTTGTCCTGAATTTGTGAGAAAGATTTAAACAAATTTTCATCAAGAAGTCGGTTAATTATTTCAGCCCACTCTCATTCCACCTTTTATATGCATTGTCGTTCATGGATGGAAGAAACTCTATATTTCCTGCTATGGGCATGGCCCGTGAAAAAAGCTACAGCACCCTTTAGTTGCTTTTGGACTGAAGTCCAAATCTTCATTGTATGTTTGATCCATATATTATTGATTTTATTTTTTTCTGAGACTGTTGGCTTAGAAATGGGAGAGTAGACAATGACATTTCTGGTAAAGAGTTTTGTTCAATGGACACCCATCCTGCCTCTAAGTCCTTGACAACCCATGCCAGCACTGCTCGGTGCTGAGCAGCCCAGTAATAAAGTTTAAGGTTGGGTAAACCCAGACCTCCTTTTTCTTTTGTTGACATCATTATTTTCAACCGGATTCTTGGTCTCCTGTTTTGCCAGATAAATTGTGATAGTAGTTTTTCAAGCAACTTAAATGTAGATTGTGGTACTAGGACGGGGAGGGATTGAAATACGAAAAGTAGTCTTGGAAGAATATTCATCCTTACTTACTCTATCCTGCCAAAAAGTGACGGTGGCAGCACATCCCATCTGTTAAAATCCTTTTTAATTTCTTTAATCAATTTATTGTGATTTGAATAAAATAACTGTGTAGTTTTAGGTGTAAGAATAACCCCAAGGTATCTGAATCCCTGCTTGGATCTTTTGAAAGAGGCCAAGTCGTCTAGTCGGGGAGGCCAGTCCCCGACTATCATCATGGCCTCAGATTTGTTTGTATTAACCTTGTACGCTGACACTGCACTATACTCATTAAGGCTATGGAGGACGGCGGGGACAGAAGAAATGGGACTTTCTAAGAATAATAATATGTCATCTGCGAAAAGTTCCAATTTGTGTTGCTCATTTCCTTCATCAGATATTTCCTTTATGGAGGGATTAGCTCTTATTAATTCAGCCAGCGGTTCGATGCCGAGTGCAAACAAGGAGGGTGCTAACGCATCTCCCTGATGGGGAAAAAGGGAAACATTTCGAGCAGTGCCCATTTACCCTAACTCTAGATCTAGGATTTTTATAAAATACTTTAATCCACTTAACAAATGTGTCATTAAAGCCCATATAACTGAGAGTCCGTTCTTAAAAGGTCCAGTCAACCCTATCAAATGCCTTCTCAGCATCTAAGCTGAGAAGCATTGACGGGGTGTCCCTCTTGGCTGCAATTGATTGTAAGTTCATGGCCCTTCTGACATTGTCAGTTCCCTGTCGGTTGTTAATAAAAACCTGTCTGGTCCGGCTTTACAAGTTTATTGATATGCTTTTGTATCCTACTTGCTACAATGGAGGTCAAAATTTTAAGGTCTACACAGAGGAGGCTAATTGGGCGGTAAGACATACATTGAGTTGGATCTTTATTTTCTTTATGAATAACACTTATTACTGCATCTGACCGTGACCCAGGCGAGTTTCCTTCCGTTAGTGCGTAGTTATAGACTCTGCATAAAACTGGGGTTAACTCATTTACAAACATTTTGTAATATTCTCCAGGAAAGCCATCTACCCCTGGAGATTTGTTATTTTTAAGTTTTAGAATATTTTCTTTGATTTCTTCTTCTTTAATGGGAGACGTCATCATATCGGCTTCATCTGCTGTTAGTCTAGTCAAATTAATTTAATTAAAAAAGGATTCAATCTTTTCTCTTTTATGAGGTTCATCTTCCTCTTTATATGACTTTCTGTAATAGGTTATTACCCATTTCATAGTATTTCCTATTTATGAAGCACAGTGCTCCCTCAGCCTTGTAAGTTAACAGGTCATCCATTTTTTTTTCTATTTTCTCTTAGTAAACCCAAAATGTTCTGGTTTTTGGATCGTTGATGCTCTATATCTAATCTCTTAATTTCTTTCACTTATTCAAGTTGTTGAGCTAGCCTTTTCTTTTTTAGTTTTGAAGAAATGGCAATAATATTGCCCCTCATCACTACTTTGGCCCCTTCCCAGAGAATACAGGGGGAAACTGTGTCATTATCATTAGAAGTAATATAGTCTGTTATGTCTTTACGCATTTCTTGCTGAATCGCTTCATCATTTAACAATGAGACATTAAGTCTCCAATATTTAAACTGTTTACTTGGTCCTATCTTTATCTTTAAGGTGACAGGAGCATGGTCTGATATGGTGACTGGTTCTATATTACACTCACTAGCCCTGTGAGTGTCTGTTCCAGATATCAAAAACATATCCAGTCTAGAATAGCTGCCATGCACCTGCGACATGAAAGTAAAGTCCTTATCTCTGGGGTGCTGGTGGCGCCATATATCCACCAAGCCCAGTTCACCCATCAGATCAGATTTCTTGGATGGGGAGCCTGCTTCCACTGGGAGTCTATCCATATTTTGTCTCAGAATACAGTTAAAGTCTCCACCTATCAAAATAAATCCCTCTGCTTTATCTGCTAATAAAGATGCTATATTCTTAAAAAAAATTTAAAAAAAAAAGTTGGGCATTGTTATTTTAGTACCTCCAATAGTCCCTATTACTATTACAAATCTCCCCTCCTTGTCCTCAATTGTTTTTTCATGGCGGAAGTATATTGACTTATTGAACAGGATGGCAAATCCCCTCTTTCTCCCATTTTCAAAAGAGGCGCTATATACCTGGTCCCATTCTCTTTTTAGTTTTAAATGCTCTTTATCTGACAAATGGGTCTCCTGAATCATTGCTACAGAGCAGTGTAGTTTTTTAAGTTGATTAAATATTTTTTTTCTCTAAATTGGATTGCTTAAACCCTTAACATTATAGCTAATACAATTCAAACTATCCATGTATTGTTGTTTTAAACGTGTTTATATATTCCCAGCTCAGCTTTCTACAGATGCACACAAAATCAAGTAAGGCATAAGTACAACAGAATGACAGTGGCTCAACATTAGTCTCAAGGTAAAATGAACAAAACAAATAACACAGAATAAAGTGAACAAAGTACAACAAGCAGAATAAAGTGAACTTCCACATACCCAACTGGTTTTCCAGTAGTTATTTCGTGCAATTAGCTACATTACTTCTGACCTTAACAGAAACCAGTTCCCGTTGTAGCCTGGTCAGAGGATGCTGACTGCTCCTCCGGGGGGGGACACACAGTGTCGGGCTGCAGCTGTCGACCTGCTCGCAGATCGGTCGCTGCTCAGTGTGCGAGTACTGTACTCTCGGCTCATAATTAAGTTCCGTCCAAAGAAAAACTTACAGTTGTCGTCCTAACTTTGATTGTTATTAACTCCACAAAGTAAAACTTGGCGTGTGCTGAGGTCACTCAGCTCCATTGAAGAAAGCCTTGACATCCGTGCTCGATAGCACCGCTGGGTCTTTTCTTCGTCTCCCTCCCGCGCTGGTCCACCTGTTGTAGGACAGCTCCCTCTCCATCTGCTCTCGCTCGTCCACCCGTACCTGGATATTGAACACCTGAAGCGCCGGGACAGCGTCTGTGAGTGTCTGGTAAATCTTCTCACCAGACTCGGTGAGCATCCTTAGCTGCGCCGGATAAACACATCTGGCTGTGATGTTTTTCTGCTTTAGTTTAGTTAAATTACGCCCCGCACCTGCGCTCTCTTTTTTTGTAACTCTGTTGAGTAGTCGTAGTCAAAATATATTGGTTCCGCTTTGTAGAGGACTCGTCTTTGACTCCAGGCTTGTCTTATAATCAAATCTTTCACGGAGTAGTCCAAAAACTTAACGATTAGGGACCTCGGATTGGCATTGGGATTCCTCGGTTTAACTGTTAGAGATCGGTGGGGTCGCTCTATTTGTGGGTTCACTTCTGGCATTGGTTGGAGGACTGATTGAATCAGATCTTTCGCAAACACCTCCACATAATTTCCTTCGCTCCCTTCGGGTATTTGGTAGATTCTCAGGCTATTACGCCTTGACCTGTTCTAAGGTCTTCACATCGGGCCATCAGGTCCACCTCTCTTTGCAGCAGGTACCAGATGGTCTCCTCTCGGTGTCCTCCGTGGCGCTGATTTGGCCCTCCTCCGTAGTAGTTCTTTTCTCGAGTTTTGTCATTTCGCCTTTCAGTTCTTGCATTGATGACTCCAGCTTTGTCAGTGACAACCTGGTCTGGTTGTATCCTTGTAGATTTTCTTTCCGTAGATTCTCCAGCTCAGCTAATATTTTGGATTCTGGTGTGCTAGCATTAGCCACCTCGCTTACACAAGTTTGAAGTTGTTACTTTTTCGTTCTTATCCTTCAAGTTCTCCTGTTAACTCTTGCCTTTACATCTGAGTGACGATGCCATGATAAATTAGACTGGTTTTGCCGAGTTTCTAGTGATTTTGTTAGGAATTATTAGTTAGACGGACGGAGCTCAACTTTTAAGCTGCTGTATCAAACATGGAGTCACCGGAAGTCACTGTATCAATTTTTTATTAATAGTTTATATTTATTAACTCAGTCAATACTTTATTTCATTTGTAAAGAGATGCGCCCTCTCAGTGCATGTGCCTACTCAAAGTAGTTCTATGATGTTGGATGTTACAGGGACTGAGATAAATGTGAATGCAGATCCCACTGTTCTGATTGCATAAAATGGTAAACTTGTTTTACCTTTCTTTTTTATGGTGGTGTGGAGTTCTCTTAAAATTAGATCGCCTTTCTTACAGTATTGCAATAAATTGAAATATATTGAATCGTAATCCCTGTATCATGATACGTATCATATCGACAGATTCTTGCCAATACACAGCCCTACTATGAGAGGGCTATTTGTGTTTTTGCGTCGGCCACCTTAGCAATCCTACACGCTTGGCACACTGGAGAAGTTGGAATCTGCAACCTCACCATTAGATACCGCCAGATCCTACACACTGTTCCTTTAAGAGTTGTCTTGGTTTAATACTGGAAAATGTCCACAGTGACTTGAAGCATAAGACATGATGTACTAATAAACATTAAACAGAAACCACAATCTTTTTCTAACCTTTAAGTGCTTTGTTTACCCAAACCTAACCACTCGCAAGACTCAGGATGCAAACCCCTGTCTCTGGATTCACACTCCTGCACGTTATGCGCCAACAATCTTCTGGAAAAGGCCAAAAAAGTACAATATTTCACTATTAGAAATATAAAGTAGCATAAAATGGAAATACTCAAGTAAAGTACAAATGCTTGAGTAAATGTACTTTGTGAAATTCCGCCACTGACACTTATATTTATGAGCAAGTAAAAATATAAAATCCTGTTCAATCTAACCTGGATGAATAGTAGGGGTGGGAATCACCAGAGGCCCCGCGATATGATATTATCACGATACTTAAGTCACGATACGATCGTATTGCAATTTTAAAACTTTTGCGATATGCTGAGTATTGTGATATATTGCGATTTAATACCTTTTTTTCAACTGCAAATGCAGTTTGTCGAGATTTGTGATAACTTATACAGTTTTCAATCTGTTAAACTCAGAATTTTCATTCACATATCTTGAGGTCAGAGGTCAAGGGACCCCTTTGAAAATGGCCATGCCAGTTTTTCCTTGCAAAAATTGAGCATAACTTTTTAGTATTATTTACAAGCTAACATGACATGGTTGGTGCCAATCAATTCCTTAGGTTTCATAACTAACATAGTTTCATATGATACCAGGATTTTCACTCTAGCTTTAAGACTGAGCCCGCTACAACCTCTGAAAGACAGAATAGCGACTGTTGGATTGTTAAGAGGTTAATAGTTTATATAATAAAAGATGGATACATGACGTCTGTGTATCGATACAATATTGCCTCGAAAAATATCGCGATACTATGCTGTACCAATTTTTCCCTCACTCTTAAAGAATTGTAATCACAGATGAATCATAGTATCGTATGGACCACATATCTAGATATGTCACATCATCAGGGATGGGGGGCTCACATTATTTTTATTGGTGCAGCATAATTCATTAGTCTTACGGTGTTTCACATTGGATGGACATTCTGTAGGACTGTGGCAGAGCTCACTCAAAGCAAACCCCAGACCACCGTATTGTGATGGACCTGAGACTGGTTTCCTGGAACACAACAGCTTTCACACTTGCAACAAACGTAGTGAATCCTCAAGGAAAACGGCCTCCAAAATTACTTGTGAATGTATGTATGTATGTATTAAACAACAGGTATGCGGTACAGTCATCATGTTTGCATTCTATTTGAGTGGTTTTTCTTTTAGCTTCAGAGTACAGCATATTGTCTGATTTAATTTAATACTTTGAATTCAGCTATGAAAATAATGTTACTCTATAAATAATGGATGTTTAAAAAATAGCTATTACACTCAGGGTCTATCAATAACGGGCCTGCACTTTAGTGCTTTGTCATCACTCAGTGTTTCATGTTTTGACATTTAAAGTTTTCCTTCGCCAGGCTTCATAGGACGGGAGGGACAATCTACTGCTGCAATCAGCCACAGATGCCCATTCATCTGGCCTTTTGTTTGTCCTAGTGAGAGTCCCCGTCATTGGATCACTGCCTGAGTCATTTGTTACTGTAGCGTTTGCCGTGTGAAACCATGAAGCGTGACGGCCCATCTGGACCGGGCACAAATCAAAGAGCCCATAATACAGCAGACAGATGTTGTCCTCTGTCCGCCCACACCCCTTTCTGTGCTGATGCTGACAAATATTTGATTCCATTCACACATTCAGTCTGTGATGGCAAGAAATGTTGTTCCAAGACAAGGTTACAAATTACAATGTAATTAGCACATTTCATACAGTACACTGTACATTGTACGAAATGTACACACAATGTACACACAATTTCCCTTCAGGGATACAGCATAATCCAAACAGCATAGAGGGCTTTCAGGTGAGGCAGTTGTACTGGAGGTCCTCCATTTGTGGTAAACTGTGAGCAGCTGTTTCTACATCTAACAGTACAACTTGGCCACCTTAACTTTATTTTATTTAACCTTTATGAAAATCCACTGCGAAAAAAATCTCTTTTGCAATTGCGATCTGGCCAAGAAGGCAGCAAAATTAAACTTTGAATGCACATTGATTTCATACAACTTAACTAAAAACATACGGTTAACACATGTATTTATAAGGGCTGTCAATCGATTAAATATTTAATTGCATGATTGTCCATAGTTAATCGCGATTAATCGCAAATTGATCACACATTTTATATCTGTTCAAAATGTACCTTAAGGGGAGATTTGTCAAGTATTTAAAATTCTTATCAACATGGTAGTGGGCAAATATGCTGCTTTATGCTAATATATGTATATATTTATTATTGGAAATCAATTAACAACACAAAACAATGACAAATATTGTCCAGAAACCCTCACATGTACTGTATTTAGCATAAACAAGACTCGGTCAAAAACGAGTATATAGCTGGACCGTATATAGTCAGTATGTGAATTTGTGGCTAAATTGTTACACAAATAGTCAGTGGTCATGTCTATAAGGTCAAATCCAGTAAGTCTTTCTTATTGTACTGCAGTAGCCAGTGTGGTCGTCGATAAGGTGGGTGAACTACTGGGTTGAGATGGGTAGGTTACAGATTAGGAAATTGGTATACTCTCCTTTGCAGTATATTCCAATGGCTTTTTGGCTAATAAGTGGATATACTGTAAACCATGGAGGGTGTACGTGGGTATACATACCCACGTACACCCTCCACTACACCACTGGAAGTAGCATATGACGACATTGTAAAGCTATGCATAAAAAAAAGTCAAGAAATGTTGTAAATTAAGTTGCAAGAACAGTTTTTTTCCACTTATAAGTTAATGTTTGATTGAAAGACAACTTATAATGAAGCAAATGACACTCAGTAATAGTAAATGGTAACATTTACTAGTCAGTATATTATATATTTTATATAAGGTGAAAATGTATTAGCATGACATACAGTATGCAAGGTTAAAAGTATTTCAGTTTTTTATTAAAGCATGTGTATCAAAAGCATTCATCATATAAGTAGTGTGTAACAATATATACATACGTCGCAAAAGTTTATCAGCGTTAAGATTCTCCCGCTGTCATCACTGACGTTGTTGCTGTCGTATTTATTCCTAGATGGAGTGTTAATGGAGCAGCTACAATGTTAGCATAGCCTGGCACTGATCGATCCTAACTCCATTCAGAAAACAAGCATTTTAAAAGTTGTTTGCTTGTCGTCTTGCGGACAGACTTGACAAAGCATGAATTCAGAGTTTTTACTAATGAGCATCATTATGTAGTTATTTCGGCACACTTTTGATCCGTTTATTGCAATTAAATCACAGCACAGTCTGTTTATTTTGGGTTCATACCGCAGTAGCGACGCCTGGCTTGCTAGATACAGTCAGTGCAATGGCACTGTATGTGAATACAGCACGCCGCCGGGTGATGTTATGAACCCAGAGACGACGGCGTTGGGTTTTCTGACATATCTGGGACTTCCACAACATGTACAAAGCAGCAACAGTGGTTATTTCTTCCATGGCTGTAGGAGGAAATGGAGGAAAGTGAGGCGGAAATTTGCTTCGCACTTGGTGTGAATGCACGGTAACACAATACGAAGCACAACATAACGTAACTTAAACGAGAAAAACAATAGCACATGAACAACAACAGCACTATGTAATGTTACATTGAACCACTGTCACTGTCAGTGTGTCAGTGTGCTGACTTGACTATGACTTGCCCCAAACTGCCCATGATTATCATAAAGTGGGCATGTCTGTAAAGGGGAGACTCGTGGGTACCCATAGAAGCCATTTTCATTCACATATCTTGAGGTCAGGGGTCAAGGGACCCCTTTAAAAATGTCCATGCCAGTTTTTCCTCGCCAAAATTTAGCGCAAGTTTGGAGCATTATTTAGTCTCCTTCGAGACAAGCTAGTATGAGCCCACTACAACCTCCGAAATCACAAGTTGCGTTAATGCGTAAAAGGTCTCATATTATGCTCATTTCCAGGTTCATATATGTATATATTTATATTTTAATGTTCTACTAGAACATGCTTACATGCTATAATGTTCAAAAAACCCTCTATTTTTCTCATACTGTCTGAAAAACTCTGATTCAGAGCCTGTCTCCTCCCAGTCTGCTCTGATTGGTCAGCGTTTCCGGGTCTCTGCTGTCAATCAAACGGCTTCAACACAGCGTCACTGCCTTCCACACTGCAGCCAGAGCCGAGTTTCTAAAGTTAAAAATAAACTAATTAAAAGGTTTGTAAACCAGAAACGTCACACAGCGCACGTTCCCGGAGGAATCTGATCCGAAGTCGGCGAGAAATTAACAACATCTGCGGCCAAGATGACGGGTTTTCCTGACGGTTTTGCTCCGGTAAATATGCTATTTTTAGCTCTGTCACGTTAGCTCAGTATTTACGTTATGCATAAACTCTGTAAACCGTAAACATACACTCTGTTTTACGTTTGTCTTTACAGGTCCATATGTGAGAAATGACCGACAGAATCATCCCAGTGAAGAACATTTGCTGTGAGCAGCTAGTTCTATTTACATGGGAGATACAGAGGTAACATGTTAGCATGTAGCTATATGTAACGGTGTGTAAACACAGCGAACATCAGTGTGGAAAATAGAAGATGTGAAACAGTAGTCAGTTAATTATTTCTGGTAAAAGACACCTGATAAATGTACAAAAGTAATCAGAGTAATTGTATAATATTTACTGTAGGAGCTGTCTCTGTGTTATCATGACTACAGACCGGTTAACGTTACACTTACCGTAGCTTACCATGCTGGAAGACTTTATCCTGTAGTGTCAACATAACTGAAGGTGGAATTACTGATCTTATATATAAAAACTGCTCAGTAACCCCAGTATCAGCAGCTACTGGGAGGACTAACCTTATAGGGTACTGTGTCCATGTTTCAGAGTAACTTAGATTGTTTCACATGAAACGGTTTTACTTGTCAGACAGTTGTTGCCATATTTATGCTGTGAAATGTTTGTCAAAGCTGCAGGTTATCTGTTCACGTTCAAAATACTGTGTATAATTGATATTGTCATCTGTCTACTCAAATAAAGTTTGACTGTGAAACAGAAATGTGCTGTGTTGCTTACAGTCACTATTTATTCTGTACCCTTCTACATGCATGACATAAAATTAATTTTTCATATCACCTGTTTAAACTGTCATTACATTACTTTGTGAAAACACATGTTATATTTATCTAATACCACAAGATCATTAATTGTAAATTTAAAAATGACAAAAACCCTCCTTAAAAATACAGCTCTTTATTCACAATAATAACACTGAATCATAAATTGGGTACACATAATTCCAAAAGTAGCAAAGCCATGACTTGTATGTAAACTTTCCACATCATGTCCTCCTTCAGAGTAAAGGGTTTCTTGTAGAGTCAAGTTGTGTCAGCTGGTAATAGTTCTCGGGTCACAGTGGTCATCCTGGTGCATCTCCATGTGGATCAGGTCTCTCAGATGACCTGTAAAACATGACAGATTCAGTGTTAGAATATACTGTCATGTAATAATATCAAGGTGTATAACAGTATAATCTTCTAACATGTGTAGTTATGGCAACAGCTACAAACAGTGTAAATGATAAATCATTTGTATCAAGTATGGAGGAAGAAATGGATTACACAGAACTTTTGACTTGGAGTGTAACTTGTGTTGTCTGTATCAAAAGCTAGACCTAGAAGCTTAGACTTTAGTAAACTTTTACATATTATTTAGCCCAAGACAACAAAGAAGCTGCCGTTGTAATGTCTTTTAATCGCTCTACGAGGTCGGGAAGTAACGTTACAGAGAAGACGTTAATTTCTGCTCTGAGCTTACGGCATCTCTCTCTCTCTCCCTGCTCGCTCGTCCACCAAAGCTCCAGTTCTCAAACCTACACAAATTTGTACAGTTTGACTGTTTGTTTTTCACATGAGCTCCTTCAGGACAGTCTGTCAAAAATCTACACACACTCAACATAGCTGTAACGCATACAGACACACCAGAGCAGAAGGTTTGCATGTAAACAAAGCCTGTTGACCCACTATGAAAGCTAGCGGCGTTAGCTGCGCAACATGCTAACGTTAACAGGCATACAGTCTGCTAAATAAACAGAAACTAAAACAACATAAACAGGACAAACTTACAGCTTCCAGGTTTGAAGGTGGGTCCCAGACAGCCGGTACGGTTCCATCCTTAGCTTCAGTTTGCAGTGAATCCTGTAGCCTACTGACCCGTGTGTTTTACTGTTGCTGTGAGGACATTTAAGTCAAAAATCCCCTAAAACAGGTAAAAAAATAAAGTGAATCCACTGGGTCTTCACGTCCTCAGATGATGGGAGTACATGAAGACTTTTCTGCTGGTTCTTGCAGACTAACAGAAGTAGTAGCATGCTTTGCTTGTCCTGTTAGCAGGTCTGTGATTATAGCAAGGAGAACAATGGCGGAGGAGAGACATTCTAGACTCTAGAATGTCTCTCCTCCGCCATTGTTCTGAAAACAATGGCGGAGGAGAATCTAGAGCAACTCTGTGGGCGGGGTCACCTAGCTGGAGGTTGTTCTACCTAGTTCTACCGTAACCCTTATATGGCATGACAAGAATTCTTGACGTCAACAATTCCAGGAAGTATGAATCAGCGCGTTTTCGGATACATTTTTAGAGAGATGGAGCAGGAGAAAAAGAGAGAGGATGGTCTTTTATGATACTCCGGTGGTCTGTAGACACACTGGGGACAGTTATTGATGTTTAAAAGACATGGAAAAGTGCATTTTGCATAATAGGTGACCTTTAAAGAAATTAGTGCCATTAAAACAAATCATAATAGTTATTAATAACGCGTTATTATCGTGCTAACTTTGACAGCCCATGTTTTTATTTTTACTGCTAACTAATTATTTTTTAATCTATTGGATTTGTATTTTGAAAGCTACTTTTAGAAGTTGTGCTTCTCAAGCTGTACAGTGTGCTGGAGCAGAGATGTGGTGGTAAATACAAGGCAGTTTTCTTGTGTCACAACTTCTATCTCATTTCTGCTGTATGCCCTCTGGCTCAAGTTACAGAGTGAATTTACCAGCCACAATTTCTGTTTCCAGCAAGTGTCAAGACTGTTTGACTGAAGTAAAAACAGAGAAGGCTTACGTGGAGTTGCCCAATCAACTGCTATCACGGCTTTCTGCTTTACATCCAAGTGTTTAAACCAGAGCAGCGTGTTGCTTAAAGGTATTTCTTAGCAGAAAATGATGTTTATGGCTTCTGAATGATAAGGTACAGAGTTGGTCCTTCAAGTTAGTTTTTTTTAAGCCGTGTTTTCTGGAACAGAAACAGCATGTCCCCCACCTTGGCTGGTGATTGGACAAAATGCTTGCCAAAATATGCTGGATCATGCCCCTTAGGAAACTAAACTAATTGGATTTTGAATGCAAGTTGAGTTGAGACCAATTATCAGACTACTTGCTACTACTTAGGACATTGATGCACTCACAAGACAGTCTTATTCAGGTAAGTGCAATCAGCAATTTAATTTTGTATGATTTGTGTTTTTTATTGCTTTTGTAAGTATTTTATGGTTTTGATTATTATTTGTTTTTCAGGATGTTGTATGCTTCTGTGCTAAATTCATGGTGAGCAAGGCAATTTTCCACCCTGGTAGACAATGAAGTTGTATTTTGTATTTTAATCTATTTCAACCCTGGATATTTTATGCTTAAAAAGAAAAGTTCGACAATTTCCCAGTCTGTTTCTCCCTGTGTCATTGTGCTAAGCTAAGTTAGCCAACTTCTGGTGGTAACTTCCTATTTACCCGCAGATACGAGAGTGAAATCAACCTTCTCATCTAGCTCTCGGCAAGAAAGACTTTAACCCCTACTGTAACTGTGCACAGCCCTCACATGACCTTTTTATCTCATAAACTGTATAGAGATAACAAGACATCTGTAATGTAAACAATAAATCAAAGAGAATAGAGAGCAGTGCTCTCTGTAATCAGCTTTTTTCTGCTCCATATATGCATGTTCTCTCACCACACTAGAAAAGCCACATGTATACCTGAATCTGATATCAATAACATAATCCCTTCATGTAACCAGAGACTCCATGTACACAGGCTATAAACTGCTACAGACAGCTTTCCTTAAACTGATAGACAGTAAACTTCTTAAAGGGACTGTCTGTAACTTCTTACACGTATAAATCATACCGGGTCGGTGTCCCATGCGCACTCGCGTGTGGGTACGCTATTCAGACTCAGACTCCAACACAAACTACATGGAAGCACCAAAACTGCAAAGTTATATCTAGTGAAGCCCGTCTTGCAAAACAGTGTTGGCTCTTCCTGCTTCGCCCCCCCCGGCCGCGGTCGGAGGACGCGGGGGAGACCGTAACTTTGGTTTCCAGGGCCGGAGTCTCTGTTCTGCTCCTGCCTGCTTGCAAACCGCTCTCGTTCTCACCCGCTCAGCTCGCTCCAACTCCACGTGCACGCGCGCACACTACACACTGCAGAAGAGTTAGTTTAGCTTTGAGAATATCTAGTGAATATTACAGTGGACGTTTGTGAAGAAATAAATGCTGCCGCTCCTCCAGACCAACAGATGTTCCCTGTGTCTAGTGAAGTGACGGGGCTCTGCAGCGAGTTACGTTATCGTCTCCGACCGGGTCGGGAGGCTGAAGCAGGAAAAGCCAACACTAGGATCAGCATTGATTCATGGAGAGACCTTCGTCTGGTCAGCTAACATTACTGCCAAGCAGGTGAAATATAGAGTGATATTGTGGTTTTAGCTGACGTGTGTCGTCTCGCTGTTTTGACGGACGCTCGCTCACATTCAGGTAGCGTGATGATGACGCGTTAATGACGCGTGACCCCGCCTTCTTCCTCCTTCTCAGAGCAGAGAGATACGTGTGTGGGTGTGTGTGCGGAAGCTGCTGGCTGTCCGCGGTGAGAAAAAGTTTTACCACATTAAACTCAATGAAATTACAGTTGAGTTCAACCAAAGCACACTTGGTGATTGTTGGAAAGAGTCACGACAACGGTTTAGGTGAGTTTTATTTTGTTTCTGTCCAGTTTGAATGAAGTATTTTACATATGATGTAAACGTATAGTCACTGTAAAGCTCATGCTGTCTGAATAGGGTGTTAGTGTGAGACAAAATGATAAAGCCCATGAGGTTCAAAGGTCCGCTGCGTCCTAACCACGTTGCCACCAGGTTTGGTGCCACAGCTGGAATTACAATTGATCTGTGATCTGATGAATGTCCTTGCTCACCCACTTCTTTCACAAGGGCAAGAAGGTCATTGATTTCTCCTGCTCTGTTGTTGTTGCTCAGTACCAGACCATAATACATGGGTGCTAATTCTAAGGAAAGCCACACACTTCAGTAAAGCCCCCAGGCCTGAGGGAATTGGATATTGGATGTTATCTACCTCAGTCCTGGACCACACTGTGACAAATGAAAGCTTTCACTGTGCTGTAACGCCGGGAACACACAGGGAACGTCAGGAGCGCGTGGTGGCTGTGTAGAGTGGCGGCTTGGTGATTCACGTGTGTGTCTGCTGCATTTCTGCTGCTGCAGCTGCTGCTGTCAGCCCTTTCTTTCTACATAGTTCGCCTTTCATAATGGACATTTCATTTCATTATAAATATCATTTATATTTATTTTAGACAGAGAAAGGTTAAGAAACGTGTGGTAATTTGTAAATAATAGTAATAATCCACAATTAAAACCCCATACTATATTAATTCATGGAGCTCTTCAAGTCACTGCATGTTCCAGAGCACTGTCTGCACATATTTCAGAATAAAAGCCTTGTTTTAACAAATAAAGGAATTCTGTCCAGAGAAATATCGCTTGATGGCTTTTATTTTGAAATGAAAGCAGGAAGTATTGATGTAAAAATAAGTCTTTACTTTTTTTCATCTCCGTAACATTTTCTACAAATAGAGACATCGAAACTTTAGTAATGTTGCTGATATGATGTCAATATACAGTCAATAGATCACCTTTACTGTCTGTGACATATTCTACAGATGTCTAGACATTGAAACTGTAGTAATCTTGCTGGTATGATGTCAATATACAGTCAATAGATCACTTTCACTGTCGCTCGCGTCAAAAATAAGCGAGACCTCGAATCTCTAGAAGAGACTCATAACACGGAAGCCGAAATAAAGAACAACAGGGATTGCAGCTGCCACGCGCTCCTGATGTTCCCTGTGTGTCCCCGGCGTAACCATAAAGCCAAGTGCTATGTAGCTTCATCAGAGATGTGTCAATCATATTGACTCAAATAATTCTTCATTAAAGGCATATCTGTAACTATTTGCCCAATAATGAACTGGAGTAAACATTGTTTCTTGGCTGTAGTATCTCTCACCAAATGGCAAATGTATGGTGTTAATTACTTATATATCTACCGGAGCATCAGTTACACAGGTCGGACAATGTTTTACATGCTGGTACATGTGAGGTTGCAGGAATTGATTAAGAGGTCTAATAAAAAAGAAGAAAAGCTGATACAAACAGAAAACAACTTTGTTTCCCAGTGATTTTCTACCATGAGGTTAATGATGTACAGCACAAAGTGAAGTAATGACCTTGTCTTGGCTAATTACTTACACGCCTTCCTAACACTCACCTCATCTGTCAGTGAAGCCTCTTATTGACTACTATAGAGACACTCAGAGTACAACCACAGATGTGGGCACAAACACACACACGGTCTGCGCTATACATCCGTCAACACGTACGTGTGCTTACTTTTCTCACCTTCAGGTTATTATTAAACTGTGGTTTGCATACAGTGCACATAATCACAGCATGTTCATTTACTCAGATAACATTGTCACTACAGCAAATATAAAATCTCTATTAACATCCATCCATCCATTATCTGTAACCGCTTAACCCATTCGGGGTCGTGGGGGGGCTGGAGCCGATTCCAGCTGACATTCGGCGAAGGCGGGGTACACCCTGGACAGGTCGCCAAACTATCACAGGGCTGAGACATAAAGACAGACAACCATTCACTGAAATTTAGAGTCATCAATTAACCTAACATGTCTTTGGACTGTGGGAGGGAACCAGAGTTCACAGGGAGAACATACAAACTCCACACAGAAGGGCCCCAAGCTGGATTCGAAACTGCGAGCCTCTTGATGTGAGGCGACAGTGCTAACCACTGCTCCACCGTGCAGCCCCTGTATTAACATGTAAAGAGTAAATTACCTTTAGCATGAAAAAAAATCTAGGACATTTTTGGAATAAAGTATTTTTTTTTTAGGGCTGTCAATTGATTCAAATATTATATATTATAATTGCGATTAATCGCATGATTGTCCAAAGTTAATCGCAAATTAATTGCACATTTTTTATCTGTTCAAAGTGTACCGTAAAGGGGGATTTGTCAAGTATTTAATGAAGCTTATGCGAAAGCTCAGTCAGGAAGACTATGGTTACACTCATTCATTCACAAGGTCTCTCTCTCATGGGCTATTACTATGTCAGCTGCTTATGGGCGTTTCTCATCAGTGACCAATCAGGTCTTGCCATATCTCCCTGAACCAATCACATCGTTGCTGTCAAAAGTTTAAAAAACTGGTCTCCCCTCTGTTGCTTTCAGTGTCATTTTCAGCACACACCGATGCGACCCTCCACCACCCCATCACCTCCAGATTCATCACATTAGAGCAATCCTGCTCCACTTCATTCATCGGATCTGCATCATATCTTCACTACCACCATCACCAGTGTCTAGACCCGGGGGGAATATGTTTAATCCCATTATGGCATCACTTCCCCCCTTACGATGTCATGTTGGGTCTAAATCGCCAAAGACTTTTCACTATTCTTGACTTTGTGCACTTCGTAATAAATCATCATTCAATTCATACAAGTCTCTCCTGATTGAAATACTCTTATCAACATGGGAGTGGGAAAATATGCTTGCTTTATGAAAATGTATGTATATATTTATTATTCAAAATCAATTAACAACACAGACGAATGACACATGTTGTCCAGAAACCCCCACAGGTACTGCATTTAGCATAAAAATATGCTCAAACCATAACATGGCAAACTGCAGCCCAACAGGCAACAACAGCTGTCAGTGTGCTGACTTGACTATGACTTGCCCCAAACTGCATATGATTATCATAAAGTGGGCATGTCTGTAAAGGGGAGACTCGTGGGTACCCATAGAACCCATTTTCATTCACATATCTTGAGGTCAGAGGTCAAGGGACCCTTTGAAAATGGCCATGACAGTTTTTCCTCGCAAAAATTTAGCGTAAGTTTGGAGCGTTATTTAACCTCCTACGCGACAAGCTTGTATAACATGGTTGGTACCAATTGATTCCTTAAGTGTTATAGTTTCATATGATACCACTATCTTTGCTCTAGCTTTAAAATTTAGCCCGCTACAACCTAAAAATAAAGAAATTGATGGTGTTAAAAAGAATCTGCGTTAACACGTTATTATCCCATTAATTTTGACAGCAGGAAATTTCCTTTCAAACAATACTGCTTTCCATTAAAAACAAACGATAGAACCGTAAAACAGTTGAAACATAGTAAACGGTGGTTAACAAGCATATTAAACATTTGAAAGCCTGTAGACTAGTTTGCTTGCTTATAGACGCGTCTAGGTTCCGGATGGTAGCTCCATAATACTAAAGGCTAATCTCTAACGCAGCATAAAAAAATGTCCCGTTGAGGCTCATTTGTGGAGGGAAAAAGTAATTTATCTTTGATATGATTCTCAGTACTATTATTATTGCCGTTATCATGGTTATTTCTCAGTATTTCCTCAGGCTCTAGGAATAAAGGCTCTAATGATAAACACAGAACATTACAAATTAGATTTTTCACTGCAAGTTAACTTTTGACCTGCAGTGTTAAAAAGTGTTTAAATTACTTGTTTGCTTCAACCAATAACTCCTCCTGCGGGCTAAAAATAGTTGAGGCTCTGTCATCGTTGAGTCATTTCCTACCAATGATGCAGACCATTGTGTATTAATTAACTGTTGTTTACTTTCAAATACAAGCACTCACTAGCACACTGCCAAGGCTTTTCAAGCACTGACAAAATTGTCAGTTCCAGAGAGGGAATATTCCTTGTTTTGCCAAGGCAATTTGTTTTGAAAGACTCATTAAAGGATAACATTGTTATTTTCCCTGGCATATTTTTACCAAGCACCCTGGCTCGGCTGTACAACTATAAATCATCATTCCCTTGGAAGCGTGCATGGAGGAGCACATGAATTTACAGGGTACAAAAACTATAATTTATCTGACCAACAAAACTTCAGATAGACAATGTTTATGCTGTTTTTTTATTATTATTATTATTATTATTATTATTTTACTTGCAGATGGAATAAAGGCTTTTTAAAGGCTCAGAATCAAATGGTGTATTGATGTGTTTACAATATGAAAACACCTGTAAAAAAGAAACCTTTATAAAAACAAGCACTCAGACTAATATTATTGAAATTACTAGAGTTTTCATCAAAGAAGGTGGTACATCTTGTTTTATTTTCAGCAGCTTGTACTGGAGTCTGACAGCGAAGCCAATACTTAACTTGCATTCTTTAATTAAGTATTATATAATTAACCCTGCATTCTTTCTAATAGCCAGCAGGGGGCAACATCACCCAATTACATGCATATGTAGGAAAAATACAGCTTTACTTAAGAAATGCAACAGCCACCTCACTCATGGTTAAAACTATAAACCAGCATAAAAATCACAATAACCAACATAAGCCTCCGTGTTCTGAACAGACACATCACATTACAAACACTAACAAAAATAACATTTGCATTTGGAACATAAAACAGCAAACTTAAACTACTCAGTCCAGTACTCGCGACTAGGCAGGCATGATGGGAAATGTGGGCCGTCCCTGTCGCTACGATACTCAGGGCACTTCCTGCATATGCCCAAGGCCTATGGAAGGAGGCTTGGACACGGGCGGATACAGGTCTTGGGGTACGCGGTATAACACATGCGCGGTGTAACTGAAGCTGCGGTCGTGCGCTGCGATTGGCTCAATTTCGGCGAGTGTAGACCAGATTTTACTGCGCATGTGTTGTACCCCAAATATATGACCCGTTGTTGACGCGTGACCCAGCCTCCTTCATTAGGCCTTGCATATGCCTATGGCCTTTTACACTGCACTGAATTAGCAAAGTGGCTAGCTTTAGTTAGTTAGTTAGTTAGTTAGTTACTTACTTACTTTTCCATACTCATCATAGCTCTTCTACTCTTACTTGGTTTAACATTAAGTCACTGCATCTCCCGACAGAACAACAAAACAGTTGAATTTCAGCCTACATGCACATTTTTTCAGCTCAACATTGTTGAATCAGAGCAGCTGATATTGGTAGCAACAAGCTAACGGGCTGCTGAGTGCCATCTCTCAGCCATGGATGTATTACATGGATGTACGGGAACCGCTGGTCGCGTGGTGGCTGAGATTGCTTTCTTTCACCTACGCAACATCGCTAAAATCAGGTATTCTTTATACATGGTTGATGCAGAGATTCTAATCCATGCCTTTGTATCATCCAGACTGGATTATTGTAATGTTTTGCTATCAGGGCTGCCTCGTTCTAGTACCAGAAGCCTTCAAATGGTTCAGAATGCTGCAGCAAGAATCTTAAAGGTCTCATATTATGCACATTTCGAGGTTCATATATGTATTTTAATGTTCTACATGCTGTAATGTTCAAAAAACCCTCTATTCTTCTTACGCCACGAACGCACTTGCCGCGTGGCGGCTGCGTTACCTGTTGTTTTTTTATTTCGGCGTCCGTGTTAACAGGTTAGAGCATCCACACTGCCCGCGTGAGACGCGCGTCTCACAGCTGCTCACAGCTGCGTCTCTTCGAGAGATTCGAGGTCTCGCCTATTTTTGACGCGAGCCGCGCGCGTTTCACAGCAGCAACAGACAGAGAAAGTGATCTATTGATAATATATTGACATAATATCAGCAAGATTACTACAGTTTATATGTCTAGACATCTGTAGAATATGTCACAGACAGTGAAGGTGATCTATTGACTGTATATTAACATCATACCAGCAAGATTACTACAGTTTACATGTCTAGACATCTGTAGAATATGTCACAGACAGTGAAGGTGATCTATTGACTGCATATTAACATCATACCAGCAATATTACTAGTTTACATGTCTCTATCTGTAGAAAATGTTACGAAGATGAAAAAAAGTAAAGACTTGTTTTTAAATCAACACTTCCTGCTTTCATTTAAAAATAAAAGCCCTCAATCGTTGTTTCTGTGGACAGAATTCCTTCATTTGTTAACAAGAGGCTTTTATTCTGAAATATGTGCAGACAGTGCTGTGGAACATGCAGTGACTTGGAGAGCTCCATGAATGAATGTAGTAGGGGGTTTTAAAGTGGCAGTAGGCAACAATTTTTTGGCATAATTTGGCAAACATTCCATAATAACCTTTCAGCATAGTGTAATTCAAGTGGTCTGAGAGAAAACTAGACTTCTGCTCCTCATCATGGCTCTGTTTTCAGGCTTTAGAAAAATCTAGCCCGTGACGGCAGAGGTCACAGAGGTCAGAGGTCACAGGTCATTTCAGAGAGAGAGAGCGTTCCTATTGGCTGTGCTCCGTTCATGTGACCAGAACTTGGCTTCCTTCAACAGATTTTACAATGGCGGCCGCGTCACAAACTTTCTCATTTTACAGCTAAACAGTACACAACAAGATGATTCTGAGAACATTTGAGGCGAGAAATAGGCATTACAGTAACAGAATATTGATTCATATTTGATCAGCGCTGCCTAGTTTGACCGTTTGGTCGGAGTTCACGAGTGATTGACAGCCGGCTCTCATAGACAGCAGCAGGACAGCGGACCTTGCAGCGAACCTTGTTTTCCTCCGGTAAGTGAAATCCTTCAGATGCCGTTAGGAGCACCGGAAGACACAATAGGACACAGAGGAACATGTTTTTTTTCAGGTTACCTGTTTCTTGTACTACTGTCACGATATAGCGGCCGTTTTCTAAAAATAACTTTTTTAAATCATATTTGCGCCAATATCGCATACTGCAGCTTTAATTGTGGATTATTACTATTATATACAAATTACCACACGTTTCTTAACCTTTCTCTGTCTAAAATAAATATAAATTACATTTATAATGAAATGAAATGGCTATTATGAAAGGAAAACTCTATGTAGAAAGAAAGGGCTGGCAGCAGCAGCAGCAGCAGAAACGCAACAGACAGGCAGCTGACATGCAGCTGAAATGCAGCTGGTGTGGATAACAGACGCGTCAATCACGCAGCCGCCACGCGACGCAGCTGCCACGCGGCCACCATTCGGGCAGTGCGGCCCCGGCGTTAAGAGAACTGGATACAGCGTTGGAGGCGGGGCCCTGGTCATTCCTATGAGAGTTGCTCATTGGCGCATGAAGCCTAAATGGCTCGAATTCCGTCTGAAAAGTACCCGGATCTTGGCGGAGTAGCGTCTGAGATGATTGGCGGAGTAGCGTCCGCTCGGTCACATGACTTGGTCACGGGGTCCCAACGTCACGCCTTCATCACGGCTTGCGCTCCAGCCTCGGTCTTGGTCTCACTCACATGAACGGAGGAAGGGAAATAACTCTGGATTCAGCTATTAGTGCGTTTTACAACTTTAAAAACTACGTTTTTTAAATAAGGGCTATTAGAGTGTTCGTACTGGGAAGTTGATTCACCTCAAAAAAATTATCCGCTGAGTTACAGACATCTCTTTCCTAATGTAAGTCTATGGGAAAAAGTATTTATTGGCCCAATGCATCACGTGGCTGACACGGAAGATGCAGTACCGCCGTTTAGCCACTACTAAAGTCCGGATCGACGACCGGCGCACTTCCTGGGGGCTTGATGTATTAAGAGATCAGCGTACAGACTTTTCCTGTGATGGCTGCTTCCCGCGTAGGAAAACAACCAAGCCAATCAGAGATTTGTAGGCAGGATTAGGAATAGGTACGCCATCTTCCTGTGCCAGAGATATGCCGGCAAGAAAGAAATGCCACAAAAAAAAGCTATACAAGGAGTAAAGACGCCTTACGTAAATAACAACTTTTAAATCAATCTATTTCTTGGAGCGACATGAATAAATGTTCCTTGCAACAATAACCACACCTTGTCAAAAGCCTCTCAGGGACAAATCTGCACTACTTCAGAACTAATCATCATAAGCTTCATGAAACCTAAATGCTTCAAATCTGAGTCACTGTCACTGCCAATGATTGGAGCTCTGCCAGTCAATTTCAGATTGGAAGGACGCCTCAGATCGTATAATTTGATTTTGCTTGGTGGAGCAATCTTTAATTTGTGTTTGAATCGAGAATACCTTCTTCAATTTTCAGAATATTGCTGGAAAATACTAATACAGTAGTTACCAAGAAGCTGTGTGGTCTAGTCTGACATTTCTGTAGCTGCCCGGCTTTAAGACACGGGAGACTTCTCTTTATCTCTGCACACAGTTCAGAAAACAACAACAGCATGAAGCACAGCACTGACCTCCATAACGACTCAAGCACGGCATGAGATGGGCACATCTGCACCTCTGTTACTAAAGGAGACTTTATTTGAGATTTAATATATTCTTGTCAGCAGAGCAGGTGCAGTCTGTTTAAGGGCTGTATTATACACAGCGGCAGACCTCAGATATCTGTCTTGCTCTATTGGATCAGTAGCAAACACATATTTTTAGATATCCAAGATGCTCTGCTTTCTTTAGGTCTTTTTAAGCAGCTCACAGATGTAACAAAATATGGATGATGGAAGTCAGCCCTAAAGGTATTTTGAAATGTTGAACTGGCTGCCTGCATTTGTCATCACTATTTTCAATTCAACAGAACACAATGTAATGTAGATTCGATACTCGTTTCAGTCTCTACAGCTCACCGTCTGCACAATTCTCCACTTCCACGACTGTCACATTGAGTGCTCTTGTCAATGTGAGCGCAGAAATGAATTATCATCTCATCAGACTCTGAAAATACACATTTCAGTTGAAACAGGAAGGTTAATCCTAGTCAGGTCCCAATGTCAAGTGCACTACAGAAGTACCAGAAAGATCCAACAACGGCTTCAAAACGATTAAGTACACACAATTTGAAAATTTGAATATCAAACTGAATCACAGCTATGACGTCTAATTCCTTGCACTTTCAGTATCACTCCGCGTCTGAGAAAAAAAGTTAGACTAATGTGCTGTCATGGTTGCTTAGCAACAGGATCACGGGGGGGGGGGGGGGGGGGATCACTTCCACCAACACGGAACAGGTTACAGACAAAGAGTATAGAAGCAAAGAGGTGAAACTGGTGCTTTTTTGACAATGGACGCTAGATGGGGCTGCGGTAGCGCTGCCGCCATTTTGGAGTGAGTTCGTAGCCATGAATGTATAAAGAGACATCTGTAAATCAGAAGAAATTTTTTTTCCAGGTAAATCAACTTCCCAGTACGAACACTTAAATAGCCCTCATTTAAATCTTATATCCTAAAAGATGTAAAATTAACTAATAGCTGAATCCAGAGTTATTTTCCTCGGCATAATGAACATCAATGCATCAGACCCATGGGACTGCACCGCCCTGCACGTTCATATGACATATCCGGTTCTGCCAGGTTCCTGCTAGCTGTACACTAGTATGGATATATTGGATGTAATTCCTCACTTTTATTATCTTATAATACACTAAGGCTGTCTCAAATCAAATCAAATCAAATCAATTTTATTTGTATAGCCCAAAATCACAAATCACAAATTTGCCTCGGGGGGCTTTACAATCTGTACAGAATACAACACCCTCTGTCCTTGACAATGCAACCCTCACATCGGCTAAGGAAAAACTTAACCACAAAAAAACCCTTTTAACAGGGAGGAAAAATGGAAGAAACCTCAGGAAGAGCGGCAGAGGAGGGATCCCCCTTCCAGGATGGACAGACGTGCAATAGATGTCGCGTGTACAGAGTAACCACATAATGAAAACACAACATAGACAATTCATGACAAAAATGAATACATATAATGTGAATATATGTGAGAAAGTGGATCCAGGAGGATGTCAAGCAGCTTCCAGGCGACGCCAAACAGATAGAGCCAGAGCAACACGACCTCCTCTTGACGTCAAAACCGGTAGAGCCGGAGCAGCACGACTTCCACTCCACGCCAATCAGATAGAGCCTTAGCTGCGTAACCTCCTCTCAACGCCATACAGGTAGAACCTGAGCAACACAACCTCCTCTCCACGCCAGATCGATAGAGCCAGAGCAGCACGACCTCCTCTCCACATCACGATAGATAGAGCCCGAGCAACACGACCTCCTCTCTACCATGCACCACCAGAGAGTCAGAGCAACGTCACAGAGCGACTGATGGTCCATCACGGAGAAGCCTGATTCAAAGGAGAGAGAGGGGAGAGAGAGAGAGAGAGCGAGGCACACAGCAGTGCTTGTGGGACATCAACAACAGAGGGTTATAGAGAGGCAGCGGCTTAAAATTAATAATGTTCTCGTCGGCAGGACTGCTAGGCTGAAATAATAAATTGAGACTGAGACCGACCCACCAGCTAACTAATTGAAAGTTAGGGCAAAAAGATGGGTTTTGAGTTTGGATTTAAAGACCTCCACAGAGTCTGACTGTCTGATGTCTATAGGGAGGTTATTCCAGAGGAAAGGGGCTCGATAGGAAAAGGCCCTTTCGCCTGCTGACTTCTTTTTCACTCTGGGGACAGACAGGAGCCCTGTATTCTGAGAGCGGAGAGTCCTGGTTGGAGTATAAGATTTAAGTAGATCAGACAAGTAGGAAGGGGAGTACCCATTTACAATTTTATAGGTCATCAGAAGCACTTTAAAATCTGATCTAACATGGATCGGGAGCCAGTGTAATGAAGCTAAAACTGGTGTAATATGGTCAAATTTTCTAGTTTTAGTTAAGATTCTAGCTGCAGTGTTCTGAACCATTTGAAGGCTTCTGGTACTAGAACGAGGCAGACCTGAGAGCAAAGCGTTACAGTAATCCAGTCTGGAAGATACAAAGGCGTGGATTAGAATCTCTGCATCGGCCATGGATAAAGAAGACCTGATTTTAGCGATGTTGCGTAGCTGAAAGAAAGCGATCTTTGTGATGTCTTTAATGTGCTGATCAAAAGAGAGAGTTGAATCAAACATGACGCCAAGGTTCTTAACTGTTGAACTCTGGGATATCACACAGTTATCTAGAGTTACTGTTACCTGGTCAAATTTATGTCTGTGTCGAGCAGGTCCAATGACCAGCATCTCAGTTTTATCCGAATTTAGGAGCAAGAAATTACTTGACATCCAGTTTTTCACCGCAGACAGGCAGGCCTCTAATCAGTTGCACCTCTTACTACTAAAACCAGACGGTCACAGAGGTCTACACCGTGGTTTAATGATGAAACACGTGCTCTTAAACAAGCCTGCAGGAGATCGGAACGCAAATGGCGTAAATCAAAACTGGAAGTAAACTACCTACCATGGCATGAGTGTGTCCTAATTTACAAGCGTGCTCTGTCCGCTGCCAAAACAGCTTATTTCTCTCGATTAATCAGTAACAATAAACACAATCCTAGATTTCTCTTTGACACTGTAGCCAAACTCACCCAAAAACAGCCGACTACTAATAGCTCATCCTTTACAGCACATGATTTCTTAGATTTCTTTTGCAGAAAAATAGATGAGATTAGATATAAAATTAGTTCTTCGCTCCCAGCTACATCTGTACGCGACGGCGCGGTGATACAACTAGGATTTTATTTTGTCTTGTGTTTTGTGAAACTGGATCAGGTGCTTCATGAGACAGCTCACAACCACCAGTGGTCGGGATGATTAACAGGTTTTTGTGGTTCACATATATCTTTTGTAGAGGAAGTTTGTGAGTACGCGGCCGGGGGATGGAGACAGTCTCAATGTTGTAAACTAAGCTATCAGTCTGGTAATCTATACTATCTAGGTTTCCCTGTCTAGATAAATTTAGTAAGCTAATGGACTCCAAAACCGCACTAGCTATAGACCTAGCAGGCTCTCTAATCACCTGCGAACTGCCGAGCGCTGAAACACTAGTGTCAAACTCGCCGTAAGCACCTGTCTATGTTCCTCGACAAAAGAGCAGCGCCTGCAGTGTAGACACTGTAGCCTGCTGAGAGCGGACGGCCTGCATCCTACGATGCAGGCCGTCCGCTCTCAGCAGCTCGGGGTGGCCCCAGAAGGAAGGCCAGTTATCTACAAAACCTAAACCCTGCTCCCTACAGTAGCACGCCAGCCAGCGGTTCATAGCTGAAAGTCTACTATACATCTCATCATTCCCCCGCACAGGCAAGGGACCAGAGACAACTACTCGATGCCGATCCATCTTTCTAGCGCAGTTCAGCATACTAACTACGCTAGCTTTTGTCAACTCTGACTGCCTCAGCCTAGCATTATTGGTGCCGACATGAATAGCAATGTTCCTGTAGCTAGTGATGTGCTGTGCCTTCGTCCCCTGCTTCTCCCTATGTGATGCCAGCACCCTCAGGTTAGCTTCAATGTCGGAAACTCTGGCCCCAGGTAGACAGTACACATCGGCTGGTGTGGCTAATCTGATATTGCGGGTGATGGAATCCCCTATCACTAGCGTACGTTGCCTGTCCCTGTCATCAGGAGTGGAGGAGACGCGCGGACCCGAAGGATTACGAACAAGGGCAGAAAACCGGTTTGCAGTCGGGAGAGGCGACAGCAGACCGGGCAGCACAGTCGGCTGCGAGCTCCGGCGATTCCTCCTACGCCGTCTGACAGTGACAAACTCCGCAGGCTCTGCCGACGAGGCTAAGCTAGAGCTATCGCTAGCAGGCACGCTAACCGGCCTGCGGCTAATGCTATCTGGAGTGCCCGTGACATCTAAGCTAAAGCTAAGCGCGACAAGCTTCTCTAAATCCCGGACATGTCTCTCTAGCAGAGACATCCTATCTGCAAACCCCGCCCAAGCCATGGGTATCACGCTAATATGAAATGAAGTGATTAACAGGAAAGCAGAATATGGTTAGCTGTGGGTAAGCTAAGCAGGTATGCTACGCTAACAGATAACAATATGAACAGCAGAAGCTGTCGTTACCGCTACTGATAGACGTTTCACAACAAATAACAATCTAGAATTTCTATGAAATCAATGCAGCTAGAGTAGCAAAGTAGAGATAAAAGATCGATACAGTGTTAGCACAGAGAAAAGTGAGCAGCAGTGTACGATCTCACGGAAGTTTGGGGAAGTGCGTCACAGAAGCTGGTCCGTCACAGAAAGCCGTCCGTCTGCAAGAGCTAAAGTCAGTAAATAGTTATAATAATATGCATATTTATAATATTTTTATTGTTCAACACAGGACATTTCGATAGAGACATTAAAATGATCACAATAGAATAGTAATAGTTTTGTTTTACTTTTGTACGGCACTTTGTAGGTGGACGTTTAACTGGCGTCATTATGGTAGTCGACTCGATTACAGTCCAAAATGGTGGAGGCGCAGGTCTGCTGCTGGGCGCTGGCGTTGCAATGGAACGAACAATTGGCTTTCACTTCTTAGCAATATACGTTCTTTGTTACAGATACAAAGTAACAAAAGTAGGTAGGTAACAAAGGTACATTTGAGGCGAGAAATAGGCATTACGGTAACAGAATATTGATTCATATTTGATCAGCACGGTCTAGTTTGACCGTTTGGTCGGAGTTCGCGAATGATTGACAGCCGGCTCTCATAGACGGCAGCTTGGCAGCGACCTCAGATCAGCTCTGACTGGTTGTTTTCCTCCGGTAAGTGAAATCTTTCAGATGCCGTTCGGAGCACTGGAGGACACAGTAGGACACAGAGGAACATGATTTTTTTCAGGTTACCTGTTTCATGTACTACTGTCACGATATAGCGACCGTTTTATAAAAATAACTTTTTTTAATCATATTTGCTGCAATCTCGCCAACTTCAGCTTTAACAAAATGAGATGCCTCGGAGCCGTGATTTTAAAGCGAATACTCAAATATGACATGAGGCAATGCTGCATCAGCTGTCCATTGTCAAGCCTCCTCGGTCCTCAAGATGCATTTTAGGAATTGGGACGTCCTTCAAGATGGAGCGCTGAGAACAGTTTCTGGGTCACAAGCCAGAGGAGTGAGGAGACGAGGGGGCACAAAATCGAGAAATGAGAAGAGACCAGAGTCTGCAGTTTGTTTGGTACAACACGCACCCTTTGCTAAGCCTCCCCCCTGGTTACTGTTGCTAGGCCTGTCAAGCTTTCGCACCAGACATGTCAATATGCCGTGTTCAATAGGGATACAAAACCAAACAGTCTATGTGCAAAACAGAGAACTGAGTCCCCAGTTCACCCATCTGGGAGAGTTACTGTAGCAGCCACGGTGCTGTGTGTGTTGTCAAGAACACATGTAGCCACTTTAACGCACCATTTAGTTTAGCTGCGATGTTTTCAGCTGTGTGTCTGCCTGGTGTAATGTTACTGTACTGTGTCTGCCCGGCGTAACGATAGCGAGTGTCTGACAGACCGTGTGTTTGTTTGTGCAACGTTCGAAGCTGTAGCGTTGCTGGTGGCTTCGTGCCCATCGTTGTCACACACATACGGTCCGTCAGCGCGGCGTAACGTTAGCGAGTGTCTGACACACCGTGTGTGTGGCGGCGGTGAGTGTGGGGTTGTCGTAGTGTTTTGGCTGTAAATGTAGCTTCAGCAGTTTGTGTACAGTTTATTTGTCGGTGAATAAATGTTACAACTCCTCAGCTCAATACCCGAGCAAACTTCCTGTATCTATAACTCAGACTCAGACTCACTTACGGTGGGCTGTTAAGGTGGACCAGCTATTCTCCTTTAAGTGACAAGCTGCTCTTCTGAGTTTTGCTCAGCTTTTTAATTCATTTTTAATATTTCTTTTACCCGTTTAACCGGTTAAAATTATTAATGTCGGTTAACAGTTAAACGGTTAAGTATTAACACCCCTTGTTCAATGATGTATAAACCAAACCATGGGCTTATTTAACCGCTGCACCACTATTAAATACGGCCTGCTAATTATTTGAGGAGGTGCCAGAGAGATAGAAGAGGCAATTATCTGAACATAGGCCTACTTGACCATTAAGTAGCCTACCTTATTTCACTTATAAAATCAATGTTATGGCTTCCTATAATATAAAATATCATTAATTACTATGATATAGAAATATCATTCATTACTATCCATCAATCTATATATACTGTATATATTTTGGAGTCAAAACACATTGGAAATGGTTGTTTTTTACAAACCGAACCGCAGGCTTGTTGAACCGTTGCACTACTAGTTTTCAACGATGTCAATGAGAGATATTCCAAAGGAAATAATGGCAGATTTCTGGAATAATCGTTCTGAAATATCAGAGAGAAGTAAACACAAAGGATTACAATATGCATTTGAGAGCTACAATCACAATATAAACAATTTGTTGGTGGAGTATTGTGAATTAAGAGGCCATTAAAATCAAAAGAAAAGCTCACCGGCAGTCCCAATGTAAGTGTCAGACACCCCAGGTCCTGACAACTCAAGTCAATATATTGTTTTTTTTAAGATAAATTAATGTTTAGTTATGACTCCCTATAGCTTTCATTATCTAATATAAAATGTAATTATCCCGCTTTTCCATTTGTTTAAGGCGCACCAGGATATTGCTGGCACATGTGGGCTTAATCCATACACTGGATCTCACAAATTAATAATAATTAGAGTCCCAGTGAAACGGAAGTTAAAGCATTTTTTGCTTCTGTACTGTGACGTATTTCACAGTGAAACAGAATATTAAAGCAGTGTACAGTTAAAAGAGGGTCGTGTCTAGAAGGTAACCTGCAAATTGCGAAATCTGTTGTGAGATCTGCAAAAACTCTCACAAGACTCACTGCCTGACGACCTATCCTAACCTGAACTATTCAAGATCAATGTCTAACCTTAACCATCTCGCGAAAGTTTCTCCCCCTGAAAAATTTGAGTTTCAGAGACTTTGTTTCCTGAATTCTGGTGACTTTAAAACAATTAAAATAATAAAAATAATCAATACACTGCAACAGCATTTTATGTTGAACTTCTAATTTTACCTTTAAATCTCCGGAAAGAAAACTGAATAATTTGCCCCTCTGGCATAAACTTTGCGTGTGACTATCTAGCATAAACTAATATTCATAAGTTATAATTAATTTTTCTGCCCCTGCTTTACCTTTTTAGGATTATATTGCTGTACAGTGCCAGAAACAGTGATGCTGAATTCCTTATTAAAAAATGTTGAGAATTTCAGCTGGGTCTCATACAGTATATCAGTAATACATCAGATCATCAATAATGTTTGTTGAGTCTAATTGGACCTATCACATTTCAGACTCTGATCGGGCTGGCCATTTAGATTCCAGGGGTGGCCCGTGCCAGCCCCGGCCCCGTCTTTGGCCCCGCCCCTGGCAGACACACATAAGCAGACAGACAGAGAGAGATGGATAGTAAACAGCAGAGGATCAGAATCACATGTTGACCAGCGCAGAGAAATGCGCTTCTGATGTGAACAGCCAGGCTTCAGCTCGAGCGGATATTAATAGCGCAGCGCTTCCGTTGCCTATAGGAACCCACGCGGCGCAAATACGCTGGCGCTGCGCCGTTATGTAGTATCACCGTTATGAATCTCCCAGAGAACCTGATACGGAGAGGGCTGAGGAGAGTACCGGCAGCTTGTGAGAAGCTCCGGTACGCATGAAAAAGTCACGGTACGCCAAGGAGTAAAATGAATAAAATACTGCATACCGCTACGTACCGGCCCACTTCGAGCACTGTTCATCTCTCATGACATGTTGAGCCAGGCAGCTAGCACATAACTGCTTACTGCAAACTCTACACTCACTGTGGCCGCCCCGCACAGAGCGATTGGGCCAGCCCAGTGTCAATTAAGGAAAAGAAATGGGCCGATTTACTTATTTTATGGTCCAAAAAAAAAGACATTCGTCGGCCCACCGGGAAAACGCCCGGTATGCCAGATGGCCAGTCTAGCCCTGGCCCTAACCCTAACCACCGAGAGGGGCGCTATCATTTTAGCAGGAGGGAAACACTATTCGACGGGGAAACAGACTTCAACATAACACCTGTAGTTTCGCGTCATTGGTCAACACAATGATTTGATGCGGATTTTGATGAAAAAAATACTCTGATACCAAATTTTTTTTTAACATATTTTGCATATAATAAAAGATAAATGAACAGTTTACATAGCGAAACAGGATTAAAACTGGGAATGTGTATTTTTCATTTCACTGGGACATTAATATTCAACCAACTTTGTTTGCTAACGTGCTAAGCTAGCTAATGTTATTAGCAACTTACCTTGGAGTAAACAAAGGAGTTTTTGTTGAACTTTGATGGTTTCAGCTGTAAGTGAGGTCTTCTACGCTGTTTAATCCATATCCGACATCTCTTCTCTTGCGTTTTTGGCTTCGGAAAAGCGAAAAATAAATACGACACTCCCCTCTAAAGTTTGATGATATCTGCTGTCGGACTTGCAGCTTCCCTACACACCACTGAAAAGTTGACAGGCCTCCTGAGCCTAGGATTGCTAACATAGGATTGGACAGTGGACGTTCTAGGGAGGGGCTTAGTGAAGGGTCAATTATCCAATGAGGTTACAGATGTGCCTACAGGAAGCTCCACCTCCATCAGAGGCACTTCAAAATATGGTTCACCACAAAACGTTATAAAAAATAAATACATTCACAGATTTTTGTCACAAAAACATGGAAAATACCTAAAGAAGTTAATAATAAATAAATATTGAATAGAAAGAATCTGTAGCTGTGCAAAGAAACAAATAAGAAACAATAAAATACAATAAATAATTTAAACTTAAATTTTTAAGTTCAAATAAAAGCTTCTGGAAGACATTGACCATGTTTCAATAAAACACTTCCGCCAAGCTTCTTACTTAAAAAAAAAGTGAACTGAAAAGTTGCTCTTAAATCGAAGTAAACAACATAAACATTTTGACTGTTATGCAATTTAATCTTACTACATCAATTTCACAGTTTCCCAACATTGTGAGGATACACTAATCGAATAAAGTAACAGTAGTATTTTCATGGTCACAGCCTCCAAATAATAGGAGGTGACCAAGCTCATCTTTCACTAAGTAAATGTCATACAGTGATTTCCATTTGTAGCCTATACTGCAGCTCCTACACAATATAAACACCCCCTCTTTCAATTCACAGAAATTAGAAGACAAATCACCTGTCAGGTGCTTTTACACTGTTGTTGCTGTTATAAGTATTCCTATTTACTACTTTTATACCCACTTTCTCTAAATCTCCCCTCTCTACTTCTACTTCAGTTGGTTACTTCTTACATGTTGCCTAAAGAAACCCCAAGGAAAGGACATTACCACTCGCCATATCGGTCCGTCGACTATAACTGAACTTGGTGAGCGATTACCTGTGGTTCTGGCTCCTTTCATTACAGCGACAGGTCCTGTTGAAAACTGTACTACTGACTTAAACACAGCCCTTTCTAATCTTCTAGATTCAGTTGCACCTCTTACTACTAAAACCAGACGGTCACAGAGGTCTACACCGTGGTTTAATGATGAAACACGCGCTCTTAAACAAGCCTGCAGGAGATCGGAACGCAAATGGCGTAAATCAAAACTGGAAGTAAACTACCTACCATGGCATGAGTGTGTCTTAATTTACAAGCGTGCTCTGTCCGCTGCCAAAACAGCTTATTTCTCTCGATTAATCAGTAACAATAAACACAATCCTAGATTTCTCTTTGACACTGTAGCCAAACTCACCCAAAAACAGCCGACTACTAATAGCTCATCCTTTACAGCCCATGATTTCTTAGATTTCTTTTGCAGAAAAATAGATGAGATTAGATATAAAATTAGTTCTTCGCTCCCAGCTACATCTGTAAATTTTGCAATGCAATCTCCGTGCGTCGAGTCCCAATTAGCCTCTGTCTTTACACATTTTGAGACCATCTCTCTTGAAACTCTGTCTAAACTGGTCTCCGCTTCTAAACCTACCACCTGCCTCCTCGACCCCTTACCAGCTAAACTTTTTAAAGATCTATGGCCATGGCTGGGACCAACAATGTTGAATATTGTCAACGTGTCTCTTACGACTGGTACTGTCCCCACTAGTTTCAAGACAGCCATTGTTAAACCTCTACTTAAAAAAACGCATCTGGACCCAGGGTCTCTAAATAACTATCGACCAGTCTCAAACCTTCCATTCTTTTCTAAAGTTCTAGAAAGAGTGGTGTCTCAGCAACTTTCTGACCATATATTATTTAGTGATCTTTTCGAACCCTTTCAATCTGCCTTTAGGGCCTGCCATTCCACCGAAACTGCGCTTACTAAAGTCGTAAATGATCTGCTCCTAAACATGGATTCAGATTCCACCTCGGTACTTTTATTGCTGGATCTAAGTGCAGCTTTTGACACTATTGATCATCGTATACTCCTTGACCGACTAGAGAACACATTTGGCATCTCTGGGCTTGCTCTAGCATGGCTACAATCTTATCTATCTGAAAGAACGCAGTGTGTCTCTTTTAATAATTCGACATCAATATTCTCTGAGGTGAAATATGGCGTACCTCAGGGCTCTGTTCTTGGCCCTTTGCTCTTCTCTCTTTACATCGCACCTCTGGGCCAAATTATACGTAGTTATGGAATTGATTTCCACTGTTACGCTGATGATACACAGCTGTATTTGCCGATAAAAGCGGAGGATCGATCACAAATTGTTAAATTAGAGGCCTGCCTGTCTGCGGTGAAAAACTGGATGTCAAGTAATTTCTTGCTCCTAAATTCGGATAAAACGGAGATGCTGGTCATTGGACCTGCTCGACACAGACATAAATTTGACCAGGTAACAGTAACTCTAGATAACTGTGTGATATCCCAGAGTTCAACAGTTAAGAACCTTGGCGTCATGTTTGATTCAACTCTCTCTTTTGATCAGCACATTAAAGATATCACAAAGATCGCTTTCTTTCACCTACGCAACATCGCTAAAATCAGGTCTTCTTTATCCATGGCCGATGCAGAGATTCTAATCCACGCCTTTGTATCTTCCAGACTGGATTACTGTAACGCTTTGCTCTCAGGTCTGCCTCGTTCTAGTACCAGAAGCCTTCAAATGGTTCAGAACACTGCAGCTAGAATCTTAACTAAAACTAGAAAATTTGACCATATTACACCAGTTTTAGCTTCATTACACTGGCTCCCGATCCATGTTAGATCAGATTTTAAAGTGCTTCTGATGACCTATAAAATTGTAAATGGGTACTCCCCTTCCTACTTGTCTGATCTACTTAAATCTTATACTCCAACCAGGACTCTCCGCTCTCAGAATACAGGACTCCTGTCTGTCCCCAGAGTGAAAAAGAAATCAGCAGGCGAAAGGGCCTTTTCTTACCGAGCCCCTTTCCTCTGGAATAACCTCCCTATAGACATCAGACAGTCAGACTCTGTGGATGTCTTTAAATCCAAACTTAAAACCCATCTTTTTGCCCTAACTTTCAATTAGTTAGCTGGTGGGTCGGTTTCAGTCTCAATTTATTATTTCAGCCTAGCAGTCCTGCCGACGAGAACATTATTAATTTTAAGCCGCTGCCTCTCTATAACCCTCTGTTGTTGATGTCCCACAAGCACTGCTGTGTGCCTCGCTCTCTCTCTCTCTCTCTCTCTCTCCCCTCTCTCTCCTTTGAATCAGGCTTCCCCGTGATGGACCATCAGTCGCTCTGTGACGTTGCTCTGACTCTCTGGTGGTGCATGGTAGAGAGGAGGTCGTGTTGCTCGGGCTCTATCTATCGTGATGTGGAGAGGAGGTCGTGTTGCTCTGGCTTTATCGATCTGGCATGGAGAGGAGGTTGCGTTGCTCAGGCTCTACCTTTATGGCGTTGAGAGGAGGTTACGCAGCTAAGGCTCTATCTGATTGGCGTGGAGTGGAAGTCGTGCTGCTCTGGCTCTACTGGTTTTGACGTCAAGAGGAGGTCGTGTTGCTCTGGCTCTATCTGTTTGGTGTCGCCTGGAAGCTGCTTGACATCCTCCTGGACCCACCTTCTCACATATATTCACATTAGATGTATTCATTTTTGTCATAAATTGTCTATGTTGTGTTTTCATTATGTGGTTACTCTGTACACGCGACATCTATTGCACGTCTGTCCATCCTGGAAGGGGGATCCCTCCTCTGCCGCTCTTCCTGAGGTTTCTTCCATTTTTCCTCCCTGTTAAAAGGGTTTTTTTGTGGTTAAGTTTTTCCTTAGCCGATGTGAGGGTCGCACTGTAAAGGACAGAGGGTGTTGTATTCTGTACAGATTGTAAAGCCCCCCGAGGCAAATTTGTGATTTGTGATTTTGGGCTATACAAATAAAATTGATTTGATTTGATTTGATTTGACATATTACATTCAGGTGTAGGCTATTGTTTCCTTACTTAAATACAACTGTTGTGTAGTTTTGTTCTCAGGCTTTTTATCTTTGTTTAGGCTAGACTCCTTAGGTCCAAAAGGAAGATATTAATGCGACAGCACACAATAATCATTGACAAAAGTGTGTTTAAAACTTTGCGGTGACAGTTTGGGGAAGGACCTTTCTTGACTGAGGAAATGGTTTTCAAAGTTTAGTGTGGAAGAACTCATGCCAGACCTCGTGACCTGTGGATAAAATCCTTGCAGCCAGATTCCGAAATCTTTTATAAAAACTTTCCCAGGGGAGTGGAGACTGTTATAGCGGCAAAATGTGGGTGGTGGAGACAAAAAGATGGGTTCAAAAAGCTGAGTATCTTGGTGGCAGACAGAGCAGCCTTTCACCAATTCAGAGTGCAGCCTCCCTGAAATACATTAGCTCCTTTGAAAAGGCTATCGATAATGGTCAGCTCTTTGCTTTGTGTTGTGTATTCAGTTACTGTTTACCAACTAGAGGGCGCTGTAGACCACATGACCTTGCACTGCATGTTTTGAAAGGAGAATTGAGAGAAGAAGAGAAGCAGTAAAGTTCAGAGTTAAGTCCATGCTAGTGTCTCGCTCTCTTTCTTTGTTTGGATTATTTGGGCTACAACACTTTGATTTTGCCTTTAGCTTCAAAAGTGAAGGAAAGGCTTTTACCCCATAGCAGGATAAACACAGTTTAGGTTATCATACCTGCAGGGCTACATGTTAGATAATGTGATCATAAAGTAGATTATAGGGAAGCTGGAGGCAAAGTACTAGAAAGAGTGGTGTCTCAATAACTTTCAGACCATATATTATTTAGTGACCTTTTCGAACCCTTTCAGTCTGCTTTCAGGGCCTGCCACTCCACCGAAACTGCGCTTACTAAAGTCGGAAATGATCTGCTCCTAAACATGGATTCAGATTCCACCTCGGTACTTTTACTACTGGATCTAAGTGCAGCTTTTTACACTATCGATCATCGTATACTCCTTGACCGATTGGAGAACAAATTTGGCATCTCTGTGCTTGCTCTTGCGTGGTTACAATCTTATCTATCTGAAAGAACACATTGTGTGTCTTCAATAATACGACATCAATATTCTCTGAGGTGAAATATGGCGTACCTCAGGGCTCTGTTCTTGGCCCTGTGCTGTTCTCCCTAAACATCGCACCTCTTAGCCAAATTATACGTACAGGTAGTCATGGAATTGATTTCCACTGTTACGCTGATGACACACAGCTGTATATGCAGATGAAAGCGGAGATTCGATCACAAATTATTAAATTAGAGGCCTGCCTGTCTGCGTTGAAAAACTGGATGTCAAGTAATTTCTTGCTCCTAAAATCAGATAAAACCGAGATACTGATCATTGGCCCTGCTCGACATACACATCAGTTTGATCAGGTAACAGTAACTCTAGATAACTGTGTGATATCACAGAGTTAAGAATTCTTGGTAAGAATCTTGTTGTCATGTTCGATTCAACTCTTTCTTTTGATCAGCACATTAAAGACATCACGATTGCTTTCTTTCACCTACGCAACATCGCTAAAATCAGGTCTTCTTTATCCATGGCTGATGCAGAGATTCTAATCCACGCCTTTGTATCATCCAGACTGGATTATTGTAATGTTTTGCTATCAGGGCTGCCTCGTTCTAGTACCAGAAGCCTTCAAATGGTTCAGAATGCTGCAGCAAGAATCTTAAAGGTCTCATATTATGCACATTTCCAGGTTCATATATGTATTTTAATGTTCTACTAGAACATGTTTACATGCTGTAATGTTCAAAAAACCCTCTATTCTTCTTACGCCACGAATGCACTGGCCGCATGGCGGCTGCGTTACCTGTTGTTTTTTATTTCGGGGTCCGTGTTAATAGGTTAGAGCATCCACACTGCCCGCGTGAGACGCGCGTCTCACGCGGGCAGTGTCATATCATATCAGCAAAATTACTACAGTTTCAATGTCTAGACATCTGTAGAATATGTCACAGACAGTGAAAGTGATCTATTGACTGCATATTAACATCATACCAGCAAGATTACTACAGTTTACATGTCTCTATCTGTAGAAAATGTTACGGAGATGAAAAAAAGTAAAGACTTGTTTTTAAATCAACACTTCCTGCTTTCATTTCAAAATAAAAGCCCTCAAGCGTTTTTTCTGTGGACAGAATTCCTTTACACGTTTCTTAACCTTTCTCTGTCTAAAATAAATATAAATGACATTTATAATGAAATGAAATGGCTATTATGAAAGGCAAACTCTATGTAGAAAGAAAGGGCTGGCAGCAGCAGCAGAAACGCAGCAGACACGCAGCTGACACGCAGCTGAAACGCAGCTGGTGTGGATGACCGACGCGTCAATCACGCTGCCACCACGCGACGCAGACGCCACGCGGCCACGATGCGTCCAGTGCGTTCCCGGCGTTATACCGTCTGCCTGCAAAAAGCCTCTTTCACCCTCTGTCTGAAAAACTCTGGTTCAGAGCCTGTCTCCTCCCAATATGCTCTGATTGGTCAGCGTTTCCCGGTCTCTGCTGTCAATCAAACGCCCTCAACACAGCGTCACTTTTTTCCCCGCACTGCAGCAGGAAGAGAGATTCAGAGTTTATCAGTATTTCTAAAGTTAATAAGAAACTAATTAAAAGTTTATAAACCAGAAACTTCACACAGCGCACGTTCCCGGAGGAATCTGATCTGAAATCGTCGAGAAATTAACAACATCTGCAGCCAAGATTCCAGGTTTTCCTGGCGGTTTTGCTCCGGTAAATATGCTATTTTTAGCTCTGTCAGGTTAGCTTTGTATTTGTCTAATATATATATATATATATATATATATATATATATATATATAAGAACATTAAATATTCTTATTTTACACTATTCTTGCATTTTTATTAATGCATGCATTTATATTATTTGCATATATCTTATTTTTCAGCATTATTATTTGCACTGTCGTTATATATATTTCTTATTTATATTTACCTATGATTTCTCTATTTTTATATATTTATATTTATATTTATATTCTAGAATGGGAGCAAAACATAACTCAATTTCTCAATTTTTTAATGGACAAGAAAAGAAGAAAGGGGGAAAAGGAAAACAAAACAATAAATAAGTAATTTAATAAAATTAAATAGTAATAAAATCATTTTAAAAAATATTAGAAAAATCAAGTACAAGAGATAGACATACTAACAGGATAATGCATGCAGTATATTATTCTCTCATAAAATGTTGCCGTGCACTCAGTCTTTCAGAGGTTTACTTTTGAATAGTTATAGAACCACGCAGAAGCAGTAGGCCCCGACCAGATCCAGTGATCGCCCTGGACCACCTGAGCTGAAAGAGGCAGAGGACGCGACCACTCCCCAAAGCCCAATCCCAGAGACACCCACAGGGACCCAGTCCCATCCCCACAGATGCCCCCAGAGCCGGGCTCCAGAGGAATAAACATGAACATGAAATAAAACATGACATGAAATAGTCTTATAGTGGTCCAATCACTAATTATTGTTGTTAACACATTTCTTTTAAAGCAAAAAAGCAGAGATCAAAGACTGGTGCTCTTTAAATGAGTAAGTTGCATTGTTTTTTTCCTCAGTTTCTCATGTTTATGCAGTGAAAATGTAATTATGTATTATTTGTGAAGGGAGTTACTTGCACAGAATTATCACCCAATTCTGCAGCTCTGTGGAGCTTTTTGGCCTCTTTTAGTTTTTAGCTCATGTTAGTGACAAACTGGTGAAGAAGGAGGAACATTTAGCCGCTGCTGTTGTAATCTTTTGTTCCATATAACCGCCACATCTTTTTTTAATCGGTATACAGTCTATGCACTGGATGAGTTTGTTCTACCTGATCGGAATGTCTTGCAACTGGAGAACGTGCAGTCCGATTTTTTCCTGTGTTTAATAATTTAGTAATTTTCAGTTGCCTGGTAACTTTACTGGTGTACTGGAGATTCAACACTGCCGCTTTGTTGCACCTCTTGGCATCACTTTATTTTTGGCATCAAAACCACTATAGTTACCCTTGGCGTCACTTTAGGATTAGGCAAAAAAAAACTATAGTTAGGTTTACGACAGAACTACATGATTGGGCTTAAAATTACTATGTTTGTACAGTCAAATGATAGTAAATGTTGTGAACACGGGACACCAACGAACAGCTGATTTTAATGTGATGCACGGGACACGAACAGCGGCCTCCTGGATTAAGGCCTTGTGTTGGTTGGACCCATCCACCTCCCCTACCGCCCGCCCGGTATGTTTCTTTTGCTCTTTAAACTACTTCACCACACTCCCGGCGTACTTTCTTGGAGTGTTTACTGTTGCCACAAATAGGTTTACATTATAGTTAATGGAATGCCCAGTGCGTGTCATACAGGCGAAAAAACAGTGCTGTGTATGGCTGTACCGAACCCCAACGGCCGTGACAAAGCCATGGTATTTGGCGTCCTGGAAATGAACGGGCTGGTTTGCAAAGACATGTAACTAAACTGACTGAAAGCAGCAGCTATGATGTGAACAAGTTACTAGCTGATCCTTGTAAAATGTATTTGCAGGTAATTCCTGATGAATGCACAATTATTTTTAATAAGACAACAAAGCATTGTAATGTAAGTCACTTTGTGAGAAACTTTTAATACATTTTTTGGAGTGCAGGATGCTAAGGGTTGAGAGACAACAACAGGAAATCATTTTTTGTGACTGACATGTGGATGAGAGAGAAAATATAGTGCTGTGAGATGCACAGCAATAATCACAACTCATCATGCAGTGTGTTTCTATAGGTCCAACTGTCATTTCCATCTGATGTACAGTATATCAGTCTAAATGTAAATACCATGATTATGAAAGAAAAGATGGGTGTGCACTGTATGTGGTGAGTTTTTACAAAATATGCCTGCTGTTCTGTGGTGTTACATACCTAACAGTTAGACTGACTGTGTCATCATCGCTTACATACCACTGAAGGTTTGCAACTCAAACAGCCAAACAAAAGAAAGATAGGGGAAGAAATGTTTGTGTGCCTGTCGCTGAATCTGAAAATGGTGAAAATTAAAGCAAATGTTTCCAGAGTGTCTCTTGTCAATGATGCCCTCAAGTCAAGGAGAAACAATTAACACACCAATGGCTTTAAAATGTGTTTAGACAGGAAAGCATTCTCTAATTCATTGCTATTTAATTACTGAGCTCATATGCTTTAGGGGCGGAAAGTCAGATAAATACACAAATAAATAAAAGAGTACATAGATGAACAGCACTCTATTATCTGCGACAGTGGTTTGGGATGGATAAGAGGCCTTTTGAACTCGAGCACTCCCAGTACAGGGGGCAGTTGCACATCCACCAGATAAGGACATGTTAAACATGTAACAACATATTCATCCTGCACACATAACGGGTAGAAGCTCAGCTAAAAGCTCATGATAACCACTTTCAATTCCAACACCAAAAGCAACTAAATGAGCACATAGCAAAAACATGCTAATGGTGCATGCACGCATGGTGGTGCTAGTGATTCCAACAGTATACGTCTTTTCACTCTAGGACCAAAACTCACTTAACTAGCAGCTGAAGAAGACAAAAAAAATCATTTTCTTGAACAACTTTATACAGCCATAACCATAAATTATGTCTTACCTTTGCTGTTTTGTGAACAAAATTTTAGTTCAAACGCATTGAGTTGATTCCAGCCATCTTGATTCATTTGCATGGCATTTTGCACTCTGCCTTCCTCCAGCATGAACAGCCTATCCTCAGCCTTCCTTGTGAAAACATGGTCTATGTCTCCATCTGGTGGATGAATCGTGGTACTGCACTCATCCCAAAGGTATTTGCCTTCAATACAGGCATTAGTTCAAGGTCAAATGGACCAATGGGTTATGGTTTTTGTTTTAGTTGTAACCTAATTGGCGAGGGCTGGAGTCACCAAGTATTGGACATGAGGCTCCAGAATTGGGGACAGCGAGCCAGCAGATTGCACCAAAAAAGGACTATTTTGATATACTGTAACATACTGTACTTCCCCTTTAACTTCGTCAAGTGGTGGGTCTGTATAAATCACACAAATTGAGAAAGATATTTGACATTAAGTGATCAGTTCCATGCATTCACTTTAACCATCTTAATTATCAAACTCAAATTATTATTGGCTCTGAACAAAGTTAGATAATATTTAACAGTTAGTCATAAATATAATGAAACAAACACAGGGCATTATCAAACTGATAAACCTTGAAGAATAACTCACTTAAGACGCACTTGACAAGCATAAGTGAACACAGCTCTGGTTGGTGGCAGAGCAAACGGAGCAATGATTCTCCTCCTAGTTACAGACGCTCCTTTCTCTCTTACTTTAATAGTATCATTAATAATAGTTAACGGGGGAAATAACAGATCATGAATAGAACAAGACTCGGTCAAAACCGAGTATATGGCTGGACCGTATGGTCAAGTCTTTGAATTTGTAGCTAAATTCTTACACAAATAGTCAGTGGTCATATCTATAATGTTTTGTGAACAGTTTTTTTCACTTATATCTTAATGTTTGATTGAAAGCCAACTTATAATGAAGCAAATGGCATTCAGTAATGTAAATGGTAACATTTACTAGTCAGTATATTATACATTGTATAGAAGGTGAAAAGGTATTATCATGACATACATTATGCAAGGTTAAAAGTATTTCAGATTTTTATGAAAGCATGTGTATCAAAAGCATTCATCAAATAAGTGATGTGTAACAATATATACAAACGTTGCAAAAGTTTATCAGCGTTGAGATATTCCAGCTGTCATCACTGACGTTGTTGTTGCTGTATTTATTCCTAGATGGAGTGTTAATGGAGCAGCTGCGATGTTAACGCAGCCTGCCACTGATCGATCCGAACTCCGTTCAGAAAACAAGCATTTTAAAAGTTGTTTGCCTGTCATCATGGTAACAGACCCGACAAAGCATGAATTCAGACTTTTTACTAATCAGCATCATTATGTAGTTATTTCGGCACACTTTAATCCGTTTACAACAACGTCGCTGCCGTATTTATGCCTAGATGACGTTATGTTGAGTGTTGACGGAGCAGCTGGTGTTATCATAGCCTGGCGTTGATCGATCCGAACTCCGTTCAGAAAACAAGCATTTTAAAAGTAGTTTCCTTGTTGTGTTGCGGACAGACTTGACAAAGAATGAATTCGGTCTTTTTACAAATCGATATATTTATGTTGTTATTTCGGCATTATTTTGACCCGTTTATTGCAATTAAATCACAGCACAGTCTGTTTATTTTGGGTTCATACCGCAGTAGTGACGTGGGCTGCTAGATAGTCAGTTCATGGCGGAAATGGAGGAAAGCGAGGCGAAAATTTGCGAACATAACGTAACTTAAACTAGCATAAACAATAACACATGCACAACAACAGCGCTATGTAATGTTACATTGAACCGCTGACACGTAAACATAAAAACAGAACTGTTCTCCGCCTTTTCATTTTGAAAGAGCAACGACCAATGAGGAAGCTCTAGCAACCCCAGCCGACCAATCCTGTAACTCTATCACTCACTCAGTCACTCACTCACTCACTCAGTGACAGACTTTTGCGTTTGTAGGGCTGGCCCTCTGCGGTCCAGCCAAAAATCGTTCTAATAAATGCAGAAAGATGCTTTAGACCCGTTTGTCAGGTCTTATGAACCCCTTTCAGTGACAGGCTGCTTCAGTCGCGGTGTGTGAAGGAGAGATACTGCAGGTCCTTCTGCTGCTGTTCAGAGCTACAGTTAACACATATTTGAACTAGATGGTGAATCAGAAAACAACTAAACTATGAAAGGTTTAATCTGTGATCTGTCTCCACTCTGGTATAAAACTTCAGCGATGTTGAGAGGTAAAGTTATCAGATCAGTCCGATCGGCAGCAGCGTCCAATCAGTAAATGATATCCAATAAGGGGCTGTGTCGGTCGGTAAAAGACTTCCGTGTCTCGTGTATCCTCACTCATCGCTCCTCAGAGATCCCTCCTCGCTCCTCGATCCTCGCTCCTCCTTGCAGAAATAAGAGCTTTGGGACGGTCTTCAAGATGGCGCACCAGAGCAACGTCCGGTTCAAGCGAGAAACGAGGAGCAAGGAAACGACAAATAAGAGAATTGAGATGTACCCATAGAAGACTGTTTCTTTGAATGGGGACATGCATAAAGGACTGACTGATTTTTCAAAACAAAGGCCGAACAAGTTTTATTTAGATGGAATTAATATCTATATTGACACGTATATGAAATGAAATGAGTTTTACAGTTACCTGAACATTTTTTAAATGGCACAGATGGTACCCAAGTTACCCATTCTTCAATTTGAAGATTCCGCCATAACACGCCTCTACTAAAACCTCTCATACTTTGCTCTGTATAATTTTATTAGCATCAATATCAGTGGGCACAGGTAATGTTCAGATGTGATATGGTTTGCTAGAGGTTTTGGGCTCCAACTGCATCATTAAAGGGATATTCACTCTAAAAGTTTACAGCTCTGTTAGGCGGAAATGAAATCTTTAATTTATGATGTGTTCCATCCTCATTTACATATACCAATAACATCTATATTGATGCTTACACCTGTGCAGAAATCTCACGTGTTAGCAAGATTATTCAAATAGATCTTGTGGTTGCAGAGATAAACTCTATTCATTTTGGGCATATCATTTTCAAGCAGTGGCCTGAGTCAGAGGCTCAGGTTCAAGAAGTTTAAGTTGGGTTTTGACAATAAGACCAAATTAAATACTTTAAGATTTCAGCAGTGATGAAATCATTTTAGCAGAGTTCACAATGAGAAGAAGGAAAAACAGCTACCCTTTAACATTATGTTATCTTATTTGTCATTGTAACACAGAATGGGTGATTTAAAAGCCTATAAGCATATTTTGCTGGTGTAGTCGTGAAGTTTTCTGCTCCTCAAGGTCAGCTCACTTCCTGCCTTATCTCATCAGCTTTCATCGGCTGATGAGATAAATCATGAAGGATTTTCTTGTCAGCTGAATACAGGCAGGAAACTGTGAGCTGGGTCTTGTGTCTTCAAGCCTGGGGCCAGGCAACTTTTAACTGATGGTGAAGTAAACAAACAGGCTGTCGGTGAGACTGCCGTGGTCAGAATGATAAATGTCTGAATGTCACCACCTGCAAAAAGGAGACAAATCGTTCTTGAAAATATCAAACTTTATTTTTTCCCTCCCGTAGAGATCTTTGATCTTACATTAGCAGGTTGAGAAGAGAAGGACAGCACTGACAGTACAGATGGCAGCACTTTTCTTCAACAAAACTTTCAGGTCTAAGTGCTTTCAACAGATGGTAAATGATGCTATATCTTAAAACAAAAAGAATTTCCCCTCTGGTTTGTAATAATTGCACAGGATTTTTGTCTTCTGGATCTTGTGTGAATATCCCCTCGGAAAGTAAAGTAAAAATTCCACTGAAAATTATCATCTGATGATTTTAGTCCCATGTTAATCTGGGTAAATTGCATCATTTAGGTAAATAACGGAACTTTGTTCAATTTCTGTAATATAGATTTGTAGCTCTTTTGTCTTTTAGCAAAAAAATCTTACTTTAATTGCTCATCCTCTGGGTAGACTGTCAAACAGCTGCAGCTGAAGTAGAAGGAGCTGGAGGCATTTTGGGGTGTAAATTCAGGACTCATCTAGCTACCCGGAAAGAATACTCCTTTGGAGAATAAGCTAAAATCAATCACAGGCAGAAAATATCAACAAATAATGAGATGGATAATATACTCTTGCAATCACTGTTCTGTAGTAAAATGGTGCAGAAATTGCACACTTGCCTCTTTAAAAGAATAGTCTCTTTGCTCCTCTTGGGGATCTCTGAAACAAAGGATCATCAGGGAGGAGAAGACAAAAGATAATGAGGTAAATGTTAGTTTTTTTTCCAGCTTGATGTTGGACTTTTGACATATCAAAGGAAATCTGATTTATTCTCTCTTTGCTGTGAACTATTACTTTACACAGGCAGATGTGCCACAGTGGTAAAAGAGTCTAGAGATTTTTATTTCAATCAAAGATTAGACAAAGTGACATCACTAATCAGCTCTTCTAATATGGCTGAGAGTAGGAACCTGTTTACATTTCCTGATATTATGTAGCCTACTTTAAAGATTCCGACTGATTCAGACATTATCTTTAAATGTATGTGATATTTTTAGCCATGTTAGCGGCTATGAATGGCAGAATGAGTCTGTCGGTCCACCACTTTGATTCAAACTGAAATATCTCAAAAACTATTGGATGGATTGCCATTACATTTTGGATATTCATAGTCCCAGGAGGATGACACCTACTGACTTTGGTGATCCACTGACATTTCATCTACCTCCATCATCAGGTCAAAATTCCAGTTTGCCCAATACTTTTGTGTATGACCAGATTCCTGCAGAACTAATGACATTGCCATGATCCTCAGCTGTTCTTTGTGTTTAGTGCTAATTAGCAAATGTTAGCATGCTGTAGGGAATGGGAATCGCTGAGCATTCTGGGGCGCGCCGCCATTTTTGGAGGATAGTTTACAGAGCTACGGTAGACTGTCAATATCTGTCACCGGTCTATTCATTTGTCATCTGTCAGTCGTTCATCATCAGAAATGTATAAAGTACGTGTGAAAGACAAATACCCATATAAAGAGAAGCTGACAGAGGCAAAGGGTCCATATATTTCAAAATTAAAGTAAGTTAATGATATCAATCCTTACAAATTAGGAGAACCTTGACAGCTTGTCACCCATTACGGTCACTGATGTGTTTTGGCGTTAGTGAACACCTGTCAGCAGTTGAAAATATGTTAATCTTCCGGGCCCACTTGCATCTTGACAAGGGAGGCGGCACAGTCAGAATCCTGTTTCTCGACTTCTCAAGCGCCTTCAACACCATCCAGCCCCTTTTACTACAGGATAAGCTGGCCAGGATGCAAGTGGACCCACACCTGGTGACCTGGGTGACGGACTACCTCACCGGCAGACCACAGTACGTCAGGTTGAAGGACATCACATCTGACACTGTGGTCAGCAACACGGGAGCACCACAGGGGACTGTACTGGCCCCCCTTCTCTTCACCCTCTACACGGCGGACTTCAGCTACATCTCGTAGTCGTGTCATATCCAGAAGTTCGCCGACGACACGGCCATTATGGGATGTGTTAGGGGTTATCATGAGGAGGAGTACAGGAGCCTGGTGGGGGACTTCGTCACCTGGTCTCACTCCAACCACCTGCAGCTCAACACCTCCAAAACCAAGGAAATGGTCATAGACTTCAGGAAGTCCAGACCACCCCCACGACCAGTCCAGATCGATGGGGACGAGGTGGAGGTTGTGGGTACCTACAATGACCTCGGACTGCAGCTGGACAACAAACTGGACAGGACAATAAACACTGACCACCTCTACAGGAAGGGCCAAAGCAGACTGTACTTCCTGAGGAGGCTGGGATCATTCAACATCTGCACAAAACTCCTGCGGATGTTTTATCAATCTGTGGTCGCCAGCGTCCTTTTCTACGCTGTGGTGTGCTGGGGGGGCAGCACAACTAAGAGGGACACCTCAAGGCTGGACAAGCTGATCAGGCGGGCCGGCTCTGTGGTCGGCATGGAGCTCGACTCTCTGGTGACGGTGGCAGAGGAAAGAACACTCAACAGACTGCTGGCCATTATGGACAACGCCAGCCATCCTCTGCACGCCGTCATCACCAAACAGAGGAGCTTGTTCAGCGGCAGGCTGCTGCTCCCCAAGTGCTCCACAGACAGACTCAGGAAATCCTTTGTCCCCTGAGCCATCAAACTGTACAACACCTCTCTGGGGAGGAGGGGGACAAAGGAGGACGGTCTGCAGGATAGTTAATGCACACAGTGCACTTTAATAGACTGAGCTACTTTTAATTCTGCACACTACAAAAAAACTTCTCTACCTCAGTTCTTATCCTGCATTATATTCCATATCTGACATTTCTTAATATCTATATCTCCTATATTTAACCACCCAGCACTGTATCACTTTCTGCACTACATTCACTTTTTTAAATAGTCCTGTATCTCAGTTGTTTACCCTGCACTATATTCATTTTTAACAGTTCTTCTGCACATTGCATATTTTGTTTTATACTCTGTATTACTTACATGTGTCTTGTTACTACTTGTGTCATTTTACTAATATGTGTACTACTCACCTGTGACGTTTTTACTAACATGTGTACTACTTACCTGTGACGTTTTTACTAATATGTTTGCACTATGGAACTGTGATGCTGGAAAGTTGAATTTCCCTCGGGATCAATAAAGTTACTATCTATCTATCTATCTATCTATCTATCTATCTATCTTTGGAGGCCGATGTCCAGTTTACAAACAGGTAGGTATATGGCATTTAGATCTACAAGGCAAGTACCAACTACACAATCATCGGGACAAAGATAAGCTAGCTAATGTTATGCTATACTAGAAATACTAAGAAAACGTCCGTTAATACTGGATATATCTGGATAATCTACCGGTATCTTGCAAAATGAAACCCATAACGTTAGCCTACCTTTGTGTCTGACTGTATACTATATACTGTATTCTACAATTTGGCTTTTGAATCTTATTCATTGTGCGATGTTTTGTGTTAACTTTTTACACTTGCAGTAAACAGCCAGTGGATGACACTCTTAAATGTTATCCTCCAAAAATGGTGTCGGTGACGTCACATTCCCATTCCCATTCCCTATCAAGCTAAACTTGGATGGTGAACCTGGAAAATATACTATACTATACTATACTATTTACCAGATAACATTAGCATATTAGCATTTACCTCAAACCACCTCTGTGCCTGAGTAGGCCTACAGCTTCACAGAGTTGCTAGCGTTGCTGTCTTGTTTTAAATGATGCACAATCAAATGTGTTTTTAGAATTATTTTGATCCCAAAAAATCTATAAAACATGCAATTTAAAAACCCTTTTTCCTACTAAATAGCCAAATGTTTGTGCCAATATTAGTATTGGCAATATTGAATAATATTACCCCATTATCTGTAGAATTTATGTATTTTACAAATCAATTGCATTCACTTTATTTTCCTGCCTTTTCATAACAAATCAATAAGGCTTGAGGCACTGAATTCAATAAATCTGCTTTCTGCTTCCTGACATTGTTAAGGGACTTCTACTTGTGTACATGATGTACTACTAACCGGTGTGCTCCATGCAAATTAATTTAAATTGCAAATTAGTTTGACATGAAATATGCAATATGCTTGTCTGCCACAGTCAGCAGTGTTCAGCAGCACATGGTATGTACCAACAAACAACATGACTGCAGGAGCGTTTTGATCATCTTTCCTTTCAATCTCCTCCTCTTTGATCCTGATTTTCCTGTAAACAACAAACAGCAGTAACATTTTCACACAGCCGTGATGCTCTCAGTTTCAGTTTCAACTTCACAGAGGGGACTTATTGTCTTTACCTAATTTCCTCATCGTTATTGTTTATAGCTCCATTTGTCTAAAAGACAGTGACAACAAAGAAAACAATAACATTAATTTATTGATTCATAGGTTATACATTTCATGATATAATAGCGATATATTATTATTGGCAAAGATACTATAATCCAATTGCATTTCTATACATAAATACAAAATCTGAGGTAGGGCCTCAAAGATTGATGACATTGAAAATAAATAAATGCATTTCACATATATGATATATATTTCCTTTTTTTTTTTTTTTTTTACATCTCACACCAATTTTTAAAACATATTTGTTATATATCTACTCTCTATTTTCAAATCAAAAGGATGTCGTGGGCTGTTGGAGGCACATATCTATATCCATAGGCAGCAGTACCTCACATAGAACACATAAATATATGACATTACTCAAGTAATTAGAAATTTAACCTATGCATTCATAGGTCGGACAATAAAGTGCCAAAAAGACACAACAGACATAACAATAGGAATACTGGTACCATATGAGACAGACGATAAGCTATTCTGTGGTGTTATTTTTGAAATACATACAATATTCTACCGTTATAGGACATCTATAAGGCCAATGGTTACCTGAAGATGTTTTGTAACGTATTGGCAAACATCGAGGAACACTACATGGGATATGAATGGCAGTATCTCAACCTCCTATACGCAGATGACACATTCCTTTTTTCTTCTAAATTTTGTTTTCTGTTTTCACTACAACCTTAAATAAAGTACTCTTTCTTTGGTTACCTATACTGCCCAAAGTTGACTTGCAGGCAAAGCAAATTGACAGTTATTTTTCCAATTTTTTTTTTTCTTCCTCCTCTATAAGAAGGACAACCCTCTTGTTTCTTCACATTATGTAGAACAAAAAGCTCCCTAACGTAAACATGCACAGACTTATACTATCGAGAGAGAAAGGAGTAGGATTACTATACATGGACATTGGGTTACAGCAACACAAACTGCACATGCAAGCCCCTCAGTGCTATATTTTATGAAGCAAATGGGTTTTAACTGAACTTTAAGCCGTTTTTTTTTTCTTCAACCAAAAGCATCTCTGCTTTTGCAGCAGTAGAAATGGAAACACGGGGACACAAAACACAGAACTTATAGCTATTAGCTGTGGCCCTAAAGGAAATCATTCAAAGAGCATACTGTCCACTACATCCAACACAATTTAAAATGCCAGCCTGCTCCTTCGGCCCCTGCTCTCAAGTGAATGGTTGCCATAGGGTTGATTTTTTTAGAGCATATCAGAGTTAACGGTTTTACCCAGCTCAAGTCCACAATTGGTGGCTTAAAAATCTTCATGTCCATCAGAAAAGAGAAAGAGGAGCATCAGGCCGAGGCATCCAAGCAAAAGAAATCCTGTAAATCTCCTCTGGTTCTTTCAGCGATCTACTCTGAGACTGACCATGCAAACATCTGATTGACAGTTAAGTGGAGTTCAGTAAAAACTAATACAGAGACACACACACACAAGCATACACAGACATACATTATTATCACGTTTGAACAAATAGAGCTAACGCACTAACAAAAGCAACACTGTGGAGCAAGCAAGCTATTTAACAAACAGGGCTTTTGTGCTCTTTAATTGATTATGCTTTGTTTACAACCTCTTAAATCATACCTGTGCTATTTTCATGTCAACATAATGAAAAGACATGGCTTAGAGAAATGGTTAAGGAGACCCTTAAACCGCTGAGCAGCTGTATTTGCATCTATACCTGCAATTTCCATTTAAACCACTCAACAAGTAAATGCCTGCAGTGTTAAAAGCATAATAAAGCCAATCAGGACTTTGTGTCAACATGAAACTGCCTATCCAACTGGTCAAAGTGTGGAAAGGACTAATTGCTTCTGAGTGGCTACATGGTGTTACTGTGTAGGTAATTGGTTGGCAGTCCACAAAGTAAGAGTTGGCTGCCTGTCATGTCACATTTAAAGAGGCTGCAAAGCCATTCGGATGCCTGATGGGCTGCACCGGGCTGTTCCTTCAGGCTGCTGTGGTTTTACATCTGGAGATGGCTTTTACGTCCCTCCAGAAACACTCTTACAGTCACTCATTTGTGTTGATGATGTCTTGACAGCACAACTTAAAGGGACATACGTTCTACACAACCTGGCCTCATGGGAAGGCCTATAAATAGCACAACATATTAAGGACATTCTGCGTGTCAAGATAACGCATTTTATGCTTTTTGCGTGTCATTTCACGCCATGTTGTCACGGTTATGTTTAGGTAACAAAACCACTTAGTTAGGTTTAGGAAAAACATCATGGTTGGGCTTAAAATATGTATGTAAACAACGTAACATACATACGGAAAATACGTCACAAACGTCACTAACATAACTTCAAAATAACTCAACATCACTTTGGGACACGAACACCGGTCTCCTGGTTTAAAGTCCTGTGTTTGGTGGACCCATCCAGTATAAGCAGTATTCCTCTCTTTTTATTCTACGTCACTAGCTCTGAGCGTAGTATATTCACACAGATGTGTTTACATTGCAGTCAGTACAGACTACATGGCGTACATATGACACGCCAAAAGCAACAAAGGCGTTGTTATTGCACGCGAAATGACTTGCAAATTACCGTGTCATTCATACGCCATTTGGTGAGACCGGGCTGGTTCTAAATTACCATAATTTGACTGATTTGGATGGACCACAGCGTCAGAAAGGTGACCAGGAAGTCGCTGAATGCCTTTAATTATCTGCATATGTAAATAAAAGTGGTTACGACAGTCAAAAAACTGGCTCATTTGCCAATTAAATATCAAGTTCATTACAAGGCGTTCAAAATTAGATTTCTTTTGCAAGATACTTGATTTAGCACTGCACACAGTTGGTCAAAACAGGTTAAGTCACTCGTATGTCCTGTATAGTCATCGCAAGGCGCGTTTGAGCAACAGCAAGCAAAAAGCGAAGTGGTGCTGCACATCAGGAAGTAATATTTTGATTCTGATCCTTTGCAACACACACTTCCACACTGCTTCCAGTATAGTTTAGCATTAGGATGGCTCTACTCTCTGTTTCCTATGCACTGAATGCTACTATTCCTGCGACTACCGGAGTAGTTTGGTGGAATCGAGTATACCTGAGACCCTGTTTTTCAAGAGGACACACAGAGAAGCAAGAGGCATAAGTCTGAAATGGCAAAGAGGTCTCCGGAGGTCTACCACAAACAACAAGAGACAAAGTACACTTCCAGGAAAGAAGGAGGCCATTTTCTAATCTAATCTTCATCTACTCACACATAGCAGCTGCTCCTAACATTGTGAGGACGCGACAACACACACACTTACTACTTGATTTTTTAAGAAGTGTACACTTTGTACAAGATATAATACAGCTAGCAAGAGAAACATGGGGTTCAGAGAGACATGAACACACACACACACTCTCAATCTCTGTCTTGCTAGCTCTCTCCTCTGATGGAGGCTATACATATATAACTTTATATGTATGTATATATATATATTTATATATTTTATACTCTACTGATGTGATGCACATTGTAAAGATGGTTTTCACAGATGGCTTGACAAGCTCACAACACATACAGAGATAAATACACCGTCTAAAATATATGCACTATCAGGTCTTCGAGACTTAAAAAGGTTAAATGGCCACGTTACTAAAGGAAAGATAGACGACTCTAGTGGTTTCCTACGTTAAGAATGTGTCCTTTACATTCTAGGATAATACAATAGAGGAGAATACGAGGAGGCATACGACTTAATAAATAGACAAAGAGAGAGCGTATCACAAATGGTCCCTCGGATTCAGAGAGAAAAATAAACCCAAGCTCCTATCATACTTCAGAGTCATCCGGGCCAAAGTGTATCTACTTAAAGTGGTAATCAGGATGCATTCGCTACTCTACTGGGACGTAGGAGGCACACATTGCAGATCTTGTAATCTATTTTTGACAAAGCAAGAGCGACTGAGCAGTAGCTAGTGTGAATATACATATATACTGCTGGATAGGAACAAAATGTGATATCAGTGCTTTTTTTTGGTCTTTTTTTTCCCCGAGGCAGTTGATATTATTTGTATTGCCGTTGGAAATTTTATACACAGATGGAATAAAACACCCCGCCGAGCTCTTTGAACCGCTGCTTCTCTGTCGCTCAATTTTCTTTTTGTTTTCCTGTCTGCTCGCACCAAGATTATTCATTATTTCTACACACAAATATGAGGGCACACACACACACACACTAACACACATACATACACGACTCCATAGGGAGCAGCTATGACGAGTCTAATATTGCAAGTGCAGTCTGAGCTGTGTCATTTTATGACACAATTTTCTCTTGGAATCAAGATCCCTGGGAAGGGTTCAGAAGTAATCAGTGGTCGTGTGTGTGTGGGGGGGCAATGATTAGCCCATTAACAGAGTAGACTCCACCTGGGCAGCCACTCCTCCACGAGAGAAGAGAGGAAGTGGTGAAGAAGAAGAGAGGGAAGAGCCTGTTTCCACATCCACGATACAGGGAGGAAGACAGGAAGCAAAGAGGGTGAAGTACAGACGGGAGAAAGAGAGAGATGAGGAGGGAGAAGAAGAGGTGGAGGTCGCCCTCCTCCCGGTGTCCCCTGCAGGAGTTGGAGGTGGTGGGTGCGGTGCTGCCCAGGTGGCTGCTACTGGTAGGAGCCGAGCTGGAAGTCCTTGGGGGGCAGTTTGAGGCCCAGGGAGTTGGTTCCCAGAGGGTCGATCATGTTCTTGTAGCGTTCTCCACGGTGCTTCATCAGGAACGGACCCCAGTCGGGCTGAGGGGAGCAGACCAACTTCAGACGCTGCAAGAGGAGAGGCAACACACAGAGGGTTTATACAGGAAGAGCAGGTACATCAAGTCAGATCTGTAGTGGGGGATGGGTGGGGCACAGAATTGTTTGCTTGTTAAAGCTGGTGGTGGCAGTTTATTTTTGGCATTACCAGCCTTTCCACCACCTACTGGACAGACAGCGGAGCTCTTTCTCCAACAGACTGATTCAGCTTCGCTGTCACAAAGACAGATACAGAAAATCTTTCCTGCCCAAAGCAATAACCCTCTACAACACCTCACCTCTGTCTAACAGAGAACTCTCAGCTTTAGAGTGTCTGTCTCAACCACACTCCATTCTGTTATGCTCCTGCAATAATCTTGCACATGTTGAATTTTGCACATCTACATTTGCACATTTACTGCCTCATTTATTTTGTATAGTACCTTGCATACTTTGCTAATGTATATAGTAGGTTATTCTATATTTATATTTTAGATTTATAATAATTTCCCAAATTGGGATCAATAAAGTACATCTATCTATCTATCTATCTATCCATCTATCTATCTATCTATTTATTTATTATTGGGCAAAAATTCCATGGTCTTGCATCTGTATAGCACCTTTCTAGTCTTCCAACCACCTGTAAACCGCCCTTTGAGATGGCATACTGTGATTCGAGGCTCTAGCTAGCTACAATGTCGGCGAAGCGTTTCAGAGATGAAGAGAAAATTTTATGCTAATAGTTTAGCCTTCTGCTTGCCGTAGCCGTCATGGCTGTGCCGCAGCGGTGAGCTCATGAAGAAGGCTAAAAACTATTAGCAACATTTTCTCTTCATCTCTGAAACACTTCACCGATATTATCCGACTCTCTTTGATAAGTCCGTCTTCCTTTTTTGGGTTCCTTTGCAGTGAAGGCAGTTGCCAACGCTGGAAGAGCAATTTTTTCCACAGAATATTCCGGCATTGAATCAGGCTGTCACCGAAGGGACGTGCATGTGCATCTGTATTTGTAGAACAGCCAATAGGAGAGCCCTCTCTCTGACATGACCTGTGATTGGCCAAAGTCTCCCCTCACAGGCTAGATTTTTTAAAGCCTGTAAACAGAGCCATGAGGGGGTGCAGAAGTCTCTCAGACCACTTGAATTACAATATGCTGAAAGGTCATTATGGAATGTTTACCCAATGATGCCAAAAATATACTGCCTACCCCAGCTTTAAAGGTGCAGTGTGTAGAATTTTTAGCATGTTTTCATTGTAAAACAACTGAAGATTGATTTGATACCTTTTCTAAAAGTCAATAAAAACCTCAACAGAGAAGTTAGGAGAGAGAGCCACGATCATCTTCATCCATTAATCTGAGTATTTAAAAGGGACCTGCCGGACTCCCAGAAAAATTGCCAAATTAATTCTCAGCCAGCAGCCCATCTCTCCCTGCTAATGAGCGAAGGATGAGACTATTGATTTCTCCGACAGTGTGTGTGTGAACGTGTGTGCGAAGCAGACCAAAACAAAACATATGTGACAATGTCTGGTCACGGCTTTGTCTCAATTATTACCTCTTTTAAGGTGCCGGGGGCGAGGTACATCTTAATGACGAACATGATGGGGATCCAGATGACGGAGCAGATAACCATGAGCCAGCCCATAACCATGGACCAGGTGGGGTAGGTGTAGTCCTCGTACGTCATCCCCTTCCACTGGTACAGACTCAGTCCCAGGATGCCCTGCACAGACCAGCGAATCCAGGAAATGAGATGCCTTCTCTGTTACTGCCGCAGTGTCCCTGAGCAGCATCACTAGAGCTTCTGCTCTAATGATGCTGCTAAGTGGCCACAGTGGCTGTACTGGTCAGCTCAACAGGTATAAAAAACCTCCAAATGTAATAGTGTTTGCTGATATTCACAAAAAAATACCCACATTTTTCAATTTCATTTATCACTTGCAAAATGTGTTTCCTGCTGCAAGAAGACACACATTAATGATGAGGTGTGCGAGGCTGTATCTCTGTAAGGTTGCAACACAACCTGCAAATGCATGATTTTACAGTTAGCTATTTCTACATAATAATGAGTAATAAAAATTACTTGTCTCCTTTTGAGAACCATTGAACACATTTTTCAGCCAGTTGGACAGTGTCGTTTCGTTTCAAAGTTTTGTGTTTGAAGGTCACTGTCAAGCTGCAGAAAATAACCAAGATGACCTCCAGGTCTGGAATCCCACATTCACACAGTATATCGCTTTTTCAATTTACAGACTGGTTTTCCTAATTGGGGCACAACTTCTGCAGGTTGTGTTGCAACTTAACTTCTACTGCTGTACTATGTACTGGGCACACAGTAAAATTTGATAGAGTTCAACACATAGACTGTATATAAGAAATGAACGTAGTCACCGTGACGTCATCCATTAGTTTGTGAGCTGCCACTTTGAAGCCTAGAGTTCTTTATTTTGGCCATCGCCATCTTGTTTTTTTGCAACCAGAAGTGACACAAGAGGGTGGAGCTACGTACAACCGAACGCTGAATAAGACATTTTTAGTGAACCAAAAAGTTAAATTAATTTTCTTGAACTGAAAACACACTGTGAAAGGGTTAAAGTTCAAAGACAAAAACACAAACAACTCCCAGACCGGACAACACTGTGGAGGTGACCTGTCAATCACAAGGTAAATAGGACCATAATTTACTAAATGAACATCATGCTGTATTGAAAAAGACTTGAAATTAGCAATTGAGACCATAAACTCATGTCTACAATGTTTACTGAGGTAATAAATCAAGTGAGAAGTAGTCTCATTTTCTCATAGACTTCTATACAATCAGACTTCTTTTAGCAACCAGAGGAGTCGCCCCCTGCTGGCTATTAGAAAGAATGCAAGTTTAAGGCACTTCAGCATTGGCTTCACTTCTCAGACCCGGGGTTGCTGCCTGGTTGAACACAAATAATGGCAGAAAACCCCACAATCCTTCAGGGAACCAAATCACTCTATGATTCACCCAAAGCTATCGTGACGCTAAACTATGAGAGCAAACTTGACTGATTACGTCTAAAGTAATTTATTACTAAATGACTTGCCATTTCTGCATCCTTCAGATGCAAACTCCTATTGATTAGAATAAAACCTACTGTAAATCTTTAAATAATGACCCAAATTTTCCTTTTTGACTTCTGCAACCTGATGTAGTCTGCACTAAACAAGGACTGTACAGTAGATTACTTCCCAATTAACTATACTGAACTCAGTCAGGACACATAGCTAAAGCTGTGTCCACTGTTCCATATCAATAAGAGGATGAAGACAGTTTAAATGAGACCTTAAAAAAAGTCATAGTACAGTATCTCATAAAAAATAAGAAAATGTCATAGTATAGTATGTCATAAAAAATAATAAAAAGTCATAGTATAGTATGACATAAAAATTATTCAAAAGTCATAGTATAATATGTCATAAAGAAATAGTGAAATGTCATAGTATGTCATAAAAAATCACAGTATGTCTTTAAAATCGTTGATAAAACTAAAAAGTCATAGTATAGTATGTCAAAAAAAGTCATAGTACAATATGTAATAAAAAAAAAGAATAGATTATAAAAAGCCATAGTATATGCCATACATTTTTTTTTATAAAAAGTCATAGTATAGTGTATCATAAAAAATCCTAGTGTGTCATTAAGATAATGAATAAAACTAAAAAGTCATAGTATAGTATGTCATAAAAAGTCATAGTACAGAATGTAATAAAAAAAAGCCATCGTATAGTATGCCATACATTTTTTATAAAAAGTCATAGTATAGCATATCATAAAAATAATAAAAAGTTATAGTATAGTATGTCATAAAAATAATAAAAAGTCATAGTATAGTATGTCATAAAAAATAATAAAAAGTCATAGTATAGTATGTCATTAAAAATAATAAAAAGCCATAGTATAGTATGCCATAAAAAATAATAAAAAGTCATAGTATAGTATGCCATACATTTTTTTTACATTTGTTTTTATAAAAAGTCATAGTATAGTATGCCATTAAAATGTCATTAAAAAGTCACCTATCTAAGGCAAATTTGGCTGAGAAGAATTAGAATAAGAGGAAGAAAATGAAAACAAACAGAAAAAAGAAGGCAGACAGAAATAGATTAGCCTGGGGTTGTGCATCAATGAGCTCCCCGAGCATATCTGATCTCCCTCGAGAGCAGCGAGATGACCAGCCGGCCCGACTGCTGCTCCATTTGTCATCATCACCTCTGCTTTGGAGCTACAGTGGTTTCCTTTACAATTACTAACATGAACACTGGCCAGTGTCCAACACTGACATGCTGCTAAATCCTGCACATTAGGATTTACAGATTCTGCTACACAGCATATAACAAATGTCTTCTCTGGAAATAAATGTGTTTGTAGCAGCTGAACTGAAATCACACTAACTATTTGGCAGTTTGAAAAACACAAACAACTTGAGACTCAGTGATGTGACAGGAATTGGAAAGAGGAAATAATTTACGATTTTAGTGCAACAGAAGCAATTTCTCCTCTGTTCCTTTCCAATTGCAAATCAATGAACTTGAAAGGCGGCAGTGAAAATGGAAACATTTCAAGCCGGACATGCCGAAGCGAGGGCTGAAAAGGACAAAGGGTTTCGTACGCTGTACAGATTGTAAAGCCCCCTGCGGCAAATTTCAGATTTCTGATATTGGGCTGTAGAAGTAAAATTGACTTGCGAGTGTGTCTGAGAGAGAGAATGAGACAAGCAAAAAGAAACATACCGTCAGAATGGTCGGAGTCACAAAGGCCCAGCAGATTCTCCAGAATCGGTTTGGCTGGAAACCAATCATCATTTCAATGTCCTCGCAAAACCTCTGCAGACCTGCAGAGACAAAAAGCAAAGAAATGAAATAAAAGAACATGGGAGATAGAGAATAAGCAGAGAGTGACCTGGGTTTAATATGGGCCCTTTAAAAAAGGACTAGCAAATTAAATCCATCCTCATGAATGTGTGTGTGAGAGAGAGACATGGAGAGAGCATCAGTTTCTGTCGTCCCTGAGAAAAAGCACGGGAGCAGATGGCTTCATTCCTCTGACTTTATTGACGGATAACAGTGAGTGACATGAAGAGGCAGAGTCACACAATCATTTCAATATGTCAGCTGAACTGATACTCTGACAAACTGGAGGAGAGCCGTTTGCTTTGCTCCTTGGTAACAGCTTCTCTGACACACACCTGAGCTCTCTGCTTGTGTGTGTGTGTGTGTGTGTGTGTGTGTGTGTGTGTGTGTGTGTGTGTGTGTGTGTGTGTGTGTGTGTGTGTGTGTGTGTGACTTATACGTTACAACAGAGACCCCTGGTGGTCATGGCTGGAATAACATTTTGTACACAGCAGAGAAAGGGAAGTGAGAATTGAACTTTTGGATGATCAGCCCCTTTTACATAGTAGACAAAGTCTAGACTCCAAAACCAGTCGTTTTGGAAGTTGTGTTCAAACAATATCTGCAGCTGGTTTAAAGGTATAATTTGCTAAATAAAAACAATGTATAGACTGATACAAAAATAATCCCTCTCAATCATCACTTATGACCCACTAGAAGTGTGTGATGATGTCTGTAGCTGCAGAGACCCTGCCCTCTGCCTGGATTTATTCTTTTCTTCTTATTTTCAGGACATTTCTGGGCTTCAGCAATAACGTTTTATTTCTCTGATTAACTGCTTTGTTCTCACTAATGCCGCTCCCTCTCTTCATTCACTCTATAGCTCACTTGACCATCGCTGCTCTGTCTCTCCCTCTCTTGTTGAGCCGTGGAGGGGACAACTTTGAATGCTGCATGTTTACAAACAGCAGCCGACAACGGTTACATATTATTCCTTGATATTTTACCAATTTGAAATCTGCAACCTCACTGCTAGATGCCACCAAATCCTACACACTGCACTTTTAAGTCCAAGACTGAAATTATTTTAGGTTTAGCAAACTGTTAAAGGGTCACTCCACTGATTGTGTAGTTTACTAGTCATAGGGAGGACTATGCAGTCTGTGAAAACAGTTCTAAAATATCTCAAGTGACATCACATGGGGATCTCGGTTTGGGCTTGGAGACTACAAGTTTTCAACAGAAAGACTGCGTCACAAACTGGGGATGTGGGGTCTGACAAAAGGTGGGTATTTACCAGGCATCGAGGATCAAACAAAAAAAGCTACAAATGCTGCAAATGGGAAGTGCAGGATCCAGCTTTAAGGTAATTGCTTCTAATCTAAATGGAGAATTCATCTTCATAACCGAAAGGTTTTCCTGTGGCTGTTTTCAGGGACATCAGCGATAGTGTGATCAAGGTTATGATATCTGATGTTTGATGAAAAAGCTGATTTTAAGTAGAATTTTTGACCTGCAAACAATAGATTCTAAGGATGGAGATGTAGTTCAGTCAGTCCATCCAATATGATAATAAATGCTGAATGACAAAGATGACAAATGATAAACAAGTGCGGAATGTCTGCAAAAAAGTTAAGTCTCAAATGCATCAAAACTATGGAACTGTCTACCAACTGAATTGAAAATGCAACACAATTTTATTGTTTTTATAGAGGTATTAAATCAAAAAGACTAAAAGAGAAACAACATTGTTCTCACACCTAATACCCCTGTAGACACACCTGTATTTTGTATCTTGTGTATGTTTTTTGTATGTATTTATTGTATTTAGGGACGTATCTTGTGTATGTATATGTTTCTTTTCTTTTTCTATTTTAAGAAAAAAACTCCTGTGGCTAGGTGTTGTAAATTAGCATTTTGCTAAAAACACAGTCCATCTGGTCATTGTGCATAAATGTATGTTACAATTCTAATGCTACTGTGATGTCTATATCGAATAAAATAGAATAAAATAAAATAAACATTTTGGTCATTAAGAAGAAATGCTGGTGGCCGCCACTAATCTCTGGAACAGCCACCTTTTCATATTAAAACTGCTCAGACTACAGAAACATTTAAGTTGCTGCTGAAGACCCACCTCTTCTCATTAGCGCTTGATTGAGTTAAGCTTGACACCTTGACTTCATATTCTTTTGTACTGCAATTATTTTACTATTATTATGTGCATATTATGTTTATTGTTTTCCTCTGTTCGTATTGTTGTTTACTTTCTATTCATTTGTATTTTGAGTCTATTCATTACTTTGGTCAACTGTGGTTGTTTTTAAATGTGCTATACAAATAAAGGTTGACTTGACCTGATATGTTGTCAAAAACTAACCAGATTACCATCAATTTGGTATGACTATTCATAATATGATGATTTTCCTAATTAAATTTACTGAGCACATCCATGCTGCTAAGAGAGACAAGAATAACATTGTCAGTATGTTGTTCATTTTCATATTGTGGGATGTAGCATTAACATTACAGCCTGGAGTGGCCACTAGTAAGGCTTCAGACCTACAGTATAGTCTTGGAGGTCAAAGGTCATGAGATAAAAATTGGATCAGCTGTACTCACCATAGAGGTAGGAAATCCCCATCAGCTCGCAGATCGCAATGATGACCAAAGAGTAGGAAGCTGCGAATGTGTCCACCAACTGCAGCATGAACATCCCACTCTGTCACAAACACACAAAGAAAATATTATAAAAACAACTGAAGGCTTCATCTTCAGTGTCCCCCCTCCCCTCTTCCCTCTGATTTGTCCATGGTCATAACTTTCACACTGACCTGTACAGGATCAAAAGAAATGACATGTATGAATCCTACTTTAGGGTTGATTTTAGCCTCTGAAGCTGTCTGAGGGGATTTTAATAAGACTCAGCCTCTCTTGTTCCACTCGCTGAGCCTCCTCTGAAGGCCGTGACTTTGTTTTACATGCAGAAGTCTGTCGGCTCATTCAAAGAAACAGTCGCAGCAGGGCGCGTGGAGAATGTTCAAGTGTACCCCCGGGGAAGTTACATCAGTGTGTATACTGTATATAGATGTGTGTTTCTGTGTCATACCTCTGTGATCATGGGGAATCCCATGATGAAGAAGAAGGCGCAGCAGACCAGGGTGAAGAGAGGTTTGTGTTTCCTCAAGTATTTGGGGAACTCGTCTGACACAGAGGTTACGATGGTCTCGATGGTGGCAAACTGGGATGGAGATGAGTGGGAGGAAGGAGGGAGAAAGAGAGAAAAAGAGAAGAGGGGATAAGGGAGGGAAAAGTCTTTTTTTTTGTTAGTTCATTAGTTCATTATTTTTGTTCATTAGTTGTCAACTATCAAATTAATCGCCAGCTATTTTGATAATCGATTAACTGATTTAATTAAATTACCGGAGTAATTTTTTAAGAAAGGCAAAATTTTCTGATTCCAGCTTGTTAAATGTGCATATTTTCTGGTTTCTTTACTCCTCTATGACAGTAAACTGAATATCTTTGAGTTGTGGACAAAAAAAGACATTTGAGGACGTCATCTTGGGCTTTGGAAACACTGATTGACATTTTTCACCATTTTCTGACATTTTTTGGACCAAATAAATAATCGATTAATCGAGAAAATATGACTTAAGTTTAAATATGCAGTGTGCAGGATTTGGCGCCATCTAGCGGTGTTGTTGCAGATTGCAACCAACTGAAAATTCTCCCGAGTGCCAAGCGTATAGGAAAACAATGGTGGCTAATGCGAAAACATGAATGTCCCTCTCTAGAGCCAGTGTTTGGTCTGTCCATTCTGGGCTACTGTGGAAACATGGCAGCCAGCTCCGTGAAGAGAAACCACTCAATGTAGATATGAAGGGCTCATTCTAAGCTAACGAAAACACAATGATTCTTATTATCAGGTGATTATACACTAAAGAAAACATACTTATTACTGCTAATAGATCCCCCTAAATGCTACACCATAGTCCGTATATAAGAAGTGAAGGTAATCACCCATTGGTTTGTGGATTACGGTTTTGAAGCCTCGAGTTTGGCACAAGTGACACGAAAGAGTGGAGCTAAGTACAACTGAACGCTGAATAAAACATTTTTAGGGACCAAGAAGGTTATAATTAACTTTCATAAACTGAATACACACTTTGAAAGGGTTAAAGTTTTAAGACGAAAACACGGACAACTCCCAGACCGGACAACGCCGTGGAAGCGACCTGTCAATCACAAGGTAGCCACGCCTTAAAGCATCCCCTGCTTTATGGTCTATTTGACTCTACCATAATTTACTAAATGAACATCATGCTGTATTGAAAAAGACTTGAAACTAGCGATTGAGATCATAAACTCATGTTTAAAATGTTTACTGAAGTAATAAATCAAGTGAGAAGTAGGCTCATTTTCTCAGAGACTTCTAAAAATCTGACTTCTTTTTGCAACCAGAGGAGTCGCCCCCAGCTGGATATTAGAAAGAATGTAAGTTTATGACATTTCCGTATTGGCTTCACTTTTCAGAGCCGGAGGTTGCCCACTGTGCTATATATTGTGCCTTTAATTATCAAAAAAACTCTAAATAATAAAAAAAAATCAGTTCAGCAGATCCTGATTGGCTGCCTCCACTACATAATTACTTAAAATTAGCCCAGTTTGCTGCAGCATTTCAACTGAAAAGCCTCCAGTCAGCAGGTTTCCTCATCTGAATCAGAGCAGCTGCTGCTGTCGGAGTTGTTGTGAGCCGTTCGTCTTCAATTCATCCAATAAACACATTTTTACCGTAATTTCATTTATTTCCAAAACAAATAAAGAACATTATCCTAATCCTGAGGAGGAGCAGATTATATTAGCAAATGTAACATGGTGGTGAAATGGGCTCAGAACCCAGAGGACAGTAGTGGATGAATATACAAACAGGCAAATTGAAGGAGGGTGGTATAGTTTGTGTATGAGTGTGTGCGTACTGTAGAAAGCCTCCTCTCCGCTCCTCGACTTCCTCCTGAGCTCCCAAAACTAATTTCCCGTCAACATCCCAAGCCTATTACCGCCGAGCTGCTTTATACAACAAAGCCACCAGCCCTCCCCTCGGAGCCGCCGCTGCCAAGGCAAAGTAACATCATCATTTACTATTACTGTTGACTTGTGTCTTAATGCGCCGCTGTGCCCTCTGCTCCTCTGCTTGGCTCAGGAGCGTCACGGTGCGCTTAAAGGAGTCGGTGTTTTATCTAGAATTGTTTGCCCAGGATTGTATCTGGAGGTGCTCTGGACTTTAAAAACATCCCGGAGACTCAAGTGTTTGTTCACTGAAGTTACATCAGGAATGAATCAGTGCAGTAACTGACATAATTAGAGTTTTAGTGTAGCGGTGCATGAGGGCAGCAAAACAAGCTGAAAATTCAACATTGACATGCTATAAAGTTATTATGGCAAACGTATTAGCAAAAAATGCTTATATGCACTTCACACATTTAGAGTTGTGTTTGTACCGACCCGATGAATGTAAGTTCAATATTCACTCTCTGATTGGCTTCAATTTGGTCTCCACCAATTCCTGAGGGAAATATCTGACTCTAAATGCTCCATGTTATTCATTAGCCAATTGCTAACTTAGTCTATTTGCTGTTTGGTACCGTGCAGGTAGTGTACAGTGGGTTTATCAGAGCTTTTTTGATGAACACAGCCTTCATGCTGCTGAAAACAGGATTGATGAGGGGAGCGTTTGCAGTAAAACCAAAACAATTACTTGAAAGACACTAAAGCCTCATCCACACGCTAGTCTCATTTGCGTCTCTTCTAGAGATTCGAGGTCTCGCCAATTTTTGACGCGCGCATTTCACAGCAACAACAGACAGTGAAGGTGATCTGTTGACTGTATATTGACATCATACCAGCTACATTACTACAGTTTCAATGTCTAGACATCTGTAGAATATGTCACAGACAGTGAAGGTGATCTATTTACTGTATAATGACATTATACCAGCAACATTACTACAGTTTCAATGTCTAGACATCTGTAGAATATGTCACAGACAGTGAAGGTGATCTATTGACTGTATATTGACATCATATCAGCAACATTACTACAGTTTCAATGTCTAGACATCTGTAGAATATGTCACAGACAGTGAAGGTGATCTATTGACTCTATATTGAAATCATATCAGCAACATTACTACAGTTTCGATGTCTTTATCTGTAGAAAATGTTACGGAGATGAAAAAAAGTAAAAACTTATTTTTAAATCAACACTTCCTGCTTTCATTTAAAAATAAAAGCCCTCAAGCGTGTTTTTTTTCTATGGACAGAATTCCTTCATTTGTTAACACAAGGCTTTTATTCTGAAATATGTGCAGGAGAGTGCTGTGGAAAATGCAGTGACTTGGACAAGCCCCCAGGAAGTGCGGCGGTCGTCGATCCGGACTTTCGTAGTGGCCAAACGGCGGTACTGCCACTTCCGTGTCAGTCACGTGATGCCATTGGGCCCAAAAATACTTTTTCCCATAGACTTACATTGGGAAAGAGATGTCTGTAACTCAGCAGATAATTTTTTTTTAGGTGAATCAACTTCCCAGTACGAACACTTAAATAGCCCTTATTTAAAAAATTAAGTTTTTAAAGTTGTAAAACGCACTAATAGCTGAATACAGAGTTATTTCCCTTCCTCCGTTCATGTGAGTGAGACCAAGCCGTGACGACGGCGTGACGTTAGGACCCCGTGCCCAAGTCATGTGACTGAGTGGACGCTACTGCGCATGTACCATATGCCCGAGAACCGCGAAGATACGGGTACTTTTCCAGGCGGAAGTCGAGCAAATTTGGCTTCATGCGCCAATGAGCAACTCTCATAGGAATGACCGGGGCCCCGCCTCCAACGCTGTATCCAATTCTTTTAATACATCCATGGACTTGGAGAGCTCCATGAATTTCTAAAGTAGAGGGTTTAAATCAACACTTCCTGCTTTCATTTCAAAATAAATGCCCTAAAGCATTTTTTCTGTGGACAGAATTCCTTCATTTGTTAACACAAGGCTTTTATTCTGAAATATGTGCTGGACAGTGTTGTAGAACATGCAGTGACTTGGAGAGCTCCATGAATGAATAAGGAATGGGTTTTAATTGTGGATTATTACTATTATATATTATTATACTATTATTATATTACTTTACAAATTACCACACATTTCTTACCCTTTCTCTGTCTAAAATAAATATAAATGATATTTATAATGAAATGAAATGGCCATTATGAAAGGCAAACTCTATGTAGAAAGAAAGGGCTGACAGCAGCAGCTGCAGCAGCAGACACGCAGCAGACACGCAGCTGACAGACACGCAGCTTACACGCAGCTGGTGTGAACACCCGATGTGTGAATCAGGCAGCCGCCACGCGACGCAACGCGACGCGACGCAACGCGACGCGACGCAACCCAGCTCCCACTCGCTCCTGACGTTCCCAGTGTGGACGAAGCGTTAGAAACTCTGTAGAGCTGAAGAGAACAGCAGATTTGGGTGATATTTCACTGTGTGTTTGTCACTATGAGGGAAACCTTCCACATTACACATAGGCATTTGATCCATTGTTAATATATAAATCTTGATTAGTGCAGTTTTAAAAGTGTATAAAATGATGGTTTACAATATATTCTCCATAAGCAAAATATTTTTCAAAATATTTTGTGATTTAATTTTGAAATACAATTATTAATTGATAATGTAAAGAGAGAATAAGGGAACATAATTATTAAATGGTACATTTAATGCTCTTTTTCATTTTTTCATATTGAGTTTCTTAGTGTATCATTTAAAGCTACTATGAGGAACTTTAATTTTGTGTTTATTTTGGTGTATCCTTTGGACAAAAGCGTTGTTTCCGAGTACAAGAGTCCTTTTAGAAAACCTCTCATTTTACTGCAGCAGGATATGACAGTCTGTCCCACACTGCCCTGGTTCTGGTTCTCCCGTGCCTCCATTCCCTCCAGCGGGCCCAGCAATGTGGCCTGGTCCTCTAACAACACGGTGGGGTCCCAGCGGCTGAGCCACTGCTGACGGGCGCTGAGCTCTCCACCTCCCGCCGGAGCTCCGAGTGCAGGTCAAAGGCGGCAGCAAAGTCGGATCTCGGTCTATCCGCGGTGGGCTAGTCGCTGCCAGAGGCCCTACTGTAGTCTGAGCTGAAGGAGTTTCTGAACCTGCATGATTTCGTCTGATTTTGCGTGGAATCCAACCTGGTGGCACTGATGACGAGCATTAAGAATAACTATATGGAAATAGGCAATCTTCTCGCTGATGGTCTTGTTTACTTATGTCAGTCATATAGAGGCATCAGTATTAAATTGAGACTGTTTCATAACTAGTTAAAAGTTCCTCACAGTAACTTTAAATGCACGTTATCAATAAATTTACAATAGCTTTTTCAGATTGATTAATTTATAAATTGATTATAATTAAACTGTAAAAGTCTATAAATATTCTCAAGGCTCCATTACTCCCTCTAGCCTCATAAAAAACAAAAACTGGCTAAAGCAGTTTTTATTATTTTCACTTATGATTAATCTCCACATTATTTTGGTTTAGTCTACAAAATGTCAGAAAATAGTGAAACATGCTTACTTGAATATGTGTACTTTAATTGTACTTAAACTTATTTACTTTAGTGTTGTTGTTGCAAAACTTTAAGGTCAACTTAATTTCACTCACTCCAATCAGACCCCCCTCTGCTCAAGCCCCTGGAGAGCTGGAGCACTTGAGCTGAAATCAGTCCCAGTGGGTGGTGTGTATGGGTAATTATGTTAATTGGGTCAATGTGTGCAGAGTTTAGACATAGCAGGATGCCGCTACCAAAGTTGAGTGTTTACTTTGAGACTCTCGTGACTGACATAATGGCTGCTGATGTTATGAAACTTAGTGGTCTTCACCAACAGACTGTTTGGTGTTGCAGCGTCAACTGAAACTGTGTTTTCTCACAAACCAACACCAAAAAAATTATTTTACAAATGCTTTTAGCCAGATATTTTTCTCAGGAGTTAGTGGAGACCAAACCAGAGATAAAACTAGAGTGAATGGGATGATAGTTTTGCTCTGTGTATGCTGGATGTGTCAATGTGGGTTGTAGGTTTGACAAGTGTTGTGGAGTTCTTCTGCCCCCAAGTGGCCAATAACAGTCACTATTTTAAGAAGCAGGTTTGTTTTGTGGACTTCTTCAGATTCAGATGACAGGATTGATATCACTTTCACCTCTGTGCGACCACTACAGAGGGAGGTCCGGTGCACACATTCTCACTCCCAACTTGTCAAATCTCGCTGCTTGGTCAGTGCCCCTCGGCACCAGAGACCGGCGCACGGGGTACCCCTCTTGCGTTACTTTTGGACGGACCAGGGATGGCGTGTCAATATACGCTCGTTATATGCATAGTGTCCTTTCAAAATAAACTTCTGTTTTCACAGGAAGTTAGGTTTAGGCAACACAACCACTTAGGTAGGGTTAGAAAACGGTCGTGGTTGAGGTTAACTACACTGACTAGTGACTTTTGTGACTAGTGACTCACGTGAATGACGTGACCGATGATACCGACGAGTCACGTGACTAACGACTGACTGATAAAATAAGTCAACGTTATTTTTAGTTTCCCACGGGACACGAACACCGGTTTCCTAGTTGAAAGTCTTGTGTTTGTTTCATTAAGTTTACAAGGTGTTAGAACGTGTTGATTTTAAGATTCACTTTCACTTTTACAACGTAATAGGCCCCTACTGACCCACATCTATGAGCAATAACACACATTTAATGGCCTGATAACAGTTGAATCAGGTGCATTGCTGTCGGGATGTAAGGACAATATCAACAAATATAACAAAAATTACCCACCTTAAGTTTAATCTGGCTAAGATGACAAACTGGTGTATTTACGGTGGTGTTGAATTTTTACATATACGCTTTTAATTCCTAAATGTCCGATTGTGTCTTTAAAGTTAGCACTTATAGAAGTGAGGAACCGTAAAATATCCTTACTCTGGATGATTTTCCTCATTTTTATAATGAGGATGTATGAGCCACATAAGTATAGACCAATAGCCTACACACACACACACACACACACACACACACACACACACACACACACATACACATTGAGGGAGCAGTGGTTACCATGGTATCCAGGCCAAGAGTCAGGAGCATGAGGAAGAAGATGATCGCCCAGAAAGGAGACAGGGGAAGTCTGGTCAGAGCCTCTGGATACACCACGAACGCTATGCCTGGACCTGACACACACACACACACACACACACACACACACACACACACACACACGTAAATGAGGATGCACACACACCATCTCCAGAGCAGATAAAAGATGAAACTTTGAGGTGTGTTTGAGTGAGCAGCTCCGGCCTACTGCTGTTGCCGCCTGCTGCTGTGGTATCTTACCTTCATCTGCCACCTGCTCTATCGGCACTTTCAACTCATGTGCCATGAAACCAATGACCGAGAAGATGACAAACCCAGCAAATATACTGGTGGCACTGTTTGTACATGTCACAATAATAGTATCCCTGCAGGGGAAAAGAGAAAGAGAGAAACAGAAGCTAAATAAGCAAATATCTACTTTAGTGACTGAAAAAGTGAAGCAAAACATGCTTCATATAACAAGTGATATATAATATGATAAAGTTCTTGTATTTGATACAGGACATCACTGTTGTGCTCACACAGAAAAGAGATGCAATGGCGCCATCTGATGGCAGGAATAAATACTGCAAATAAAAGGCTCTAAAAGGTGATAGGCATTTACCGAAGGTGTACACAAGGGGGTGTAGTGTTTTAAATGTTACTTTGTTCACCGAAAGCTAATAAAATAACAGCCACACTTTGTAATGCAAACTAGTCCAACAAATGTATTTTATTTTATATTTATGCAGGGCTGTTGCATGAGGCATGTATGTGTATACTATTTAAATGGGTGCTTTATTAAAAGTATTTTTGTAGCAAAACTTTCAGAGTGGGATTTTTATTTTTATTTTATATTATATAATTTTATAAAATTAAATTAATACATTTAAAATAATATTTTTTACACATGTGGAAACAACTCAATAACAAGCTCTTCTCAGATCTCTCATTTTATGAGTTGTGTTTACATGAATGAAAATATTTCTACAAACCAAAACAAATTACAATTTTTCTTTATAGGTGTCAGTATACAGCATTTTTCTTTTTAAATTTGATTTCACCACACACAAGACTAAATGTTTTCTGCGTTCAGGTGTTTCCAATAAAAGATACCTTCAAATGTTTCGAACTGAGTGAGCGTGATAAATAAAACAGATTTTAATGCTTCAGGTGAGAGGAAATGAAAGAAACACTGAACAGCTGGCTGCAAAGAGTGACATTTATTATTGACATTTTAAATATACATCCATACGGTGACAGTTTGAATGTGTCTGCCAGAAGCATGGTTTACCTTTTGTGTGTTTACCTGTAGCAGTTATTGTGGAACTTATTGTAGGAGGAGAGTGTGATGAGGCCTCCCCAAGCAGCCGACAGAGAGAAGAAGATCTGAGTGGCTGCGTCTTTCCACACCTGACAGAGGAGGAGAGGAAGAGCTGCAGGTAAAGAGCAGGAAAGGATGGCGCAAAACACACATCAAAGTTGAATTAAACGTGTGTGTTGGCGTCAGGTACCTTTGCATCATTCAGTTTCTCCCACTTTGGTGTGATAAAGTAGAGGATGCCGTCGAAGGCACCGGGGAGGGTGACTCCTCTGATGAGCAGGATGACCAGCACCACGTAGGGAAATGTGGCGGTGAAATACACCACCTGAGCAGAGAGGAGACAACGTGAGGCAAAATGAGAGAGAGAAGGAGGAAAATGTCATAACTAAAGGTAATACTTGCTTAAGAAAGCAATATACTGGAAATCAGAGGTTCTTAAAAGGAGGCTATTCTTAAGAGAATGTACTTATTTTTGTATTCAGTTTTTATTTCTTATGGAGTCATAGGAGTGCCATAAAAAATGAATCTGTACAGAATAAGAGAATAAATGTGAAAATATAAAGACAAGTAATAAAATATAAAAAAATAATTATAACCATTTTCATTTATTTTCACATTTATTTGTTAATTTATTTCTGTATATATTTATTTATATATTTTTTAATTATTTAGTTATTTACTTCCAGATAAATAACTCTTTATTAAAATTTAAAATAGAATATATGTCTGCAGCCTGGGCAGGAAGGCCGCCCAAAGCCAGTTGATTGACAGCTTGGTACTTCAAGGAATAACAAAAGTAAAGGGAAAAGATTAAGGAAAAGTAAAGGGATAAAAATATTTAAATATAAAAAAATATAAATATATACATACAGAAAAAAAAGAGTAATTTGAATGCAAATAAATAAATATATATTTTTGAATATAGAAATAAATATATAGAGAAATTAATTTACAAATAAATATTAAATGAAAATGCTTTTAATTGTTTTTTCATATTTTATTTGTCTTTATATTTTCACATGCATTTATTCTTTTATTTATTTTTATTTGTATTTCCACATGCTTTTATTTACTTACTTATTTACTACTTTTTTCCTCTTTATATTTCCACATATATTCTCTTATTACTTTACAGATGTATTCTTTTTTTATGGCACTCCTATGACTTCACAATTTCTCCTTTTCTGCACTGTATGCAATAATCATTTTACTTCATTTTGGTCATATTTTGTACAATCATCATAGAGTCAAACCTAAACATTATCTAGCTGTTACAAAAATACCCTACAGTACATAAATGAAAGTTTCATTTCATAGGCAATTTTTTTTGAGGGATTATTTCCTGTGAGTCAGTTGATCAAAACAAACAGCAAATTTATAAGACAAGAAGCAATGAAATTTCTGTCATCCTTGTCACAGCGACAGCGTCTTCTAGGTTTGATTTTCCCACATATAGATAATGATTCCAAAGCCAATGTGAGGTACCTAAGTGCACCAATAATGCACCAACAAGTAAGAGTTGCCAAAGCATTTCTGCAGCTACATTAGAGTGTTATAAGTAACCTTTGACACATTGCCTCCTAAAATACAAGGTGGCCAGATGTTTCCTATGACGAAACATGCAAATCTATTGGTGCAGTCTAAATGTTAATAATGCCAACTGAGGTCTCTAAATGTTGCCACAGTGTGTGTCACATCTACGTCCAGTAGAGGGAGAAATTATACAAGAATTCAGTCTGAATCAGTACGCTGCAAAACTCAATCAAGGGAGGAAAATAGACTTGGTATTTGGTCTCTCTCTTTCTGTTTTTGTCTATTTTCTTTTATAATCAAAATGTAAATAAAAAATAATGATAAAAAAATAAAAGGGAAAATAGATCCACAAAATGCCCAGATGAAACATGTCTACCGATGTTCCAATTTTGAGTGATACAGGGAGAATAATTTAATCTTGCATTCCCCTTTTCTCTTCCCTTCCTGCAAAAGTGTAAATTTATTGCATCCAGCATGAAGTGCATCTCACAAAATTCACTGGTTAGACGCTGTGGATGTGCTAAAGCAAAAAACACGGCTGCCCAAAGATGTGAAATTGTCTTAAAAAAGCCTGTTAATTATTGGCTTTCAATGCTTCAAATTTGCTGCTGCACTATGGACAGGTTGCAGTCAAAAAAGGCCTAAAGCATGTTTAAATTGTGGCAACAATAGGGTTGTGGATTGTTTGCAATTTATTGAATCTGAATCTTCTTGAATCCACTATCAGAAGTATTTAGGTGTTTGTTTGTTTGTTTTTAGCTTCTTAGTTTAAAAGAAATATTTTTTTGCCTTAAACAATTTTAAGTAACAGTATAAGTTACTTAGTATAACTAAGTTATAAAAAAACTCAAAGGCTGACAGGAAATCTAAATCAAGTTTCTCCACATGTATCAAATTCAAAGATGAATGAATCTGGGGATTTTACTAATTGAGCGGTTGATTCAGAATGGAAAGGGCTGTGAGAAGCCAAACTTTGGTAACAGCAGGGCTGTTCAGGTTAAACATTAGTGCACTTCTGATATGTGCCACATTTCATCACTAAGGGGCTCTTTCATCTCTGAAGGAAAAGGAAGGCAGCCACAGTGTTTCTTCTACAGCTGACCAAAAGGTGCAAACAGCAGAAGAGGAGATTTGGTGTGTTGTGTTACCTTTCCTGATGATTTGATTCCTTTGGCTAAAGAGGCGTAGACAATGAGCCAGGCCAGCATCAGACAGCCTGCCAGAGGCCAGCGGATGTCTCCTGGATATTCGATTCCTTTAGAGATGTGCAACACGTTGTACCTGCAGGTGGGATTCAAACAGCAAACCTCAGCCACAATGTACTAAAACATAATGCAAATTTTTCATTTTATCAAGTCATTTATGTACAAGTCTGCCAGGATGGTACAATTATTTAAACATGTTTCCAACACAAATCAACTTCTTCTTCTTTGTTTAGCAGAAGGTTGCTTTATTCTGTCTTCAAGAGACTGCTAAACATTAATTGAACAGAACTGAAACAAGTTGTATTTGTTTTGTATTTTGTTGAGTTGTAGTTGTAATGCTTGTGCTTTTTAACAGGGGCGAACCAGGTTGGGCGGCTTCTGGGGCTCCAGCCCCAAATATCTTCTCAAAAGCCCCGAAACTTTTAGGTTTTTAAAATATAACTTCAACTTTGTTTAATTTCCCCTCAGTCTCTCTGACTGGACCAGCAAATCAATGGAGCAAAAGTTCCATTACTGAAGAAATATTGCCATCTAAGTCCAACCTAACATTGTCATGGGGGGTTGTTCTATGCTACTACAACTACTATTACTAGGCTTTTCCCTAAAGAAATCTAATATAATTGAGCCAATGTTCTTCTGTTGGCCTAGTATTGCAAACCACATTTACTTGGTATTGTTGGGGATCCTTGATAGCAGCCCAGATTATTATGGCATTGATTCAAATGTGGCAGATTTGTCAACTAATCATTCATTCTGTGAATTCTACTCCAGCATAGTATAACACAAATAGGTTTCAAGATTAGTAATGCTGTTTACGTCAAATTCCTACCCTACCTATGTATGTTATGCAACTTAAAAATAGCAACATCAGACTATTATTGCCTCTTTTTAGGTGGCAGGAGTGAACATTAGTCATCCTCAACATCTGCTGTGTTATGGTTTCAGAATGATGAAGACAGTTTGAGAACAATTAGATAGAAAATAAGATGTAGGCACTACGAGATGATTGTTTTCCCTTAGCAATAATATTTTTTCTCAAATGATGTAGGCCTACAGGTTGTTAGACATTCTGTTATCTCAAACGGCCAGAAAATAGTTCATATAGCTGCTGTTAATGGGAAAACAATCTCCCTGGAGGACAACGCCCCCAGACCCCCCTAGGTTTGGGCTGAGCGTGTCTGGCTCCGCTCCTGCATTTTAATGGAAATTATCGGTAATACTTTTACTGCAATGGCATATTTTACACTAGCTTTAAGATAATAAGATTTCTAGGAAATTTTTTGCAGAACATTGTTAGGTGAAAACTCTAGTTTTGGTGTGTGTGTGTGTGTGTGTGTGTGTGTGTGTGTGTGTGTGTATGTGTGTGTGTGTGCGTGTGTGCGTGCGTGTGTGTGTGTGTGTGTGTGTTGAATTCAAAGATTTACAGGTCCTCTTCTGGGCTAAAAATGTTGACACATGGCTGGCTCTGTGAAACCCATTCAAAAATGTAAAACAATAAGTTCGAAACATTATCTTTTATCATTATACCCAAGCCTGGTCTTAGTGCCTGTAAACCTTTTGACCCTAGAAAGCCATACATCTGCATGAGATCTAATTTTATCTCTCTATGATTATGACAATTAGACCTGTAAACCAAACTGTACAGGTTTCATTTTTGTTTCTATTCAATTTAAATTCTTCTTTAAAAGGCAGTTTTTCATCAGATTGAAGCTCCACTCACTTGAAGTACTCCTCACTGGGGCTGACGTAGGTCTTGTTTCCGTCCATAGTCATGTTCATCAGCTTCGTCAGGTTCCCCACGGTGTTTGCAGACAGACAAAAAGTGGAGTTCTTGATGGAGGTGATGTTTCTGTCCCGCAGGATGCACGAGTCTGTTCCAATCAGAAACCAACACACGTCAACAGGGGGAGACATGGCAGAGCGCTGCTGTGGGACAGAGCTTTATACTGTCTGCTCAGCTGTTCACACTGAAGGCAAAGAGGGAGCGAACAGATGGATCTGATCTGGAGACAGCAGTGTGGATCCTCAGTGAGAACTTTGTTCTTCTTGATAAATAGCCAGATGTGAATAACAGAAATGATTATACTGAATCTGTGACTCATTTCAGATACCCCAGAGAAGATAAGATAAGAAAACCTGTTTTTCTTTTGACTGCACATTTTTTTATGCAGACAAAATGTGAAGATAAAATAGCTATTTTATATGACTTATATTCTTTTTCTAAAAACCCTGCTTTAAATGCATTTTAATACAGAAAACATGTATTTACAATATATTTTTCTGATGCAGTTTTTTTTTTACTGATTGCATTGATTGAGTGCATGGTATCTAACAGTGAACGTCCCTAATGTGAGTGTGTGTTGAGATTTCCAGGAGGAAGGGGTGGTGCTTTTTTTTTGTTTTGATATTTCATTATATGTAATTCGTCTGTCATGCCTTTTGTTGCAGACTTTGTGTATTAATCTAAATAAACATTTGATTGCAAAAAAGAAAAAAAAATATTTTTTTCTAATTTGAAGTAAAAAAAATCTGACTAAAAGTCTTTGCATATTAGTTTTTACAAAGCAATGACTCAACCACTCAGCAGAGAAAGACAGAGTTTTCTGTAAATAAATGGGATTGAAAAACAGCACAAACCACTGAATCGCATGCTACAGCCCCACAGAGTATAACCTCAAAAGATTAATTTCTATAAACGTCTGTTTGACACAAAAATGTGAAAATTAAAAGTAAGCATTTCTATATTTTTGCAGGGCTATTGTATCAACCATTTTCTTTACATATATTTTTAGTACTTCTCATTATTACATACTACATTCCTGTTTACACCTCTGTATATATATTTTAATACTTCTCATTATTACATACTACATTCCTGTTTGCACCTCTGTATATATATTTTAGTACTTTGCATTATTTCATACTACATTCTTGTCTACACCTCTGTATATATATTTTAGTACTTCTCATTATTACATACTACATTCCTGTCTACACCTCTGTATATATATTTTAGTACTTCTCATTATTACATACTACATTCCTGTTTACACTTCTGTGTACATATATAACTTCTCATCATGCATATACATACTACATCCTGTTTACATTCAGCTTTCTCATCTGAAATACTGTCATCAACAAAATTACAATTTACAATTACATTACAATTTTAAACTTCCTTATGTTTATATTTATTTTAACAGCACTATTTTATACCTTAGATTATCATTTTGCTTTTACATTTACTTGTGTGATTTCCCCTTTTATATATACATATTTTATGAGCATTGTTGAAGGAACTTGAGACCAAAGATTTTCATTGCCAATGACTGCTTTGCTGGAATTGACATATGAAAAATAAAAAACCTTGAACCTATCAGATATTCATATAATTGTGTCCACCATACATGCATAAATATGAGCGTATTCACAAACTAAAGGTTGCAAATACTGTATTAATCATAGTCATTAACAGTTTTTTCTTATTGCCAATATTTCTCCTGTATCTGTTATTTTCCTTGAATTGGTTCCTTGGTTTTCTTGAATTTCCCTCGGGATCAATAAAGTTACTATCTATCTATCTATCTATCTATCTATCTATCTATCTATCTATCTATCTTTTCCTGTTATCTGTTATTTAGGCAGAGAGAGTCCAGCGTTGAACGGGCCTGTAGTTGGCGCAGCAGCCAGCAGGGGTCGGTGTCGGGCTCACCGCAGCACTGCAGCAGCTTAGCCTGTACAGTAAATTTGTCAAGCAGGCAGTTTTTGTGCTGAATTCACAGAATCGCTAAAGGCAAATATTGCGCGAAATGAACGGAATTTCGATATTTATTCGACTCAGATCGACGTCAAACACCTTCTGGCCCCTGCCCGCATATTTTTCTCACAATGAAACCATGATTTCATCTATATTTTCCTTAAAAAAAATCAGCCCAAGACAGACTGTGCAGCTTGAAAAGATAAAATATCTAACATTAGCACACAAAAGAAGAATCAAAACTATATAAAATTTTTGTTTCTAAGTTTAATCTGTCACATTGAGGCCCTCTATTAAAAATACATGAAGTGCTGTGGATTTAAAGTGATTTTAGGAGTGAAAACACTGCAGAGATCACAGGTCAGGATTCATTATACTGCAGGACACCTCAGCTGAGGGAGTCATGACGCATTGCGCATTGTGGAGAGAGAGGTGCTTTTAGTGTACGTGTATGTGCAATGTGTGTGTGCGAGAGAGTGAGTGAGTGTGTGTGAAGGTGTGTTTCTTACCTAACAGCAGCATGTCTTTGTCCTTACATTCCACCGTGTTCCACTCATTCCTACAGTTAGCCCATGGCAGTGAGCCCTTCAACGAAGCGAACAGGTAGTACAGTGTCCAGCACATTATAATATTATAGTATATGGCTATCAAGACAGATATTATCAACATGGCAATCCCGCAACCTAAAATAAATAAATGAGACGAAATATATAAATTACTCTTAAGAAAAGTAGAGAACTCGTGATGATAAGAAATGAGATTTATTTTGTAATTCTTGTTATTTTTTAGTTGGTTATAGTTGTGGCAGTTTACCTTGCAGAGCTGGGATGCATTTCCACACTGATACGGGCCCCTGGCTGGCAAACTGGCCCAGGGACACCTCCAGCAAAAAGATTGGGATGCCGGCAATGCCCAACATAGTCAGGTAGGGGATCAAAAAAGCTCCTGCAAGGAAATAAAACAGCAGGAGCGCACTTTTAGAGCAAGAAAAGCTGAAACTAACAAAAATAAAATGGAAATTAAGCTGCACGTGTCTGCGTCTCATCTGCTGATATTTAAACAACACACAGTATTGATACATTTATTAATTAATAAACAAAAACATAAATGATCTGTAAATGGCTTCGAGCATAGCTGAACAAATTATTAACAATAATAATAATAATAACAAAAAAAAGTTAATCAATGGAATGTTATTATTACCATTCATATTAATATTATAATCAACTGTGGCACTTTCCACAGCTGTTTTAATGGTGTAAATACATTATTTTAGGGCATTCTCTTTCTCTTATTTTTTATTTCTTTTTTTTCGTTTTTACATGAAAAAAAACACTGAACTAAATCTCGCCTCTATAAGCTATTTTTTGTATTTTTAGTGTAATATTTTCCGCCTGGTTAAAGCCCTAAAATTGGAAGAAACATCTATAAAAAAAGCAATAAGAAATCATTTAAACCCTTAGTTAAAATGAGGCAAAATTCGCATTTCCTGAACTGATTTTCCGTTTGTTTCTGTATCGGGATTTAAAAAGCACTGACCCAGGACTCTTACCTCCACCATTTTGGAAGGCAAGATAAGGGAACCTCCACACGTTCCCCAGTCCCACCGCATAGCCAACCATGGACAGAATGAAATCCATTTTATTGGTCCAGTTTCCTCTGGCCTTATTCTCATCTCCCCCATCGTCATCGTCGTCAGCCTAAGAGGAAAAAACATTAATTTAATCTCCAAAATAAAACCCTAGCCTTATCACACTGGACTCCAAGTTAACCGTTTGAAAAATCATAATAAAGCACTGAGCACATGGGCCTGAAAGGCAGGATTTAATAACGAAAAAATACGAACGATAGTCTTCAACCACCAATAAAATGTAAATCTTTTTAGAAAAGCACACATACATTTTACTAACATTCAGAAACCTGGACATATTTTCCAGCCTATCAGAGGATATACATATTTTTGAGTGCATTTTCCCTTTTCCTCACTAAATAAGTTCATTTCGTTCACAGTTACAGATGCGTTTGACAATCAGGAATCAGCACCAGCTTTCCAATGACAAGCCTGTATATAAAACTCCTCTTCAACTGCACTTATAGGCCCATTACCGCCACCAAACCGCGGGAAAGCACCTCCTAAATCTCAGATGCAAAGATAAAAAAAAACGTCTAATGGTCCACTAATATAATGAGAGCAAATACTGAGAAAAATGCATAATTACAACTGCACCGCAGGATAAAGGCAACAGCATGAATATTCAGAGACATAAACAACACCATGGGAATTTGTGTGTGTGTGTGTGTGTGTGTGTGTGTGAGAGAGGGGTGGGGGTGCTCTGCCCTCGCGGGGATTGGAAACAATCCGCAGTCTCATGTAATACAGTGGTGCTGTCTATCACCTGGGCTTCTGGGCCAAACCAAGTGTGTCTGCTGGGAGCAGCCCGGGAACACCGAAAACACCGCGAGAGTATGATTGAATCCTCTTTATCCCTAATCGTGTTACTGTTGGAACTGTGAGCAAAAATCAGGCAGAACAAATCACCGGAAATTGGTTCGGTATATCTAACAAAAAAAAGATAAATAGTCTCGTTTATAGGACTAAATATTCCTCACTGATCTGATCATCCATCACACTGATTCATTCATACTCGTTTTGTTTCCGAATATTTAGCTGACATAAGCAGGTTTGAAAGTTTTCATGGACCATCAGCTTGGTGCAGAGGGATCAGGACAGGACGCTGCGCTCAGCAGGGACGCCAAATAGCTCAGGATCCACCCAAAGTACTGTTATTAACATGCAAGCATTATGAGCACCAGGTTTTACTCATGTTGATCTACTGCACAATTTATAGCTAATTCAGCAGGAATGTGCAAATCTCAATACAGCCTGATCTAACAGGGACAAAATAATTCAATCATTGAGGCCACTGTCTTTTCAGATTTTTAAACAACAATTATTTTTTAAAACATTCCGATAATGAACGATCGGTCTATGGCCTCATAATGATTGCTCCTTTTTACGATCCGATTGTTAAGCCACAAGCATCCACTAATTCAGCTCAGAAGTTGTCGAGCTGCCATTGAACACGTTTAAGCAGTCTGCCCATTTTAAGGGACACACATTTGAACTCAGCATCACAGACTCTGGGTTTCCCTCTTTCACTCAATCACACACCAGCAGCCCTGATCTACTACAGCTCTGCTCCCCGGGATTTGGAGGCACCAGGTGAATCCAGTCAGAAGCATCCACAGCACCGCAGCTGCTTCCAGCCGCTCCGCTCTCCGTTAAGGAAACGGTTCATTTAGCTGACTTACCCCCGCCACGGTGCCGGGCTGAACAGACGTGTTCCCATCTGTTCCCAGTATGATGGTGGTCTGGCTCATAGCCGTCCAGTTGCCCGCGGTGTTGTTCTGCTCCGCAGTGGCCCGGAGCGGGTCTCCGTACTGGGTGGACCCCCCGCGGGCAGAACCGGCGGAATCCTTCCTAAAGGCCGAGTTGACGGCCACGGATCCGGGGGCCGCCGGTGCGGCGCTTTTAAACGTCCCATACGCTTTATTGCTGTCCAGTTCTCCCGGTTTATTTTCCGTGTTACAAAAAGTTTTGCTCTCGTTGCACGGAGGCGGCGGCTGAGGCGCCGGGTGATGGTGAGGGGCGGGCGGCGGGCACGCGGCCGTGTTGTCCGGTTTGTTTGTTGTAAGTCCCGCAGCTCCGTCGGGCTGCTGCGCTGGGATGTAGCCGGTGGGAGCGCTGGCGCTGGCCGGCTGTTTGGCCATTTCTCTCTGGTCAGAGAAATCCTGGAACATGGGAGTGACAGATCAGCAAGACAGAAGACAGCAGAGCGGCAGAAAGCATGAAGCTGGGAGGCTGCTGCAGCCCATCTCTTCTCTGGGACTAGAATGCAACGTTTTTCTGCAGCATGTTCTGGCTCTTGCTGCTCTATAGTTTCAGCTCACAGTCTACCGGGTGTGTTAGTGTGAGTGTGTGTGTGTTGGAGGGAGGGGGGTTGCTTTGCTTCTCCAGTTCTCGCTTTCTGCAAGATTCTTTAATTTTACGCCCCATTTCCCCCTCATGTCATTCAGCCGCACACATCCACTGATTTTTATGGGCAATAGACAAGCTGCTGCGGGTCTCTCGGTAGCTCCGCTCTCCCCGGCAGGCATGCAAAATCACCGGCGTTACAGCAGTGAGCGGACCTGGGGCGGCGGGATTACAAATGACTGAAATTTAGCTTTGACGGGGGCGGGGGAGCAACCGGATAAGCCTCCAGTATCTAAAAAAGGTGTGTGTGAGGGGTCTATTTAAAAAAAAAAAAAAAATCTATTGATTGATTAATGCTTAGTTGTGTTAATGAGAAATAAATGCACCTGGTTGTAATAACTTCTCTTTAAATAGAAAACAAGTAAATTAAAAAATAGGAAAAGTGGTACGATGGACTAAAATTAAACTTGACCCCCAATTTAAACCTTTAAAAAGTCACATTACATTTGTTTACAAGATGAATACCAGTCTGTTTGGTGGCAGGATGAAGTGAAAAAAGTTTTTAATGTGGAGCCGCAGCTGCATGTCAGCACCACGGACAGCGCAAGAACCGCAATGTGCCAAACTGCTTTTTTTAAAAAGTGTCAAATTAACATGAAAACAGCTCAAAATAAGTTCATTAAACAGATGAGACTGCAGGTGGAATAGTATAGAAAGTTTTTTCGGACACTTACCATTTTTTGCAGAGGTCTGCTGGCAGGCTGGAAACAGCTTTAAAAAGACGAGGAGAGGACTGGAAGCGGACTGGTTGTAGCCGCGCAAAGCACCTAGTGCAAAGCTTTTCTATGGCTCCGTGGGAAAGAGCGGAGTTTGCGTCAGTGCGGAGCAAGGTGCCCTTCGCGTGACATTTTCTTGATAATAGGAGTTTGATAAATCATTGGCCTTGGATTCGGATTTTTAAAGGGACAACCGGAGCCAAGACGACGGGGGTGCGCGTGTGTGCGTGCGTGAATTTGTGTGCGTATTCTGGTTACGCACGGCATGTGTGAGCGCTGGAGGGACTCTTTCCAAAGCTGATTAATACACTTGTCTCCAGGGATGTGTAGGATGCTTACACACGTACACGGACGCATCCCACACGAGCACACACAGCTCGTTTTGGATAAAGATTTCCAGGTTTAGGCTTTTATTGGAGAAGATCTAATGCAGCAGAGTGCATGCGGGTCTAAATAATGTTTGCACTGTGCTGCTGAGTCGGGTTTCTCTGGTACAGTTACAATTACAGTAACCACTCAAGGGAGAGAGGCATTTTCAGTGCACAAGATGCTTTGTTTAATAGAAAAACTTGGTTCTTTTCCGTCATCAACATTTAGGCCTGAAAAATGCAGAAACTAGACTATGAAAGCAAAGAGCGCATTAGTTGGAGACGTGTTTATTAAAGTTGTAATATACCGAAAACAGCTGGTATTCTTTATGTATATCATTATGCATACATAACACACCATTAATATACATACATACATTTAAGTTGAAGTAAAATAGACGGTTTAAGACTATGTGCTATAAATGGTCTGAACTATAAATAGTTTTTTCCAGTTGGCGGGTTTTACTCATGGCGTGTTCGAGGCTCTATAAGTTCCTTCGTGCGTCACCCATAAAAGCATTGATCAAGTAAAAAAAAAAAGTGGGCGAGGTCTTTATAAAGTTACTCATTTGTTAAAGTCTTACGCAAGAAAGGAGGCTTTTTTTTCTTAACCACGTGTGTCAGGAGGAACCGAGCCAACCGCTGGAGCCCGGACTGGAAGCGGTGACAGCGGAGGGGAAAAATGTGCCATGGAGATTCTAAAACACTGCATTGCGCATACCATCCTCCAAGTCTCCCTGTAAACAGATAATGCATATGCAAGTCCTGCGTGTGGTGATTTATCCAAAAACTAAAAAGAAACAAGCGACCTAGTTTGTCTCATCAATTAATTAAGAATAACTTTATAAAACGTTCATTATAAACAGTTTAGGCCTCAATACAGAAACCATCACACAGTGAGAGGTGGTGGAGCTGGGGACAAAACACACACAAGCACATAATAGGCTATACATAAAACACGCACGCACGCACGCGCACGCACGCACGCGCGCACACACACACACACACACACACACACAGGCCACCACAAGGGAGGGAAATTGATTTCGTCACCTATAAGATGTTTAATCTTGACAATTTGCTGAAATAGCTACGGCCGCCTCCTCTCCTCTGATTGGCTGAGTCAGACCTGACAGTCCAATTATAAACGTGTTAACGAAAAGAACCAGATAGTTGCTTAGCAACCACGTTGTTTAGCTAGCTATTATTAAAGGCGTTGAAGACAGGCCTATAATAATAATAATAATAATAACAATAATAATAATAGCCTAATAATAATAATAACTACAACAACAGCAACAACAACAACAATAGCCTACTACTACTACTACTACTACTACTACTACTAATAATAATAATAATATTTGGCTAATAATAAATACCCATTGCCTGGTGGAATGTCTACATTTTTATTATAATATATATACAACCACTATTTAGTTGATGTTTTCATATTAATTCATGAAATAATTAGGCTACTTTTACGTCGCTTATCTGTCTTCATCCATAAGCTATAGCAGTGGTTCCCAAGTTTTTCGAGTGGCGACCATTCCCCAGTCTGAAATATGTTATTTTATTTTTAATACGTTTTATTTATTTTTTTCTCCACAACAATTTGGCGATCCCAGAAATAATCTCGCAACCCCCTTGGGGTTCCTGACCCCAAGGTTGAGAACCGCTGAACTATAGTAGCCTACATGGCAGGAGAAATACCTCACATTAAAGACGCACAAGCCTTTCATTCTAAAATAGGTCTATCATATATATATATATATATATTTATTAATGCATTCAGTCTGTTTTTTAATAAACTAACATAGGTAATGCAGGAAGACAACCGCCAAAAGATGATAGAAAAGATATCAACACACTTAGATCTATGCAGTATTTCACCTTCGGTCTGTCAGACCTTCATCAGAGCATCATGATGGTCTGACAGACCGAACGCTTAGAATAACGTGAAATACTGCATAGATCTATGTGTGCGGATATCTTTCCTATCATCTTTAATAAACAAACATAACATTTAAAAAAAAAAAAAAATATTTAAAAATCCAAACCCTCATTTGCATTTTTCTGAGTTGTTTAATGGACGTCCTGTTTTTAACCTGCGCTGATGTCACGACAGCTGAGGACGTTTGAGGCAGTCTCTCCCTACTGGGATCACCTTGGTTACACCCACCGGGGACCAGTGCCGGGGACCCGCAGCAGAGTCCCGCTCGGGCCCGGTGTTCACTCTCTGTGCACGCTGCCTCCCTCCGCTTGTAAATCTCCGTCCGCTCCAGATAAGAGGCTGAAACGGGTGTATTAGCCGCCGCCTTCACTTTAATTACATTGTCAACAGAGAATAATTGTAATTGATTTCTGCTTGTCTTCCAGAGTCCGCTGAACACACGGACTGCCAGTAATGCGCGCGCGCACACACGCACACACACACATCACGCCATCACATCCAGTTTTGCATGAGGGTTTAAATGTTTGAAGAAATAGCGGTTTGGAGAGCTTTACACACACGTGCAGCAAAATAAAGAGCACGTGTATCGCAGGAACCTTTAGACAGAAGTTTGACAGATGTTCTCTATAGCGGAATGTCCAGCTCCAGTTGTTACTACAATGTTGTTAAAGAGGTTCTACTGGTTTCTTAATCATTCATAATCATCGTTTCATTTTCATTAATTTGTTTTTTATTTGGAGACTATAAGTCCTGATCGAGGAGCTGAACTAACCGCCACGCGGAGGGGTTTCTCGGTGTCGCCTCCTCGTGCTCGTTAATTACAAAGAGCTCGTGTAATTAATTGATCACTCCCACCGCTGTCGCCTGAGTGATAAGAAGCCGCATCCATCTGAAGCGCCTGGAAAGCAGTGATTCAGCGGCGGAGGTCATCCAGGGGGCCCACGGCTCCCATCATCATCACCACCACCATCATCATCATCATCATCAGTCCTGGCTGTCGGAGCCTCACTTTACAATTTAAGTTCGGGCGATTTGTGCAACTGTCTCAGACAAAAACAGTCTTGTAATTGTACTAATAATGTTCAGATGTGTTCAGAGAGTAGGCCAACATGTTCCATCCCAAAGAAATGCACTAAATAAATGTTACACATCTAAAAAGTAGTAGTAAAAAGTAAAAAATAAAGATAATAATAATATTTATATTTGTTTTAATGTATCTGTTTGGGGAAAAAGCAAAGTTAAACAAAAGATTGCAAATATTTTGTTTTTTTACATGATAAATAATACATTTCCTTGAATAAGCAACGAGGCACTATTAAATAGACAGCATTTTAAAGCACGTTTAAGAGCTTCAAGCACCACAAAATCAACAGTCCCAATAAGGGCGGTCAATCATTAAAATATTTTATCGTGATAAATCGCAAATTAATCGCACTGTTTTTATCTGTTCAAAATGTACCTTAAAGGGAGATTTGTCAAATATTTAATATTCTTAGCAACATGGGAGTGGACAAATATGTGTGCTTTATGCAAATGTATGTATATATTTATTATTGGAAATAAATTAACAACACAAAAAAAATGACAAATATTGTCCAGAAATCCTCACATGTACTACATTTAGCATAAAACATATGCTCAAATCACAACATGGCAAACTCAAGCCCAACAGGCAACAACAGCTGTCAGTGTGTCAGTGTGCTGACTTGACTATGACTTTCCCCAAACTGCATGTGATTATCATAAAGTGGGCATGTCTGTAAAGGGGAGACTCGTGGGTATACCTGTAGAACCCATTTTCATTCACATATCTTGAGGTTAGAGGTCAAGGGACCCCTTTGAAAATGGCCATGCCAGTTTTTCCTCGTCAAAATTTAGCATAAGTTTAGTGCGTTATTTAACCTCCTTCACAACAAGCTAGTATGACATGATTGGTACCAATGGATTCCTTAGGTTTACTAGTCTCTCTAGCTGTAAAACTGACCCCGCTACAACCTGAAAATTGCTAGTTGCGTTTAAGAAATCCGTGGCCTTAAAATGACTTTGCGTTAACGCGTTATTATGGCATTAACTTTGACAGCCCAAGTTTCAATATTTCCTTTCCCTGCACGGAAAAGCCTGCTCATGTGAGCATACGCCCTATTTGATGTCAGACCAGACTGTATTAATATAATGTCAGAGAGGACACAGAAGCAGTAGAAATACATCAGAAGAGGTGACTGTCAAATCAGTCAAAGACAGTCTGCTCCTCCTCACAGACCACTACACTCTCCCAGAGTCCTGGATTCATCATCTGAGGCAGAGAAGGAAGGAACATTTTTTAATTGTAACCAGAGCTGCTCAATGAAGTATGTAAAGAGGCTTCAGTCTGCCTTTTTAAAGCTTCAAATTCATTTTGCATTGTCCCAGTAAATTCATGGAAGATGGATGATGTCCCCTTTAGATCTCATGCAGCTCAAAGTAGGACAATAAGGAGGAGAATGTGGAGGGGAATTAAGAGAAATACTTGGCAAAATCTCTTAAACAGACAGCCGGCAGCCAGTTCCTATTTGTATTTTTTATTTTTGTTGGATATTTTGATCAGACATCATCATTACATCAGTATTTTCAGACATCTAGGTGACATATAACTGTTGTTTCAACAACATCTATGACTGCATTTCAGTGTGCAGCTGGGACCTGCTTCACATTGAAATAAAGTAATTTGAATGCCCTTGAAACAAGAATTTACATGTAACCTAGACATCTAAAAACCTGTTCCCATATGCTTAACAAAACACGCAAAGAGAAATGTTGTGTTTTTTTATTACAAGGCACATAAACAATCCTAACATTATCAAAATCAAATGTTTAATTCTATCCTGCTCCCACATGTGAATACATGAATGGTCAATTTAAATGTGGGCTATATCTGCTGGATGTTGTCCCACCCGATGGCTGACATTATTGGAGGCTGTAAGTCTGCTTCCTGTCTCCGAGGTCAAAGGTGACCAACAGCGAGCGAGGGTCCTTCTTGTTCTTACGCACGGTGATCTTTCCCTGGAGCTCCTCCCCTGAAGAAAAGAGAGAAACACTGATATCAGTACACAGTTAGTTTCATGATGGAGAGAGGAAACCTCTCCACTGGAGATTCCCTCCTCCTCCTCTTCTTTGTTTGAAGGTGTGAGGATGAAAAACGGAAAGCAGCTACTGCGGGGTTGAGTTGTGAATGAAGATCTGGAGTTTTGGCACACGGTCAGCCATCCCTGCTGTGTGTCTAAATGTTCACTGAATTAGAAGCAGGATTTTGGTTCAGCTCGAAAGAAACTTCAGACAAGAACTTGTTAAAGTCAAAGGTTATTTAAAGTTCATTCTCATACCAAGGTTTCTCAAGACACTTGACATTAAAACATTAACCGAATGTTCAAGTAGAAACACAAATATGAAGACTTGAGAGAAAAATAACGAGCGGAGTGAAACTCCACAGAGATAAACACAAAACTGTTGCCTGCAAATAAGATTGAGGTAGACAGTAAGACAGAGTGAAGAGTCGGTTTTTACCTCAAGTATTTGCAATGGTGGGAAGCCCCAGAGCACTGGACCAAAGCAGAAGAACACTCTAAACTGACTGATATTTTTCTTTGACGAGGTTGTCTACATTCACAGTATGAGACCAAATTAAGTGAAAATGACAACGGAATTAAAAATACTTTACATGGGCCATATAAAGACATACTGTAGCTGTTTTCATGTCCCAAGATCAAACTACAATCTGATTGTACGCACTGCAAATAGTTCACAGGAAAGTAAAGACTCGTATTATTATAACTTGCCTTCTGTGCAGTATGTATTCTAACTGTGTATTATAACTTGCCTTCTGTGCAGTATGTATTCCAACACCTTCTGCTGGAGATGAAAAAATCTGTAGAAATAATCAACCCGATCTCATGGGAAGGTATAGAAAAAGCACATTTCTGCGTATAATGATAACACATTTAGACTTTTCACGTGTCATTTAACACCACGTCGTTACTGTGAAACGGTCGCGGTTATGTTTAAGCAAAAAAAAACACTTAGGTTGAGGAAAAATGTCATGGTTGGGCTTAAAATAAGTATGTAAACTAAGTAAAATACGTACGGAAACAACATAACACAAGTACTGAAAACATATCACAAATGTCACTAACGTAACTTAATGATAACTCAATAACACTTTGCGATTTCTCATGGTTGAAAGTCCTGTGTTTGTTGGACCCATCCACTTCACCTCCCACCTGCCATAATCAGTCTTTCTCACTTTTTATTCTACGTCACTAGCTCTGAGCGTAGCATATTCAGCGGATGTGTTTACATTGTAGTCAGTACAGACTACATGGCGTACACATGACACGCCAAAAGCAACAAAGGTGTTGTTATTGCACGCAAAATGACTTACAAATTACTGTCATTCATATAACATTTGGTGAGACCGGGCTGAAATGACAGCCCCAAGCCTGTTGGTTTCTACCATAGACTGCATAAAATATGGACATAGTCTGTGACGTCACCCATAGGTTTCTGGAGAGCGGTTGTGAAGCTCAAAGTGGGTGGCTCCTGCCGTCGCCATCTTTGCAGTGACGACACAGCTTAACTCCCAGCTAATCCAAACATGGGCAAAGAGCTGGATCATGGGTGGAGCTGAGGCGGCCCGAGTGATGCAGCAGAGCAGACAGCTAGCAGCTAGTGACTTGGTACGGCACCCACCTGTCACTCAAAGAAGCCATGCCCTCAATTATGCCTAACTTTAAGCCTTAATATAATTTAAACAGGTGAGTTATATAAAAATTCACCCCCCGTACAGTTGTCATGAAAAGGGAAATTAGCTATAGAGACCTATAGGTCTCTATAAATCTATGGGGATTGACTCCCTATTGGAGCCAGCCTCAAGTGGTCATTTAAAGAATTGCATTCATTTAATTTCTCAGCCCTTGAGGTTGCCACTTGGCTCCTACTGAAACTAGAATTACCGCCTCACAGTTGTATGCCACTGCCAACCAGTCAAGTTGCAGTTTACATCCATGTCTGTCCAATATGTCATCTCTTCATCATTTTATCCTATTAGACATTTGTGTGAAATTGTAATAATTAGCATATGAATTCTTGAGATATGGCCAAAAACATGTTTTGTAAGGTCACAGTCACCTTGACTTTTGACCTCCAAAATCTAATCAGTTCATCCTTGAGTCCAAGTGGACGTTTGCTCCAAATTTGAAGAAATTCCCTCCATGTGTTCCTGAGATATCACGTTCACGAGAATGGGCTGGACGAACAGACAAAACATAATGGGTCCATCCCAAAGCGCTTATTTGTCGTTTCCTCGCTCCTCGATCCTCGGGTGAACCGGAAGTTGTTCTGGTGCGCCATCTTGAAGACCGTCCCAAAGCTCTTATTTGTGCATCGAGGAGCGAGGATCGAGGATCGAGGAGGGATCTCTGAGGAGCGATAATCGAGGATACACGAGTGCAGCCTCGACGGAAGTCTTTTCCCGACCGACACGCCCCCTTATTGGATATCAGTTACTGATTGGACTCTGCGCCGATCGGGACTGATCTGATAACTTTACCTCTCAACATCGCTGAAGTTTTATACCAGAGTGAAGACAGATCACAGATTAAACGTTTTATAGTTTAGTTGTCTTCTGATTCACCATCTAGTTAATATCTGTGTTAATTGTAGCTCTGAACAGCAGCAGAAGGTCCTGCAGTATCTCTCATTCACACACCGCGAGTGAAGTCGCCTGTCACTGAGAGGGGTTTATAAGACCTGACAAACGGGACCTAAAACATCTTTCTGCATTTATTAGAAAGATTTTTCTTTTCATGATCTGTTATTTCCCCCGTTAACTTATATTAATGATACTATTAAAGTCAGAGAGAGAAGGAGAGACTGTCTGTCAGCAACAAACACCTGTTACATTATTTATCTTCTTTTCCATTCAGTCACATGTGAGGCTGATAATTCCTGAACGTCGGGTTTGATATGAGTTACATCATTTACATTTTCCCTGAAACATTCAGCCTGATAAATAATGTCCAGTGTTCAAAAGACCCCATAGTCATATTATGGGTTATTAAATAATGAATTCACAATCAGAATATCGATAACTACAGATGCTAATAATGAATAAATAATATAAAGATATTGTGCCAGTAGAACAACTGTGTGTCTTTATTACTATTATTAGTACAGTTCAAACACAAACTCCATCTAAAGTCTCTATAGCTATTAAAGCCGTCTGACAGCTGATCCAGCTGTGATCAGCTGCTGCTGTCATCAGAAACGGACGTCGCTTCACGTGACGCTTCAGAGGAAACGACGTCTCAATTCCCTTAAAACGCATTTCCTCGTTTCCTCTCTCCCCGCATGGTTTCCTTGCGTCTCTCCCATGCTTCCCTGGTGGGCGGGACTAAGACGCAAGGATGAGACGCAAGTGAGGGAAACGAAGATGCAATTAAGCGCTTTGGGACGGACCCAATGTCTCCGGCCACGGCTGTCACCGGCGTGGAAGCATAATGATTAAAAACGAGTCACAAATATATAGTTTCATTTTTAAAAAAGAATCAGTAATTTACTTAAACAGCTGGGCTTTGTAGGTCTTATGAAACCTTACATTTGTTGGGGACTATTTTCAGCTGCGGATGAATACATATTTGGTGCTCTAGTGAATATTTGTGGCAGAAGGATGGGGTATGTGGGATTGCAACACGTTCTCATACCAACTCGTCACATACTGACGCTTTGTCAGACCCCTCGGTGTCACTTTTCACTTGCATGCAAACACCTGCTTGATGTTGTGAATTAAACAAAAACACTTGCTTAGGTTTAGGCGACAAAACCACTTAGATAGGTTTAGGAAAAAACAACATAGATGGGCTTCAAATTTACTTTTTTACATTGAAAATGTGACTTGACGTTGTGAACATGGGACACGAACAAACAGCTGTTTGTAAAATTGAAGTGAAACATGACTCACGGGACATGAACAGCGGTCTCCTGGATGAAAGCCCTGTGTTTGTTGGACCCATCCACCTCCCCTCCCACCCGCCGGGTGTGTCTCTTTCGCTCTTTAAACTGCATCACCACAGCAATTTCCCTGAGCGTTTACTATGGGCTGGATGGGTTTAAATTGTAGTTAATGGAAAGGCTTGTGTGTCGCATACCGGCGCTAAAGGGTGCCTTGTGCGGTGGTATCAAACGCCGAGGGCCGTGACAAAGCTTGGGTATTTGATGCCCTGGGAATGAGAACGGGCTGGGGACTGAGTCAAAAGAAAATACTGTGTTTTCATGTGAATGAAGGAACTTGTCACCCAGTGCAACAGTGTGGCTCACTGACGTTGCTATAATTATAAATTCAATAAAATTAAGTTGTTTTTTTTTCTCTTCTTTGAAACCAGTTACATTTGTTTTGGGATGGCACATTATGTTATACATGTATGTAAAGTTACTCATGTTTGCTCCTGTGCACTATGTGGCTAGATTTACTTTTTGTTGACCTGAGAGAAAGTTCAAGTAAATAAAACTGTTATTCATTTGATTTCCATCTGATAACCCTCCTCAGTATATCATGACCATAACGTCTACGCCTTTATATCAGACTCTTAAAATAAAAACCATCAAAAGGCAGACAACATCGATCAGTGTGTTCATAATAAAAGAAATGAGTAACTGCTCATAAACGCCCTGCAGCAGTACAGAGCTGCTGAGCTCAGGCCTCTGCAGTACGAGCAGACACACACTGGCGCTTATAGAAATGATGATGTGTGTAAAGGCAATGTGGTTTAATGTATGTTAATAAGCAAGACTGTGTGCGAGCGTGTGTGCAGACACGCTGAAATCTCCAGATGGCAGCGAGGAGGAAGTGCATTTACAGTAGGATGCACGAGCGACCGGGAGGCCGGGGGAAGACGCTGATGATTATGACGCCTAATCACTCTGATTAACTTCACGTTTGACTGCTGGAGGTAAATGAATGTTTATCCACACGGCAAACAAGCATCCTCTCACCCCGCCCTCCTCTACGCTCTTCATCGCTGGAGGTTAGAGGAGGACGAGGAGAGAAAATGCTGACTGTGGTGCTTTTTCTCCATCGAGGCATTCACCATCACTGCTGTCACGTCTCACTCGTTACCATGCCAACTCTGTCGCCGAGTCTTTGCTGCTGGCGCCGCTCTCTGGTCTGTCAGTCCACTGCAGAGAGGACAGACGGACGCTGCGTTCATACTGTGGGTGCTTTAGCAGAAAGCAGGCTGTAACAAATGAACAAGAGCTAAACTCAACTCTAAAGGAACATCAGTACATCTCAGAGAAAATTTTCCAAGAAAACCCCTCATAATCGTAACACTGATTAAGCATAATGCTTATAACAATTTGTACACTTAGATGCCATTGGATTTATTTGTATTCATGTTAATATCAATTAAAGTATATACTATGACAGCATTCATACTTTTAACAAAATTGATCTTTAAAGCTTTCAGAAAATGAACAGTAGCAAGACTGGCATCGTCCTAATAAATCCAGACATTTAAATTTACCAGTCCAAAGCTGACTTTCAGTAAGTGCTGTGTGTCACCATCATATCAGAGTTTCTATTGGCCCAAAGCTAACGTGGGTGGGAGTAATGGTAGCATATATTGTGGATACTCTTGTTTTATTGGTGCAAATGGTCCCCATCTGTAGATATGTACTTTTTAATATTACAGCACAATTTTATAATTTATAGCAAATGATTTCATGGACCCCCTGGTAGTGCCACGGACCCCTGGGAATCCCCGGACCCCAGTTTGAGAATCACTGGTTAAGAGGGACCTGCCCAAAGATGTCAGGCTGTGATCCACCTTAAGGAATTAGCAACTGAAATATAACTAGGAGCCAAGCCACTGTAATTAGAAAAATATCACAATGGATCTTTAAACACACTATTGAGTATTAAGACGGGTACTGATACTGAGACCTCTCTAAGGAGCCTTGCTGCCGCATTAAAGTGGCAGTATGCAACAATTTTTTGGCATAATTTGGCAAAAATTCCATAATAACCTTTCAGCATATTGTAATTCAAGTGGTCTGAGAGATAACTAAACTTCTGCTCCTCATCATGGCTCTGTTTTCAGGCTTTAGAAAAATCTAGCCCGTGACGGCAGATTTTGACTAATCACAGGTCATTTCAGAGAGAGAGAGCGTTCCTATTGGCTGTGCTCTGGTCATGTGACCAGAACATGGCTTCCTTCAACAGATTTTACAATGGCGGCCGTGTCACAAACTTTCTCATTTTACAGCTAAACAGTACACTACAAGATGATTCTGAAAACATTTGAGGTGAGAAATAGGCATTACAGTCACAGAATATTGATTCATATTTGATCAGCGCTGCCTAGTTTGACCGTTTGGTCTGACTTCGCGAGTGATTGACAGCCGGCTCTCATAGACGGCAGCTGGCAGCGGACCTTGTTTTCCTCCGGTAAGTGAAATCCTTCAGATGCCGTTAGGAGCACCGGAGGACACAGTAGGACACAGAGGAACATGTTTTTTTTCAGGTTACCTGTTTCATGTACTACTGTCACGATATAACGGCCGTTTTATAAAAATAACTTTTTTAAATCATATTTGCGCCAATACCGCATACTGCAGCTTTAACCAACTTTAGGCAGGAAACAGTTTGATGCTGGCCAAAAAAAGCTAGTTGTCTTAAAGGGCCAGTGTGTAGCATTTCAGGGGATCTATTTGCATAAATGGAATATATATATATTCATAAATATGTTTTCTTTAGTGTATAATCACCTGAAACTAAGAATCATTGTGTTTTCATGAGCTTAGAATGAGCCCTTCATATCTATATACTGTAGGGAGCGGGTCCTCTTCACGGAGTCCGCCATGTTGCTCCACCATGTTTCTACAGTAGCCCAGAACGGACAAACCAAACACTGGCTCTAGAGAAAGACTTTTGTGTATTTATGTTACCTGAAGGCCACCGTAGTTCACGCTTGTGAAACTGCTGTAACGTGAGCCGCAGAGTGCAAAACCAGGTACCGCCAGCCGCCGTCTGACTTTTTCAAGATAACAGTAGTACTGTGCAGAAGCAAACGTAATTTTAAAAAGGGTCACAAGTTTTGAACCATCCAGGCTCATCTTTCACACATTCACATGAGCTACAGTAACTTATTCTGTTAACATGAGAGACGTGATGCAAAGCAGGTAAGGCATGAACGCTTTGTATTTTCTGTAACAACCTCCTGTTTGTGAATAAGTATTGTAAAGTACAGTAAGAGTAGAAGGAAGTAATGGCTGTTTTTTGGCATAATCAGATGACAGAAATAATTTGAGAATCAAAGTTTAAGTCCCGATCAAACAGAACTGTTAGATTTCTGGCTTGTATAACTATCCTAACACTGTCTGAGCCTGGAGCAGCAGCTTACTACTCTACCCAACAGATACTAATGTTGCAAGGCTGGTAAAAGATGTAGCCCGTAGAAGAATGTAAAATACGCTGTCTGTCCTGCATTCCATCATCAACTTAATGAACTGGTTCAGTGGTCGCCACTATCGACGCAAGACAACCAAACTGTAACAGAAAAGGTCACTGACAGATGCCTGCTTTGTGTTTTCTGTGTGGCTAAACACCGGTGATCTCTCGATAAAAGCTGATGTCAAAGATAACCCAATAAACAAACTATCTTTGCTTTTATTTATTTTATAGGAAATGACACAATGAGCCTTAATTTCATACTAGCTATAATGTGGTAAAAGCAACAGAGCCTGGTGCTCATGGGAGGCAGCGGACGGCTGCAGTCAAACTCAAGTTGGCAAAAGGCTGATAAAGGTTAAAGGAATAATTGCCTGACCTTTTGAAAAAAAGAGGTGTGGGACCAAAGACCCTCAAAACAACTTTGCAGAAAACTGTCCGACTAACCCCTCATGTTTCACATTAAAGCATTGAAACATACAAACAGAACCACCAACCGAATGTCTGTTCGGTTGCGGTGCGACGACAGCAGCTCTGCTGTAATCAGTCAGACTGAACTCCCCATGGAGGAGGCTTCAGTAAACTGGCCACTCAGATGCTGGGAGAAAGAGTTAACCATGTGTGGAAATGAGTTGGGGAATGGAGCCGGGTTTTCACCACCATGTCGTACATCAACATGCCAGTGTCATTAAGCACAACGGGGCCCAGAGAAACAGCCCAACACAGCCTTTCTCCATGAAATTACACTGGAATACACGACTCGCAATAGTGATTCATTTAAACTGTTGTCATCTACATTTTAACCATTTAACTCACACTCCTACAGTGTCTGCAGCTATATACAGTGAGGGCAAGAGGAGACTGAGCTGAAGTACTGCTAAAGCTCTTCTTTTACAGATTTTACTGATATTCATAGAAAAATACCATGATGCTCTTCAACGGAGCGGATTGGTTCAAATCATAGACTGTATATAAAGATCGACGATATGACAGCTCCCCAAAAGTGAAGCCAAAACATCTGGATCGCCCCCTGGGTGCTGGCTGCAGTATAGGTCATAAAGCCCGCCCCTCCATGTTAGCGGATGGGACATGGGCCAAACTAAAAGTACACGTCAAATAAATTTGTCCCAAAGATGATTTCTGTCATGTCTGTTTCTGTCAAAATCTCGAGATGGCAGCTCCCGTATCCGGGATATTTTGGCTTCACTTCTGTACAGTGGGAGGAAGTGGAGACACGTCGTCCATCTTTATATACAGTCTATGGTTTAAACTGAGTTTTGACCATAGACTGTATATAAGAAGTGGACATAGTCACCATGACCTCACCCACTGGTTTGTGGACTATGGTTTTGAAGCCTTGAGTTCGGCATTTTGGTCGTCAACCATCTTGTTTTTTTGCAACCAAAAGTTACACAAGAGGGTGGAGCTAAGCACAATCAAATTTGTTTTCATTTTTAGGCGACCAAGGTATAACAATTAACTTTGATGAACTAAAAACACGCTGTGAAAAGGTTAAATTTCTAAGACAAAAAAACAGACAACTCCCAGACCGGCCTCCTGCTGGATATTAGAAAGAATGCAAGTTTAAAGCACTTCTGCATTGACTTCACTTTTCAGAACCAGAGGTTGCCACCTGGTTTTACCTGAACTTTATGTCCTATGAAAGGGGAAATTAATTAGTTAATATCATGTAAAGCTAATTTACTATGGTTTACCACTAGGGCTGTCAAAGTTAAGGCGATAATAACGCGTTAACGCAAAATCGTGCAATTAATTTGCGATTAATCGTGATTCATCATGGACAATCATGCGATTAATCACAATTAAATATTTTAATCAGCCCTAGTTAGCACTACTCAGCCTCCCTCTAAGTCCAGTAGTAAGAGTGTAAGACACAGAGCTGCATTAGCTTGATGGTACATTTAATAAATCATTCCAGTGTCTCTCTATGTGTAAGGAGAGACATAGATTTTTGCTGTCGATTAGCAATATGAAAGAGCTGATAATGTTAACTTCAGACACAAAGTTCAACCACAATGCTCTTTGGGATCTGTCATCAAAATACCATAAGCATTTGGGTGAGACACAGGGATGCACTGACTTCAGCCCCCTCCCTGACACTGCAGTGATGCATCTCTTTGACATCCTCCCTCTTGCTCCAGTTTACCTTCATTTCATGCGTTTTTACTTCTCAGGCCTTTCCTGTTCAGTGCAGAGCTAAGAAGCAGAGCTGATGGGTGGTATATCCCACGCACCAGTGTGCAGATACAAAACCAGTGTGCTGAATTACAGCCCTGAAGAACCTGAAGGTCAGCTCGACCGCTGCTGTCCAACAGCTCAAGGACCTTCGGAGTTCAAACGAGGGGACGGGTTGAGCGAGTAAGTGAGCCTGGACAGGTGAGGGCGGGGGAAAGAGGAAATTTAGAGGAGCTACAGCACCACTCGGGACAGAAGGGGTGACTCATGAAAGTGGGTAGGAACAAAAACAACCCGAGTGTCCAATGAAAGTCCTGATAAGAACAAATGCCCGAGGCGCAGGTAACCAGGCCACCGCCTCATCTCCAGGACTTTCTTGCAAAAAAAAAAAAATTGTGACCTCCTTTTTCTGGTTACATTAAGGAGGTAACGCTATGGAAAAAAGGACCCTCCTCTTCAATACTCGAGCAACACAAACACACCAGAGCATGACAAATGATTCGCTGTTTAATTTATTACGCTGCCAGCCGGGAGGATTTGCAGGGATGTTTTGTTCCAGCCTGCTGCGTGCCTTCTCTCTCTTCTGCCGGCACCTCCCACAGAAGCGCAGCCTCAGAGTTAATTACTGCTGCACTCGTACAAAACACATCAAATAGGATTCAATCTCTCTCGCCATGATAAATCACCACAGACGGAATCAAAACAAACCGCTGGATGTTTATGCCCGGCCCTCACTACAGCCGATCAGAGCTGAAGGAGCTTCTCAGTCAACACCAGGAGGAGAGGCCGCAGTGTGATAGTTATGCCATCTTCAAGGTGACTTTAGGAAGTTTTCTCTTACAGCCAGAGGGGAGTTTAGTATAGAAATAAGCTAGTACTCTTGTGTATTTAAGTGTGTAAAGGAGCAGTGTGTGTGTGTGTGTGTGTGTGTGTTGTAAAGTATACCATAGGAGTCTAGCAGGCAGCCGGGTGAATGCTGTTAAAAACTCAATTTCTGGTTTACGGCCTCTGGAGGAGGCTGGGGACCATCAGGGTGCCGGGGTGGAGCGAGCACATCAATAACCTGCCGCTCACTCCCTCACTCACACACACACACTACTTCCGCCTTCATTTTGTTCTTCCTTTAAACTTTTGTTCCTCATACTTGGCTCGGTTCACGTAGAAAGCACAGACTGACGGATCTTTATAGACTCAACTGGATCGCAACTGGCTGATTTTGAGCTCAGGCTGTGAACATGTGTGTGTGTGTTTGTTTACGTGTGTGTGTGTGTCTTGGCTAATGCTGTGACATGTCACTATGCCCCCAAGTAACCCAAAGAGCCAAGATGCTCTGTTGACTGTAAAATCAGGCACACAGTTCAAAAAGACAGAGAGAAAGAGAGAGAGTGTGGGGCTGGGTGTCCGTATAGCATTTTTTCTGAGCGCTAGCGTCCTTTTTCAATCGTTTCAAATGCTATGCGGCCGCCTAGAGTAAAAGCGATGCACCCAGCATCTTTTTTCAGAGCGCTCCAACTTTTTTGTGCAGCCATTCCGAGCGCTTCTAGCAGGCAGCAATTCATTCTAACGGCCAGCAGGGGGCGATTCCTCATTTAGCAAAAAAGAGCCAAGGACCAAGGTGAAATTTCAGCCTGGTGGAGGTTAAAGGGTTAAGTTAGAATAAAATCGTAGAGATATTAATTTAGTTTATGTTAAAAACCCAATACAAGATTACTTTCATACTTACACAAAACTGCCCCGAAATGGGACAAAATGCACTTAAAGTGGCAGTAGGCAGTATATTTTTGGCATCATTAGGCAAAAATTCCATAATAACCTTTCAGCATATTGTTATTCAAGTGTTCTGAGAGAAAACTAGACTTCTGCACTTCATCATGGCTCTGTTTTTAGGCTTTAGTAAATCTAGCCTGTGACGGGAGACTTTGACCAATCACAGGTCATTTCAGAGAGAGAGCGTTCCTATTGGCTGCGCTCCGGTCATGTGAGCGGAACTTGGCGTTCCTTCAACAGATTTTACAATGGCTGCCGCGTCACAAACTTTCTCATTTTACAGCTAAACCGTGCACTACAAGATGATTCTGAAAACATTTGAGGCGAGAAATAGGCATAACAGTAACATAATATTGATTCATATTTGATCAGCGCGGCCTAGGTCGACCGTTTGGTCGGAGTTTGTGAGTCATTGACAGCCTGCTCTCATAGACAGCAGCTGGACAGCAGACCTCAGATCAGCTCTGACTGCTTGTTTTCCTCCTGTCTTTGAAATCTTTCAGATGCCGTTGGGAGCAGCGGAGGACACCGGAGGACACAGAGGCACATGATTTTTTTCAGGTTACCTGTACCATGTACTACTGTCAGGATATAGCGACCGTTTTATAAAATAACTTTTTTTAATCATATTTGCTCCAATCTCGCCTACTTCAGCTTTAAAGGACCAGTGTAATGTAATATAATATTAATGGTTTTCTTTTCTGATGTTTTCTTTAGTGTATAATCACCTGGAAATAAGAAAAGATGTGTTTTCATCACCTTAGAATGAGCCGTTTATATCTACATATGGAGTGCTTCCTCTTCATGGAGCTGGCCGCCATGTTTCTACTGTAGCTCAGAACGGACAAACCACTGTGTTAACTTTTCCTTCTTGGGACGGAGTCATAACGTTACTCGCTCTGGAGTTAACCCCCGTCACTCCACTCAGCCACTGGGAAACACGTAAGGGATGATGTACAGCGAGCCGGTCATCGTGGTGAAATAAACCTCGACAGAGCGATGCGAGACCCCTCCACATAACAACAATGACCCGTTAGTTGTACATTATCCCGCTTATTACACGGCTAATTACTTCTGAAATCGTAATTTGATACAAAAACGGTCCGCCAGAGTCTGATATCGGAACTGCGTCCATAGCAACGGTCTGTTATACATAGCAACGGTCTGCTATAAAGAAATAACAGACCGTAGAACGCCGTGATTGACCAATCAGAATAGAGTATTCAACAAAGCTGTTTAATAAGACACGGGAAACCTCTTGGTCTTGAGGAGCTGCAACATTTATTTCTGCACAAACTGTAACTTCCAATGTACGTACCACTGTAGAGCTAAACTAACTTTGTTTTCTGCTCCACTAACGTTAGCGCACTTGTCCACTCACACACATTAGCCGCCGCTCTCTCTCTATTGCTTCACCACTCACCACCAAAGTTCACTCACTCTACACACTGGCTCTGCTATTTTCTAAATGACCTACGCTACTCTTACAACAGCTCTATTAGGGGGGCCATTCGCGTTTTCACAATGGCCACGTAGTTCTCCTACACGCCTGGCACAAGGGAGAGGTTGCAACCTGCAACCTCACCGCTAGATGCCGCCGGATGTTACACACTGTACCTTTAAGAATAGATAAAGAGGGCAAACAAGGGCTGCCAGGTTTACTTCTGTTATGTGTGTGTATATATACTGTACATATATAGGTGATAAATCAAAGGACAAAACAACACTAAGTGTCTTAGTAAGGTATTGATACACCATAAGCTGCAATGCTCCTAGTCATAGATTTTCCAAGTCTCTGAAACTCTATTAGAGGGATGACCGCCACTCTTCTAAAAGATATTCCTTCATTTGGTATTATGGTGATGGTGGTAGAGAGGACTGTCTATTACGGTCCAAAATGGTGGTCCAAAATCACCCACAAGTGTTCAGCTGTGTTCCACTGCTTTGCGATGTGACTGTGAAGGCCGTAGCATATGATTCACATCATTCTCATCAAACCATTCAGTGCCCCTTCGAGCCCTGTAGGAAGCATCTGCATTTATTATATCTCTACGCTCCGCACAAGTCAAACAGGGAACAGAGCCCGACGTTCTGCACCAGATAATCAAATGAAATTTGTCTCTGTTTCGCTCTGCAGTTTCCCCACTTCTGCACTGTGTTAGCATACTGTCGTCCTCAGCTCTCAGACTCCGCTGCGTTTATCTGACCCAGCGGAGCGCCAAGCCTGCGATAACGTTTGAGCAGCGTCAGAGGTTTTGACGTTCTTATCGCCCTGGCTGAGCGTGGCTAAGGGCCGCCGGCCATCAAGCGCCTTCCGTCCCTCTGCAGGTCATTTATTACAGTAGACTCCATTTAATATCTGGTCTGCAAGTGGACAGCCGGCCCCCAGGCTCATCCATCCCCACATCAGGAGACATATCTGCGATTCCCATTATGATAACACAAACAGAGGGCCAGAGCATACAGCAGTAATACACACAGTCTTTCGAACAACATATATAATGACTGAACATGTGGGGGACACTGAAAAGTGATCATTATACAATTTTCAGAACACCACAACCACAACAATAGAGATTTGTCCTGTATTAAGTTAATTAAAGCTTTAACTGATTTTACTGATCTAAACCACTTAAAGAGGTCCTTTCTAGGATAAATGCTCTGGCTCACATGAATTAGTGCATTTTATGTTTCCATTTTATTTGGAATAACCGGAAGAAGAACTGAGTGTTGAGTATGAGTCGCGACACTACGGCTGAACAGATGAAGAAAACCTCCTGAGATCTCAAAGCTCTTCAACACAGAGTGTCGCCTTTTTGAGATGAAAAGGTCTCAAAGATGAAAAAGCAGGAAAAGATGCTGATGTGAGTTTTTATTTTGCGTCCTAGTTTTTACTTTTGTTTATTGGACTGCAACAGTAGCACAACTTGAGAAGACCCAGTAATGTCAGTTACATAGTCGTGTCTATCTAATGTTTTAGCCACCAGAAGCTAGAGGTCATACCAGACCAAATAAATCCTGTTTCCTGTTTCATGCTTCTTGCAGTCAGTGCACAGCAGTATTGCGCAATTGCGGCCTGGGTGACTGTGTGCGGAGAGTCTGAGCGCTGAGCAGTGCACCTCTAAGATTTTGTAACAATGCTGTAGTGACTGCTATCAATAAAAAGACGCTAAGAGGCTATGTACTAGGCTCTTTACCAGTGACACATAAAACAAATCCATACTTACATCCAGATGCGTTTGACTGTTTATTAAATGAAAAGAATGACAAGCAACAATTGTTTTGGATAAATTAAAGTAGGACATGATGGTCAACAGAAAAATGTCCAAGCCTAACTTGCCCTCTTTGTCTTAATCTCACAGTCCAAGTGCACAGGTAAACAGGGGTGAAAACCACACCCCTGTGTCAATTATCGGAAGTGATACTAACCAAAAGAACGTATGCAGCCTAAACAAATAATAATAATAATAATAATTAACAAAATACATACAGTGACTCCTACAAACGCAGACGGGGGCACACAGAGTGTGTTGCAATGATTGGCTCAGAGCAGCTGCCAAACAGTTTTCAAAAAGTAGTCTAGTCTACAACAACAGAGCAAGACGAGAAGAGGTCCATTCTAAATTGGAGCCGCTCTGACCGTTTTGTTCGCAATCAGTATGAGTGACCAAACGTTCGTGGGGACCGCGCACGCCGTACGCAACTTGCCGTCCGCACCGTGTCGTCCGCACCGTGCCGACCGCACCGACCGCAAAAAGCATGAAACATGTTTAAGGCTGTGGATTAATTTCAGTGTTCAGTTTCAGATTAGATCAGTGTATTAAATTGGGCAAGGGTGCTTTGTATTGCTAATGATAATGATATTCATTTTTCTTTGGTAAAAGGAGAAATGTGAACTTGTTTCTTTTAAAAGTTATATAGTCTCACTTTAACATGAAGTTCAATGTGTTGGACATCAACTAGAGAATTTCCTGGTGATTTTACATACTGTACTTCAACAGATACATTGAAGTTTGTCAATATCAGAACAAGGTTTTCTGGTTATTGTGATATTTATTCATTTATTTAAAGTTTATTGGATTTGTTGGGTTATACCTATGCCACATCCGTCTGATTTTTCTGTTAAAGTTACCACTTTCATGGACGATTGATGACATTTTCACTATAGATCAACAACAAAAGGGGATACAGGATGCTCTGGCATGTTTGCTGGAGTTTGGACCTGCAGAAAGTTATTTCAGAGAACAACCCTACAAAGCCCTAAACGGTCAGGCCCCATCATATCTTAAAGAGCTCATAATACCCTGTTACACCACCAGAGCACTGCGCTCCCAGAATGCAGGGTTACTAGAGGTTCCTAGAGTCTCCAAAAGTAGAATGGGAGCCAGAGCCTTCAGCTATCAAGCTCCACTTCTGTGGAACCAGCTCCCAGTTTCAGTCCGGGAGGCAGACACCCTCTCCACATTTAAGAGTAGGCTGAAGACTTTTCTCTTTGATAACGCTTATAGTTAGGGCTGGCCCGAGTCTGGCTCAGGCTGCCTTGGACCAGCCCCTAGTTCTGCTGCTGTAGGCCTGGACTGCCGGGGGACTTCCTAGGACACACTGAGCTCCTCTCTCTTTCTCCATCTGTATATATTCATGTCCCATTCATTCAAGTTACTAACTTGATTTCTTCCCCGGAGTCTTTGTGCTTTCTCGTCTCGCAGGCATCCATGGATCGGGGTTACACCTGGATCGGGGTTACACCTGGATCGTGGTTGCATCTGCTGCCTGCTTGACACCCACTGCTACCATCATTATTATCAACCTTTTTATTATCATTAGTATTTGTTATATTTCTATTATTATTACAGCTATTAATTCTGATAGTTGTATTATCACTCTTTTACATCCACTGCTATTGATTTTTGTTACTAGTCCTATTTGTATTAGTTCTTACAGCTGCTGTGCTATTATTGTGGTTGCTGTGCATCTCTCCCTCTCCCACCCCCTCCCTCTGTCTCTGTCGCTCTCTCTCTCTCAAAACCTAACCGGTTGAGGCACATGTCCGCTCACCCAAAGCCCGGTTCTGCTTGAGGTTTCTACCCGCTAAAGGGGAGTTTTTCCTTGCCACAGCGCACTACCATAACAATGCAATGCTCATGGGGGATCTCTTGTTAGTTCTCTAAACTATAGAGTGCGGTCTAGACCTGCTCTATATAAAAAGCATCTCGAGATAACTTCTGTTATGATTTGACGCTATATAAAAAAAAAAAATGTAATCCATACAGCTACGCCTCACAGTAAGCTGCACCAGTTAAAAACAGTTTAATCTGCTGATACAGCGATTGTATAAATATTTCACAGGTCAGTTACAAAGCGCTCCTCCCGTAGCGTGTCATGATTCAGAGGCCTGCAACCTGGCTATCAGATTAAGTTTTACATGATGTCTTTGATGGCTGGATGTGATTTGTTTTGATCCCTCGCTGTCTCTGCGGGTGACAGATAACGGGTGTCAACCAGCCTGACTACATCTCCACCACAGACAGATTACCTGCCGTGACTCGCTATGACGCACTGCAGAGGTCCAGGAGAGGAAAATAAAACCATGAAAGAAAAGCAAACCTAAATGGAACTTAACCACACATGTAAAATCTTTGTGGCCTAATAAGGAAAATGTACATGAGAGCTGACAAAATCTAAATGTAAAAACTAAACTACAGTGTTGTAGAGTGTGTCCTAGCTGTCTGTGTGTTACTGACCTGCTTGGACAGAGACAGGCCTGTCCAGTAGGAAGACGGTCTGTTTCCAGTGGGTCTTTGTGACCTGAGGACCCGTGGAGAACATCACCTGGTGTGATAATAAGTGAAAAGAAAAAAAAACAAGAGAATCACAATCACAACATCACAAACCAGTGCTCCTATACCTTGTCAGGTTGCAGCATTTTCAAACAACTTTTTGAACTTGGTATATATATGCGATTTACTATTATTAAAAGCAATTCTGGGTATGTCTCGGTGAAAATCTATAAAAACCAAAAGCAATGAGACTTAAAGGGATAGTTTGGGTCTTTTGAAGTGGGGTTGTATGAGGTACTTATCCATAGTCAGTGTATTACGTATTACCTACAGTGGATGGCGGTCGACACGCCCCCTGTTTGGAGAAACAGACAGGAGTACCAGCACGGGAGCTAAGCAATGTACTGCTGTGGATGGGGGCAGCAGCAAAACATCAATATTAGTTTAAGTGTACGCTATATTTAGAATATTTTCACCACTTTATCTTGCATCAGACAGCCCTTTCTGACGGGGAATTAAAGTCGTTATATCCATCCATGCTCTCTTCAGAGCCACCAGACTCCATTGACAAAAACAGTAATTTTACCTCGCAGAACACGGGAGTTGCTGGTCTACCACTGCCTCGATCGGTTAGTTTGTTCGTGTTAATTAATGTCTTTTTTCAATGGAGTCTGGTTGCTTTGGCAAGAGCATAGATAACAACTTCAGTTGCACATTGGAAACATAGACTGTATAGCTGTCTCACGGCAAGGTAAACCGGCAAAAATATTCAAAATATAACATACACTAACTGATATTGATTTTTTCTAGGTGTCTAAAATTGCTGCTGCCCCCGTCCACAGTAGTACATTGCTTTGCTCCCGTGCTGGTACTCCTGTCTGTTTCTCCAAACTGGGGGCGTGCCGACCGTCATCTACTGTAGGTAATACACTGACTATGAATAAGTACCTCATACATGTACAACCCCACTTCAAAACACCTGAACTATTGCTTTAATTTGAGTCTATGGGAAACCATGCTTCACATTCATGTCGTTTAAAAGGAGTCTATCTGCGCAATAGTTACGGAAAAGAGCAATACTATTCAAAAGTTGAGAGTAATAAGCCTGGAAGGACTCAGACGTAAGTAAGTAATAAACTTACTGGAGGTCCTGTAGGAGTTTTGTTCAGATTAAAATAAAGCTGCACAAATGCTTTAAACCAATCTTCTATGCCATGGTTTCCGTTACAATCAATCCACTCTTATTCTAAACCATTTAGCTTAAAGTCTGCATTATAAATAAAACCTAACTGCGCTGTATTCATGAAGCAAACATGTTACAATGTTCCAGCCTTAGCTCCTAGTGGAGATGGACCTTTACTGGATCATCCATAGCATGCAGTTTGAGTCCAGGTACAATAGGTAGTGCAATCACACGGCGTATCTGTGCTGCTCACAGAGCTTGGCATCGGTGGTTCCAACTGGCCGGCTCTGCTGGGTAAGTGCTTATATCAGCAGTCGGCTAGGACGCCCGTCGATTGCCAGCGAACGCCTCAGGGAGGAGGAACATGCTAAAGCGTGAACATAATTGAGTTTCCGTTAAATGGCTTGGCTGTTGCCGCTGCTGCTTACCTTGTTGCCGCAGCCTTTGTCAAAGAAAATGTCAAAGTAGCCGACAATTGCCTGCAATGAAATATGAGGGGCGTGTTAGAATGTGACAGTACAATAAACCCCTGGATTTGTTTGACTGAGAGAGCTGAGAGAGAGGCAGGAGGCAGAACAGGTCTCAGGGTTTTAATGAGCAAAATGAGATGCTGTGTTTAGGAATAAGGCAGTAAAACCAAACTGGGAATCAAATTTACAGTTCAAATATTTACAGTTATCTTTACAGTACTTACCTACCTTAAAGGAGACTTAAGAATTTAGATAAGTTTGCTTGCCATGCTTACTATGTCATTGTTGTATGCATGTGTGTGTGTGTGTGTGTGTGTGAACTACAAGTCCATCCCACCAGACTCAACCTTTCTATCTGGTTTCCTACCACTCAGGTTCCTAATTGATTGCATCACACCACAGAACAGATCACTGAAACAATAGCTGTGTTTCCATTCAATTGTCAAGTAAATTTTAAGCAAACTTTTGAAATATTGCCAAAAAGAAATGCAAATGCTTGTTTCCATCAACAGTTTTTGAGCAAATGAACTCGGCTACGGCATAGTTTGGTCAGGAGTTGACGCTATAGGCTACGCATGGCTGTAATCTGCCAGTAAAGAAAGGAGAAGAAGTAGAGGTTGCAAACCGGAAACAAAACCAGTCGACTTGGCCATCCAACCATCTACGAGAGAATAATAGAGAGGTCTTCAGGACTTTGTTTCAATTGGGCAAGTCTTAACTGTTCTGTCATGTCAGCTTGTATTGGCCATGTTTCATGTTGTCTGGAAACGAAAACAAGCATTCGCCCGTTATGGGAATACCCGAGAAGATGCCGACAGCAGAAACAGCTGATCAGTCATGTGAGTTAATTGTTTGCTACGTCAGAATTTATTAGGCAAAGGCGTGTCCATAACATTTTAGCACATCAACTCTTTTTCTACAAAGGCAAAAACCACGTCAAGCAAGCGTAATTTTTTTTTTTTTTTTGGCAATTGAGGAAGATTTATCGATTTTTGGCGTTTCCATACAGCTTTTGAAATGCGGTACTTCAAATGAGCATACAAATATGTGAATGGAAACACGGCTTGAAAGGCTGTTATGTTTACAAAGGAATGTACATAGCACGGCATGACAGAATAGGGGACTAGATGTTGTAGTGGTCAATGAAGAGTCCCAAAAAGTGCTTGTTTTAGAGGTGGCCTGCACCTTTGACTCTAGTATAGAGGAAGCCTTTATGACCAAGGTCATTAAATACCCACCACTCCTAAATACCATCTTAGAGTTGGTTATAGGTGCAGACTACTTGTCTTCATATCTGGCAGCCTAAGACACACTCATAGGCTGGTAGTAACCGTAGACTGTATTTAAGATGTGGACATAGTTACCGTGACGTGGTTTGGGGACTGCTGTTTTGAAGCCACGAGTTCGAAATTTTGGCCATCGCCATCTTGGTTATTTGCAACCACAAGTGACACGAGAGGGTGGGGCTGAGTACAACAATTTTTAGGTGACCGAAATGTTTTAATTAACTTTCATGAACTGAAAACACACTGTGAAAGGATTAAAGTTCTAAGATGAAAACACGGACAACTCCCGGACCGGACAACACCGTGGTAGCGACCTGTCAATCACGAGGTAGCCACACCCTAAAGCATCCCCTGCTTTATGGTCTATTTGACTCTAAATGGGACCATAATTTACTAAATGAACATCATGCTGTATTGAAGAGGACTTGAAAACAAATGTTTACAATGTTTACTGAGGTAATAAATCAAGTGAGAAGCAGGGTCATTTTCTCATATACTTCTATACAATCAGACTTCTTTTTGCAACCAGAGGAGTCGCCCCCTGCTGGCTATTAGAAAGAATACAAGTTTAAGGCACTTCAGCATTGGCTTCACTTTTTAGACCCCGGAGTTACCCACTGGACGTGAGAGGGCTTCAACAACTTGGGATGCCCCAAAGGGGGGTAAACCGCTGCTGAAGACGCTGCTACTTATATCCCTGAGAACTGAGAAGGCCTACTATGTTTTCTATTGTGAAGACCTATGTCACTGGTCCATGATTTTGTGAATGTTTTCTACGGCACCTTTAATATTTGTTTCCTTGTATCGTTGTTCTCTATGCGGACAAAAGTAAATTGTTAAAATGTGTGTACGGTCTGGAGAACTGTATTGGCTCCCCTGTTACAGAGACAGTAGGTATCGATATGACTCATGTGAGAACTGCACTCTTCAACCCTCCTTCCTCTCAAGACCAACTGGGTTTCTCTCTCTCGGCTGAGTCAACAACAGCTCCCATAGGCTCCCTCTCACCTCATCTGGGAGACTTGTCACCGGACAAAAGAAATAAATTATGAGGCAGCCGCCGACGACATGGAAGCAATTTTGCTGACAATAAAAAAAAAAAAAAAACAGCTTGGTACATGAAATTAGCAAAGGTGGCTATTTTGGTGACAGTGTTGCTGTAATGTGAAAACAGTCAGCACAGAGGAGGAAAACTAAACACTAATGTGGTTTTAGTCCAACTGAGTATGTGTTGATCTGAATAATGCCCACTATGGGGGAACGGAAATTAGACAACTGACAAATCTCTGCTCTCAGGGAATCCATTACGTCGTTTTGCAAATTAAAGAAGATGAAACTAGCCAGTCAGGAGCTGAGAGTATGTGACCAGAAAAGACAAACGTATTTTCCTTCATATTGGGTTTTCAATTCATTAAATGCCTGCATGGAAATGTAGTCTTTCTTTTAAAATATACTGTGGACTGAAATGGATTTATACAGCTATAAACACAACTGAGTGAAAACCAATTCACACATCTAAAACAAACTGAGGGAAAGTCCAGGGCCAGAGTGCCTGTAGGTGACCGTTGTCAGATATGTGAGGTAAAAACCACCCCCAGGCTTGTTTTCCTCCCATTTCTCCCCCTAACTGGAAGAAGAGAGGCACTCTATCAATCTCAGGAGCGCACTTGTAGTGGCAATGATGCAGAACTAATAGCTTTTAATCCTGACGCAGCTGACAACTTGGAGGCCAGCTCTCTGAGACAAAGAAGAGCCGAATCAATGGAAGAGCAGGGAAAGAGGAAAACAGAGGGACAGGAGAGAGGAAAAAGAGACAAAGACAGGAAAACAGACAGAGAGAAAGTTGAGAAGGAGTGAAGGAGCAGGAGAGTGGCTGTAACATAATGCAAGGTTTCTTTTTTACAGGATTTTTTATTGATTTGTATCACTTGGAGAAACCAAATAGTGCCATCTGTTCTGTAAAAGTCCCCCAAATTGTATTTAAATTATTTCTGCATGTACTGGCCAAGAGAGATCTACATACAGCATACACATAAAGACACACACACAGACTCGATAATCATGATGCCGTCAGAAGCCGTGTTCAACACACTCCCCGCACAGAGGCTTCAATCAACCTTTATCGACTCAGACAGGCAGGAGCGGCACACTAGCTCACAACTAAACCGCCAGAAAAGAAGCCAAAGTGGATAAAAGAGCATGTCAACCCAATGCAATTATGGCTTTTAATGAACGCTACAGAGACGCTCGGTACTGAGGTAATTAGGAAATTAGCCGTAATTACTCGTCAGGCAGAGCGGATTCACCTCTCTCAGCCGGGGAGGCAGAGATCATCCTCATCGCGCCTCGCTGATGACAACGCCTCGTAAGCGAGATTGATTGTCACTTCTGCGTTGTGCAACTTTCACACGGCAGCGAGACGGGCAATTAAGATTTAGGCCACAGAGTGAAACTTGCAAATACAAAAAAAAAAAAAACAACAGCAGAGAAGCTCGGCGACTTGCTGCTCCATTAAAATCACATTTGAAAGAAGAAAAAAGGAATGTAACTGCCTCGTTCACAAAAGATGTGAAAGTGTTCAGATAAGCGATAAAGACGTTGATGACTCACACCTGATATGGACTGTACTGCACCAAGCCTGGCTGATCACCGGCTTTTAATGCTTTCTGATTTAAACTGGGCTGAGGGAAGAGACTTTATCAAACTTCTTGGGGCCCTTTAAAAGGACTTAATAATAGCTTTTACAACACCCAGTAAAATGGTATATCAAGATACAAACTCAAGATGGGAACTGAAAAGTTCAGAGTTCAGATGCAGCAATCGTCACTTTGTAAGAATTAAAAACACCTTTAAAAACCCTCTGACACCTACAATAGACCCGTTTTTGTCTTTTTAGGGGGGTACAGGGGCTCTTTAGGGGGAGATAGCAGGTCAACAGTATATGTCACAGAGAAGTGGTGTACATCATCTGAAAGCTGGGAACCTGAAGATTAATTTGAGATGTAGCTCAGCACTGTGTGTCTAGTTGTTCTAGTCACAAATCAGAAATATCAACAAGTTAATTAATTAATTAATTTTGTCAAATGAACTGTGAAAGTGTCTAAGAGTTTAGAACATATGATCGAAGTATATGATGACCATTGCCATGCTCTATTATGTCTCATAAGTTGTTGCAGTAATTTTTGGGTTGATATCATTTGTTACACAGATTTGGTGCTAAATTTATCCATTTTTTACCACTCGAGAATTGATAAAAATGATCAATAATCCCTCCAAAATACCACGTTAAGACACCAAGACCTTGAAGAACACCATAGAAAAAGCCATGCTTTGATTTTTTATAAAAAACTTTTGACATTTTGAGATTTCTGCAGGAATTGCATTTTTTGGCGATTGGATGGCGAGCACTTCTTTTCTGGAAACTGCTCAGAAACCCCCTTATTGTCAATCTAGCTACGGAAGCCACCCATCCTCTGAATGCCCTAGGTCTCTAATTTGTGGCTGTAAAGTTTCATGAGGCTGTGATTATCCTAGAGGTCACCACAGGTCATTTTATACAGTGAGGTCAGTTTCACTACAATGAAATGGCTACTATGGGGACGAACAGCATCACACATGAATACAATTAAGCCCATTGGATCCACAAGAGTCTCAGCTTTACAGTGATACCAAATGTATGTAATCCTAGACTGTTTAGGGACCCCAGTATGCAGAAATATTCAAACACATCATTTTAGAATAGGAGAAAATAACACATTTACACTGCATGAAAAAAACTGCATGGTTTTTGCAGAAAAACTGCATGTGATTAACATAAAGTGGGCATGTCTGTAAAGGGGAGACTCGTGGGTAACCATAGAATCCATTTACATCCACATATCTTGAGGTCAGAGGTCAAGGGACCCCTTTGAAAATGGCCATGCCAGTTTCTCCTCGCTAAAAATTAAGCCCAACTTTGGAGCGTTATTTAGCCTCCTTCCCAACATGTTAGCATTACATACCAATGGATTCCTTAGGTCTTGTCTCGGCCTCGATACATTCTGGTCTTGGTCAGGACTTGGTCTCGGTTGTGGTGGTCTTGACTACAACACTGCTATGAGCAACCCCTTTCACATTACAAAAGTCAGTTGATTTAATACAAACCCCCCTTCAAAAAAAATTGGTTGTTGTCATTGTCATCTTGTGCTTGAATAATCAGAAACTTTAAATTAAAAATGTTGCACCCTCACAGATCTATGTTAAAAATGTATGTTCCATTAATTTATGACAATTTTAAAAACCCTGTTATTATGTTGTATCTGAGAATTTTTGCAATCCCTGACAAAATGAAGCCTCTGTATCCCGGCACATTGAAGAAGGGAGGGAGGGTTAACGAAACAAGAGGGACAAACAGAGAGGAAAAGAAAGGGTAAACTTCAAACATGGAGACACATACACACCCCCACACACAAAAACAGGACAAATCAGAATGAACGCTTTTCATTTTCATCAGCGTTTAGCCTTGGGCCCCGGCTCCGTCTGTGATAAGTGATGACAGTGGGCTTCCTGATGGCCCACGGAGGAGGCTCCGCAACGCTGCAGTTCTCCGGCCTCCATTCTCCGGGAAGAGCAGGGGGAAAATTAATAATTATCATCATGGATAACACCAACAGGGAGCAATTCATCATCGCTCCCCTTTCGCCCGGCTGTGTGTCAGCGAGCTGCGTGGCCCGGCCAGATACTATTATACGACGTAGTGAGGTGGGGGGTTAAGGGGAGGGGCGCTGAGGGGGAGGGAGGGAGGGGGCGGGAGAAGATTGGGCTAATGCGCTTTTGATGGGGTTTATCCAGGCGTGGAGGCTTCAAGCACGACCACCTCACGGGCTGGTGTGAAACCCCCCCCCCCTCCCTCCAGCTCCCCCATCTCTCCTCTCAGCCTCTTCACCCGACTGCTGCCACTCCAGTGAGGTGGAGCACGAATCACACTCAGCTACAGCACACCTCCACAACAAACAACTGTACTGGAACAGTTAGAAGGTCCACATTCATGCTGCTAGCTGCGTCACTGAGCTTTGTTCAGCTAATCGCAAGGAATAAAAACACTGAACACAGTTAAATTCAGGGTGGGAGATGGTAGAGAGGCAGCATTTGCAACAAAAAACATGTGTGGTATTAATATATTATATATATATATATATTAATTTTAGTTTTTGTCAACCTGTGTTTTTCTCATTTTTTTCCCATTTTATGACCATTGATCATAATAACTTTTTACTCATTGTTATCGAGATTTGGGAAATGCTAACTCTGTCATCAGGGCGAGGGACATCCAACCCTCCAACAGCTTTTCCAAAAAACATAATTTCAATCATCTCAAACCCTTGCCTTTCAGGGTTACTGAAAGTAAAAATACAGAAAGCAGAATTCCTGTCGCCACTTGATGGTCAACTTGCCGGCTGACTTCCTACTGTATCGATACAACGTATTCCAACGGTTCGTATGATATCTTACGAAAATTATGCCTCATTTTTTGTGTGTTTTCTTATGAATGTCCAGCAACACGTGAAGCAGATGTCAATTTTCGCTCGTTACATGCATTCAGTCTTTTCAAAAACTTCCATCTTCACAGGAAACAACTTGGTTAGGTTTAGGCAACAAAACTACTTATTTAGGTTTAGGAGCTACAAACGGTGTATGAGAACAGCTTGATCCATGAGTGCTATCTGGTGTGTTTATGTTAGAGACTGTGGCTAGTTTTTGATTTAGCTAGCTTGAATAAAGCTAAGCAAACAGTAGCAAACGTAACAAGGTGTTTTTTGTCTGCAAGTTTCCAAATGGTAAAAATAAAATGGCATGGTCTTCATCGACTGACACCATTGATAAAGGGAAAGTGGCTTATTGCCCTACAGCTGCGATACACTTCGCTCCGACAGCTACAGGGATTTCCAGATGTCTACTTTCTGTTGATGACGTTGGTGGTCGGGACGGCGTTATCAGCTGTAACCTCCATATGAGCACAGTGCCTAACGGCGGCCATGAGACCACAGAGAGAGAGACTCACATGCACTAAAATGCAAGCGCAGCCGGCCCAGCTATGTCAACAAAGCACTAGGGATGTAGCAGGGAGAAAATGTTCCCAACGGTTAATAAACTCGTGACCGGTGTTACCGATTACACCGGACAATTTACGAGCGCTTACTTGGATCTTTAACGTTGGATGGCTGTATGTCTGGCCTCTCCGGTCCAGTTTTCGCTGCGAGGCCACAGATTTCCACCTGGTGTCGTTGCGCCATGCACACCGGCTATGACCGCTCTGTCCTCCGCACGGCGATTGCCTCATTAATGTCGGACATATTGCCAAATAGGAGCGTTTGTTTTTCACTTTGACACCTAATCCTCCGCCATTGTCTTGTCTGTCAACTCTCTCTCGTCCCGTGTGTGAAATCTGACTCCTGCTGCTCTGTGCTCAGACTCCGTACGCAGCAGACACTTTCACTTTCAGTTTGTAGTGTCCGTCGTCCGACTATGTATCGATAACACGACGCTGATGCGCGAAAATGAACTAAATGGGCACCGGTAAGAGGGACAGTGACTGCTCTGCAATGCAGGTAGCGGCTAATGTAGCCTTAAGCCGCTAGCCTCAAGCTGAGATGAGCAGCGGGCTACAGAGGTCTGGTAAGCTCTCTTCTTTCTAAATCCACACCCCCAGATTTTTTTTTTATTTTTAAACTTAAGTGACATCACTTGAGACAATTCGTCAGATTTTGCACAGCTCTTTCTGAAGCTACAAAAGGCTTCATACAATTTGTTTAAACATATAGTAATAATAAACTTAATTTTTATAGCACCCTTCAAATGTTACCAGTGCTTTACAAAGGAAAAAATCTGAAATCTAAACAGATTTATAGATCTAAACAGTCTGTGATGATGTGGAGACCATGATGTATGCTGATGACACAGTAATATTTACACATGGGAAAGATGCTGACGTTGTTGCAGCAAATCTATCGGCGACATTGGAAAAAGTAACAGAGTGCCTAAATTTATCATGTCTAACTTTAAATACGGAGAAGACTGTAACTATGTTCTTTTCTAAATGTAGAAATCAGAATGTACATCCCAACGTTTATGTAGGTGGGCAAGCATTAAAAAACGTTGATGAGTTCAAATACTTAGGGGTCATTATAGAATCCACTTTGACCTTCAAAAAGCATATCAAAAACATGTGTCATATTTTAAAATAATATTGCCAATTTCCGTCACATTAGAAACTCATTGACAACTGAAGCTCCCAAGACCTACCTAAACGCCATGATTCTATCCTATATTCAATATTGGATATCGTGTCGGTCACAGGCAAATAAAACTGTTCTAAACCCAATAAGATCACTCTATGGACAAGCTCTGAAGGTTCTGGATAGGAAACCGCGCCAGTACCACCACTGTAACATACTCTCCAAATATAAACCGTTAAGCTTTGACAACCTCATCACATTCTTTAACATCCGGCTGGCTCAAAAGATAATAAACAATGCTGCCCCTCCCCCATTGAAGAACTTTGTACAGCCCCGCTCTGTACTGACGATCAGAGCCTCAAGATCTGCTTCCATGGGTGACTGCAATATCCCTAAGCGAAGCTCCTCATTCGCCCAATCAGCCTATTCCTGGAAAACTGTTAAAGAATGGAACAGGTTACCCGACAACCTGAAAAGCATAACAGACTTTCTAGGCTTCTCCCGTAACCTGAAATCTTGGTTTCTGAACAACCAAGATTGCCAGCACTAAATATCAAATCAGTCTTTCTCTTACTTTAGTATGTGGGGGGCAGGGCCCTCTCACTGTGAATGACTTATGCACTTTATACAAGGCAAGGGGTATTTTTACTGTATTTATTTGTGATTAGCTGTTTGACTGAAGTCTGTCATATTTGTTATTGTGTTATATATATTTATTGTATTTTGGATTGTACTTGACACTGTGATGTTATATTGTGATCCTGTTGTGATGTTATGTAGTGTGTCTATTGTGTCTGTGTTTAGGACTACAGATGGAAATTAGCTTCCTTCCTAAATCTGGCGCACCCATCTTTTTGTTTCTATGTAAATAATTAATGTCTGTGCACACAGTCCTTTTAAACCAATAAATAAATAAATACATTTTTATTTGTAAAATCGGCACATTCCTCCTTTAACTTCTAGGATGTTGACATAAATCAGTATGTTTAACATTTTTTGATTGGACTGGAAATAGCCTGCCGAAACAATTCTTGTTGACACTCAGATGATACTTTGAATGCTCTGTGCTTTACACTGTTGAGAGCTACAGAGAGGATTTTTCCATTAACAATTCCCTTCTTAATGTGCTGAAAGTCATCCTTGAAGCTGACGAGTGCCCCATCAGTCCAGAAGGCCATTCCCCCCCACACAATTTAAATTTGATGGAAAGCAGGTTAGAGATGGATTGCAGGGACTTTCTCCTCTGTAGCGCTACAGTAGCTACATCAGGAGCAGTGTTGAAATTAATTACAGACAGAAACTTATTCTCTCCTGCAACACCATCAGCATACATCATTTCCAGCTTTTAGGAGGGGATGAGGCATTTTTGCTACCTGCTCTACAGTTTAGGTGAATGGATCATGGAGCTGAGGGGGCTAAAACAAAAAAGAAAGGCAAGGGTATATACTGTAGATGCCCTGAGAGAATTTCTGATCCAAGTTTTAATGAAAGTTTCAGCACATATATATATACCGTATCCCAGTTTGCAAAGGCAGACACAATGTATACAAGGCGCAGAGCATGTGAGATGTAAAAGGGAAGGAAAAGAAAAAAAACAAGAGTGAGAGGATTTGTCTTGTGCGTGAATGGCGCAGACGCAGGGGTTGTGCTGTTCATTTAATGCAAGGTTAGGCAGGCTGAGCTGATGAATGGACTGTCGACGGGAGAACAAAAGCAGGCGCTCCATCACAGGACGGGAGGCGCAGCAGCTCTCCCTCACCGATCCCCGAGCACTGGTCCAGGAGCGGTTTACCCTTCACACATTCTAACCTTAACTACTACTGAGGAGCTGTGGCCAATACTGACTACAGATCAGTATCTTTATGGTAACATCACCCTACTCCTGCAGGTCAATAATCCATCTGTAAATCCTGGGACAAGCAGGCTGGACGAAACACAAGTGATACACAGAATAACCGCATTAAAAAAAGCCAGAAACACTGGAATAAAACGAGTCTGATAGCACGACTGAATGATAAATCATAAAGACACATACAGTATGTATAGTCTTGCATATCAGCACGCCAACGGAGGATGATCAGAAACGTGAAATAGCAGGAAGAAAGCAGGGATGGAGTGGTTTTGCAACTAAAAACCTAAAAAAATTAAATAAAAAAGTGAAAAATGACACCATAGGATCCGATCATCTGTTTTGCTGCAGGACCCCTAACATGACTGTACTTCCATCCCAGATATAGAAACTGGGTGTTTTCAATTACAGAGCAGAAAAAGACAGGAAAAATGAGAGGATGTTTACAAATCCCATTAAATTCCCCGGCCTTACCCAGGGAGCACAGGCCAGATAATAACCACCTATTGATTATCCATTAAACCAATAACACCAGACAGTGCAGTAACACTGCAGCACAACACAAAGCTGCTTCAACACAATGAGCTTTTGTACAGACAGATCACTTCTCACAGTGCAGAGCGTCACAGCCTGCAGTAGTGAGGCTGTTCTGTAGTCGGCTGGTACCACGGATAGAAATGTGGCTCAGACCCTGGAGGAAATTCAGGGGAAGTGGGTGAGGATGGCTGGGGTGGGGGGTTGGGGGGGTTATGGTGGCTGCCAGCACCTCACCAAATAGACTCATAAACCATTCTCCATGCTTTGGTGCCTTTAGCTGACCCTCACTGAGGACACACACTTAAGTTTTGTGTTGCAGTCGTTGGTCAAGCTGACCTGCACAACTCAAAGGTTCAGTTGGGTTTCTGATGAATCATGTAATATCTTAAATAGGACTCCTTATTTTTGTCGTTACTTAACTGCATTATTTTCAATTTTTGATAGGGCTGTCAAAGTTAACGCGATAATAACGCATTGACGCAAATTTGTTTTTACGCCACTAATTTCTTTAACACATTAATGCAACTTGCGATTTTTAATTAACCTCTTAAAAATCCAACGGGCCGCTGTGGGGACCTGCCGCTATTTGATCTTTCGGCGGTTGTAGCGGACTCAGTTTTAAAAGGAGAGTGAAGATACTGGCATCATATGAAACTAGAAACCTAAGTAATCCATTGGTACCAACCATGTCATACTAGCTTGTCATGAAATAGGGTAAATAACGCTCCAAACTTGTGCTAAATTTTGGTGAGGAAAAACTGGCATGGCCATTTTCAAAGGGGTCCCTTGACCTCTGACCTCAAGATATGTGAATCTCGAGTCTCCCCTTTACAGACATGCCCAAATGTCCTGGTTACTCTGGATAAATCACAGGATCACCAGCAACTGCTTCAACAGTGCTTCAGTGTAATATGAGATTTATATGAGACGGAAAATAGATCTATCTAAGTGAGAGCTATAATTTAAAGGGATAGTTCGGATATCTTGAAGTGGGGTTGTATGAGGCACTTCTCCATAGTCAGTGTATTATCTACAGTAGATGACGTTCGGCACGCACCCAGTTTGGAGAAACAGACAGGAGTACCAGCAGACAGTCCTTTCCGACAAGGAACCGAAGCCGTTATCTCTGCTCTCTTCAAAGCCCCAGACTCTTTTGATTAAACCAGTAATTTTACCTCGCATAACACAGGGGTTGCTGGTCTACCGCTGCCTCAATCGGTTAGTTAGTTCAGCCCAATCGCACAGCAGTTTGTGAAATACGAAATTAAATGTATTGATTCGTGTACGGATTCGGGTCAGAACAAAATCAATTTGTATGTAATCCACATAATTGTGAACCGGGAAGAATAGAGAGCGTCAACGCCGATTGGGGAGGAGGTCGGGGTGGATGGGTGGTTAAAAAAACACCAGCGTTTCGCCCAGGAGAATGGCGTATGTCTCCCATGTGAAATCACAAGTCAGAGTTGATTTGTTTGTCACGTAACTTCCAAACTTAAGTTACGGTAATTCCGGAGTTATTTTAACCCAAACCACAATATTATCCTAATTTAAGTGGTTTTGTTGCCTAAACCTAACCAAGACAATATTTTCCTTTACTTAACTGAGTAGTTTTATTTTGAAAAGACTGGAGCGGAAATTGACACGTGCGTCATGTGTTGCTGGACATTTGTAGGAAAATGCACGAAAAATACGTTGTTGAAAGTTGCGCTGAGCATCACGAAAAAAATAAGGGAAACTCGTGTCTATGTTCACAAATCAAATAGATTGTATTTCGATACTATTTCACAAACTGCTGTGAGACTGTGTTGGTTAGTTTGTGTTATTGGGTGACTTTTGTGTTTTAAAAGGTTAGTTCAGATTCACCAAAGTCACACAATAACAAACCAATCGAGGCAGTGGTAGACCAGCAACTCCCGTGTTCTGTGAGGTAAAATTACTGTTTTTGTCAATGGAGTCTGATGGCTTTGAAGAGAGCATGGATAAAGGCTTCAGTTCTCTGTCGGAAAGAGCTGTCTGACGGCAAGGTAAAGCAGTGAAAATATTGTAAATGTAGCGTACATTTAAACTGATATTGAATTTTTTTGGTGGCTAAAATCTGTCTGCCCCCGTCCACAGCAGTACATTGCTTTGCTCCCGTGCTGGTATTCCTGTCTGTTTCTCCAAACTGGGTGCGTGCCGACCATCATCTACTGTAGGTAATACACTGACTATAGATAAGTACCTCATACAACCCCACTTCAAAACGTCCGAACTATCCCTTTAACTTTTCTCATAAGTGTGCTCCAAAAATGGTTGAAAGATTTGTACCTTGAGGTCACAAACAATCTACTGAATTAATTATCATGGCTACCTATTCGTCTGAAGACTTATGAAGTTATTCAATTTAAAGTACATTGACATGTGAGACAAGTATGTACAAGAGGACAAGGCTGAAACATAAAGAATAACTCAGCTTTGGTTCAGTTGACATATGACCAGCACAGGAATCTACAGGCAAGGCAAACATGTTTTTAACACACTGCAACTATTTCTGGCTCCAGTGTGAGAGGTGGGTTGTGATTGTGTAAGCGAGTGTGTTTTGGTTGTTTGAGAGAATGACAGGGAAAGCATGCTGTGAACATTCACTATGTTGTATGACATGTAATTCAAAGTCACATTAGTCTCACTGCTCTGATTCGATTTGAAACTCTATCAAATATCCGAGTGACAGAAATCCTCTTAAATACAGAAACATGATCAATCAACATGAGCTGACTGATGTCCCTGCTGGTTGTACTGCCTCATTCCTTTCACACAGCATCTCTGATAAATGACAGGTGGTAACAATGGATGTCCATACTTTTACTTCGGGTCAATTTTTTTGTGTAGCCATTAATGTTTAACATTGAGAAATTAGAATTATAAATAAATTTCACCTGTGAAAAAAATCCCAGAATCATCTAATGAGTTTTTCTTTAAAATGCATATTTGTTTTTGCATTTGAGATCTCAGCAAAATAAAGTATGAAAATGCTGATAGTTATCATTCACACAATTTTAAGATCATTTTTGAGGATAAAACTTTATCAACTTTACAAACTCTACAATTTTATCACTAGCATTATGGATGTCTCAGTGTGCAAGGGGGTAGCGACTGTATGCATGTACTCACCGTGCAGTCTGTGGTGTTTGTTATCTTCAAGCAGAAATCTGATGCAAACTCTAGCTCAGACAGACAAACTCTGTTACAGTCAATAGCCTGCAAAAACAAACACAGCATACGATGCACAACTTAAAAAAATAAATAAATACGAAGACATTATGAACTGTGATCATGTAATACAAAACAACTAAACAATGAGAACAAGTTGGTATAGAAGGAATCTAATTAGCAGCTCTTTGTTTTGGCTAGAGCATGAGACTCACTGATACCGCTTTTCCACCAACATGGAACGTGTTCCGTTCTGCTTTGCACATCTAATTTTGAACCTTTCGGAGCCTTTGACGAAAAATAAATTTGTTTGGAACCTAAAAAGCTGGTTCCCAGCCGGAGCCAAAAAATAGCAGGTTTTCCTTGACATTAAAGCTGCAGTGGGTGGAAATGGAGCAAATATGATCTGTGATCTGTGTCTCTCCGGTCTGTGAAATCTTGCAGATGCCATTAGGAGCACCGGAGGACACCGGAGGACACAGAGCATATGTTTTTTTTCAGATTACTTGTCTCATGCACTACGGTCAGGATATAGGTGACTGTTTTATAAAAATAACTTTTTTTAATCATATTTGCTCCATTTCTACCCAAAAATCTCCATTTTGGTGACCTAAAACTGTGTTTGCGTGTTGATGAGAGGCCAAAACTAGGAAAATATCAGTTTTCAATAATGTTGCATTGGCTCCAAACATCTACAGTATGTGGCTTGCTTGGTTAGCTGATCATAGAAAAACTAAATTCTACTAAATCACTAATTAACAATCACAAAACAGCTGTAATAAAAGAGTATCTAGATAATGTTCTTACAAGGGCATTTGGGGAATAGATGAAATATGCTTGTCAATAATTTCTTAGTCACAAATCCGACACAAGGGTGGATGTAACGTTGAATAAAATAAAAATAACAAAATAATGAGTACACTGTAACAGCACTTTTATGTTAAATAGGCCTACTTTCAATTTTTTGCCCCTCTGGCATGAACTTGTTTGAATCTCTGGTATAAACTAATATTCATCAGTATTAATTAATTCATTCATTTTTTGCCCCTGCTTGACTATTTATTTCTCTTAGTACTCTCCATTTCCCTCTCTGTCTCTCACTCACTGAAGGCTCTTTCAGACACAACGCGACAAGAGCACTACTGCGCTCTGAAACCTGTTTTTTCCAATGGCTTGTGCCACGCCACGACGACTTTTCGCTGCGTCAAGCAAGCGTGTTATGTCAGGAACGGTTGCGAGTAGCTCTCTTCCACCGTGAAACGACACAGGAGTAGCTCTATTGTCGTCCGGGTGGAAACAGTAGGGCTTATGCACGCTGTACAGCGCCAGAAACAGGTTGAGAAAACGAAAAGGAAAAAAGGTTTGAAAATGTGCCGTAAATGGGAGAAAATACGGGAGCATTGTGACCCCGGGAGGAAACCGGGAGAAGGCAATGAAAAACAGGAGTCTCCCAGGAAAATTGGGAGTTTTGGCAAGTATGAGCACAAGAACCTGACACAATAAATATGTATAATCCCTAGCAGGTTTATATGTGTATCACAGATTATGTCCATTTAGAGGAACACACTCTCTAGAAAAATTGAGTTTTAATTTCAAATTATGACTCTAGCCATGAAACACATTATATAAGGCAGGTTTAAAGCCGCTTCAAATGGTTGCAAGTTAAACATTCTTCAAGTTAAACATTCCTATCTGTTCTCACCGAGAAAAAAAACTAATCTGTTTTGCAGGAATTTATAATTCCATGAAAGGGCGCTCAATTTTACGGAATAGCAGCCAGCCTTAATGGAATGTTATTGGATCGTATCAAATGGAGGCAATAGATGAGAGTCCATGTAATTTGGGCAGAGGGGCTGTCTATTTGTCACTGGAGGGGAGAAACTATCGATTAGAGGATTCAAATTCCATTATATCAAGTTCTCCCCTCATTCATCACATCCACAGATGGGTGGGGGACATGCTACATAGCAACCGGGCCAACTTGCGAGGAAACACACAACGAACTTTCCTACAGAGAGAGATTCAGAAGAGGTAAATGTTCTTATATGTTGGACTGTGTGTGTTTGTTTTAGTGTGTTTTCTACCATCAGTGAAAACCACTCTATCCACAGGGGCTGAGAGTAATGAAGTTTCCTTAAGAGTTACTTAAACAAGGATTAGACACATCAATCACCCAGCGCTACAGCATCACACACACATACACGCACACGCACGTGCACATGCACACCTTCAGGGCCCTATCTCCCTCTCCACAGCCAACTCCTGCTCTCATTCCCTGTCTATAGCCGAACAGCTAGGGCCCCACAAACTCTATTTCTCCTACTTGTAGCTTCCTAGATCCTTGTATATCAGGATCAGACTGACATATTGGTTTGCCAATACTTTTAGCCAATACAGGTGGTAAATATCAGATGCTGGGTAATTGGTCATCCACAGATGACAAAATTGAGGATCCACTCTGACTTCTGCTACAGAAAAAGAAAAAGAAAAAATTCTCAGACCTCAGCAGAACAGTTCATTACAGGGCTAAATCGAGTACAACTTTAAACCTGATATACAGTATTAGGTTATGCAAGTACATTTTCTATTTCATATAAATACAGAAAACACCTATCAACTACTAATTTTACTTCCTGGAAAACACCACGTTTCTAGTGGTTATTTCAGGTCATATTGTACGTTAACATCTCCTACTTAAAAAACAAAAAAGAAATACTGAATATAGGTAAAACATATTGGCTACTTGCGGTGTCAAATATCAGTATCATTATTGGACCTCCAAAGCCACTACACTGTAGGTTGAATGTTTCAGTACATAACTTATATATAACTTAGAATTTACCTGTATGACTGCAGGTTCAGAGATGAGCGTGTCTGCTTTCACCACTTCCACCATAGCCTCCGGCACCACGGCTTTCTTCATGCACGCCATGTTGAAGCCATACACGTCATCCCAGAATGCAATGTGGTCTTGGTGCTTCTGCGTGTCTCCAACTGCTGCCAGGCTGATATTGCAAAGGTCGGGGTAGACTGAGGAGAAAAGAGAGGAGCAAAGGGAGTCAAGGGCTTATCATAACATACGTATATTAACTACAAAAATATGATTATTACAGTCATTGTTTTACAAGTCACAAGGTGGAATTTAGGACTGCATAAATGATGTACGAAGAAGAAGAAGAAAGGCACTTTATTGATCCCCGAGGGGAAATTCAATTTTTTCACTCTGTTATTTTACACAGTACATAGTACACACAGGCCCGAAATACACACATTCAAGTACCTTTGTAAAAATCCACAACCAGCAGATAATCTTCGTTCAGAGCTGGTAGGAACTCGACTCCTGTCTGGAACATTTTGTCACTAAAAATGCAACTTTTGCAGACAAAGTTGACTTATCTCTTTCTGTATCTGACTGCAATCTGTCTGCATTTGGGCTCCTTTGGCTCCTTTTGAAGCATCTGTTGTATAAACAGTTGTAAGCCTATTGACAACGCAATTTAATTGAACCTGAATATTGCTTACAGCTCCTAATAAGGCACTACACATCCAAAAGAAAGAAGAGCACCAAAAAAATGTATCACAGTCCATATTTTTGGAGGTCACTGCATCTCAAAGTGCAGTTTCAGTGGGCTCAACTATTGTAAGGCCGCCTGGTCAGCGATGAGTGAATCCCTTCGGGACTTGTTTTCCTCTCAACTAAAGATCATTAATCATAACTAAATGCAAATTCTGGTCCCATAAACTTCTATTCTCAGTGCTGAGATGTGTTTAATATCAACAAATTGAATGGCTTGAAAACCATTCAACAAATTTAATCAGAGAACGCCTTAACATCTTGTAGGTGTGGAGCTTTGCATCAATTTCACGAGGCTGCTGTAATGACTGTATCCATCACACATGCACAAAACATGGCCTGACGAGCATTCTGTCCTACTTTAATACCTTATACTTTACACACTAGATGGATAAAATGTGGACACCCAAGTATATTAATATGTGATTGTTCAAGATCTCATTGTCCCATGAGCACTAATATGCTAACATAATATAACAGCCTTCACTTTTAAAAAAGGACCAGTGTGTAGGATTTATTGACATCCAGCAGTGTGGTTGCAACCAACTGAATACACCTCCGCTCAACCCTCCATTTCCAAGCACGTCGGAGAACTACGGTGGCTTTCAGGTTACGTAAAAACACGAAAGGCTCTCTCTAGAGCCAGTGTTTGGTTTGTCCGTTCTGGGCTACTGTAGAAACATGGTTCATCCCAAAGGTGTTGGATGGGGTTGAGGCCAGGGCTCTGTGCAGGCCAGTCATGTTCTTCCACACAAAACTGGGAAAACCATTTGTTAATGAACCTGGATTTGTGCATGGTGGTCTTGTCATGTTGAAACAGGAAAGGGCCTTCCCCAAACTGTAGCTACAAAGTTGGAGGCACAGTATTATTTTCTGAAATACAATTGGATCCAAATGTCCCCAGACCAAGAGTACACAAAAGTATGTGTAAAGGTGTGTCCACAAAGCTTTGGCCTTATAGTATGAGCCACTTCACTGGCACTCCAAGTTGAATGAGTTAACTTTCTCTGCTGCACAAATTATATTACAACAGAGAAGATAAAGAAATGCCCGCATCATTTTTTTCTTCGAGCAAACACAAAGACAAGAGCAACCACCAACATCCTTTTGTCCGTTATCCCCTTCATTACTTCAGGTAGACATGCTAATGAAAGTTGAGCAGCATCAATTAAAATGTTACTCTGCCTGCAACAAAAAAACGATGTGATCCCGGCCTAACATATTCATTACTTAGGGTGTAATAGATTCAGAGTTGTTGGGGAAACACGTGATTTGGAATCATTTGGAATGTTTCGCAGCTTGTGCCACTGGCCAGAACAGTTAAAAACATGGTTTCACAGTTGACAGTGTCCCTATCACCTTAGAGAAATGACTGCTACTGAAAATCATCCTGGCTACATTTTGGTCAAACAAGCTTCAGATTTTCTTTTTTAGCTGACTGAACCTGCAGCCTCAGAAAAACTATTTTTCTTAAAAGATGAAAGATGTCAATCAGTCACTGGGGAACTGTGTTTCTAGTTTCATTTTTTCAAATCTTTGAAGACTGAGCATAGGCAGTGATTATTGTTTTTCCTCATATTACATATTACTGTCTGCTGAATGAACATCATCCATGTCTTAAATGAGCATTAAACGTGAGCCTTAATGTCCTTTTCATTGTGTTTTCACATCTGAATAGATTCCTTTCAATGGGTAATATGCTTGGTGATTAAGCCAGAGCTGAGATGCTTTAAGCCATTGGTATCCCTACTGTGAAGTAACATTAGCCAACACAGAGGCCTAGGGCCTTAACTAGAGTTATACACTCATGAGGATATATCAAACTTAATATTTTAACGTACAACTTACTGCCATTGGTAGTAATGTAAGAATATGTCACAATTAGATATGTTCATAACAGAAAAAAATCTGAATAGCGTACTATTATGGCGAATATACCTGACTGTAGCATCATGATAACTTCGAATGAGAAAATTCATAGAGCAGGGCAATATCTCCAGTGCAAACCGGCTAAATACTATTAAGAGTTATTCATACTCTATAAATTGTATCAGATGGTTGAAATAGTGGTATATAACATGAAATAATGGAAATTATTAATCGTGGTGGCAGCTATTAGCAAGGGCAATAGTAGTTAGCAACAGCAATAGTCGCTAGTGACAAGCAGCTCGCTGTAGCTGATTGAGTTAGAAAGCAGTTAGCAGTGGCTTTAGCCGATAGCTACAGCAAGTACTGCTTTTATCAAGCAATGAAAAAACACAAAACAATTTACTGAGCAAGAAAGAGAACAACAATTAAGGTACAGAAATCAGGCACAATATATGAGCATAAATCTACAGAAAGTACTTAGCAGCAGCAATAGCAGATAGAAAAAGTAAACAGTTAGCAGAATCAACAGCAGACAGCCATGACAAACTGTTAGCAGCAACAATACAGTATAGTACACAGCAGCATTAAGCAGTTAGCAGCAGCAATAGCAGATATAAACAGTAAACAGAAGTAATAGCAGACAGCCATGACAAACTGTTAACAGCACCAATAGTACAGAGCAACATTAAGCAGTTAGCAGCAGCAATAGCAGATATAAACAGTAAACAGTTAGCAGGAGTAATAGCAGACAGCCATGACAAAATGTTAGTAGCAACAATAAGTAGTTGGCAGCAACAATAGCAGATATAAACAATAAACAGTTAGCAGAAGTAATAGCAGACGACCATGACAAACTGTCAGTAGCAACAATAAGTAGTTAGCAGCAGCAATAGCAGATATAAACAGTAAACAGTTAGCAGGAGTATTAGCAGACAGCCATGACAAACTGTTAGCAACAACAATAAGCAGTAAGCAGCAGCAATGGCAGATGTAAACAGTTAGCAGAAGCAATAGCAGACAGCCATGACAAATCGTTAGCAGCAATAACAGTACACAGCAACATTAAGCAGTTAGCAGTAGAAGATATCAATAGCAAGCGGTTAGCAGCAGCAATAACGCTTAGAAGCAGAATTTAGTTCACTCAAATAACCTGCCAGAAATAGACATAAAGCAAAAACAGTTAACAGAATAGCAGTTAGGGATTTAAACAGATATCTCTGTCAGACAAAGAATCATCCAGAGAATTGGAATCCAATGTAACTGTTGTGAAACCAAGCTGGCCCCAAACTTCGTTCTTCATTAGGAGCAAACTACAAACTTTTTATAGTTTAAAAAAATACAAGCCTTCCAATGAGCACATTTTATTTATATTACTTGGCATGTGTGTTAGTGCTCAGTCTCACGTAACCTTCGACACATCGGACCATAAAACGTGTGAATGGATGGTGACAGCTCAGTGATGGGCAACTCATGGCCTCTCATTATTAGCTGAAGCCTGCTTGTGACCCTGTGAGTGTCACCGTACCTAATGACTGTGCACACACATATTCACACACGCAAACAGCAGATTTGTCACTTCACTTTACTCTGATTACTGAGCCGAGTGAGTAATTACGAGGGCCAGGTGAGAGGAAGGAGGAGAGCTGCTGATCGGGCAGAATCGGGACAGGCCCGTCTGAGAAGCTCTCTGAAAAAGAAATGGAGACCGAGAGACGAATAGGCGACGGAGGGGGTGCTGTGGTGTGGATGGAAAGGGAGAAAGACGAAGAGGAAGAAGGGGGGGGTACACGGGCGTCCCCAGATTCATGGCTTTGACATCTGCGTCCTTCTCGACTCGCTGCTCACAGCCCGTTTGTCATGCCCCCCCCTCCTCCCCCCAACCCTTCTCTTGCTCTCTCCATCTCCCCCATTGGTCGGCTGTGAAAGAGGGAAAGATGGTGAGGGAGGGGGCATGGGACAAAACAGATCCCTTTTCCCTGGACGCTGTGCTTTGCCAGGCATGCAGGGACACATTTAAGGATGAAGGGGAGGTTAATGTAGTGGGGAGAATGAGCGAGCCGCTGTAACTCTCTTCTAATGTAGCTTAAACACACATACAGCAGCAGTGCTGCAGGTGCGCACACACGCACACACACACACACACACACACACACACACACACACACACACACACACACACACACACACACACACACACACACACACTCAAAATCTGAAAATAAACTAAGGAATAGAAGTTGATAAATCTAATGTGACACAATAACTGTATTAGGATCAACATTCAATTAATTAAAGGTATGTAACATGAAATGCAGGAATATTTGCTTTGGAGATTTGCACATAAATACTGCCTTGGGCATGTTTACTTCTGAACAAAAACAACAACATGGAAGAGCCTCCATTCGTAGTATTGACACAGGTAACTAACCTCTTAGTGTTTTAAGTGCCAGGCACCGCATGCTGTATTAGGCATGGGAAATGAACTGAATTTATAAAATTTGTGAAAATATTAATCTCTTACTGACCTAAATTTATGATTTTCAATATTATAATAGTCTCAATTTCATATAATTTCACTGAGAACAGCTGCAACAACCAATGACATGAAACTAGGGATGTCACGATACCAGAAATTTAGTAGTTGATACCAATACCAGTGTAATTCCACAATTCTCGATACCAATTCGATACCATTGGAAAAAAATTAAAACAAAAGCATAAATCCCATGTACTTCAACATACGCTCCTTTATGACTGTTTGCATACTGCAAAGTAATTATTAATCCCTGATGATCCGCCTCAAGTTTCTTGCCAAAAAATAAATTTGACAAGATTACATTTGAACACATCAAGATAACTGATGACATGATTATAATTTACCTGCGACCCAATACTCATTTTGTTGAATAGAGCTTGAACATCATAATGTAACTCAATACAACCTCCATTAAGGTTAGCCGTTAGCTCCAATATTTAGCCAAGTAGGACTGTGCTGACCACCGTCTGCTAACAGCTAACGTTAACTATCTCTTCTCCTGCCGATTTCAACACAGATTTGTTGTTCACAGTATAGCATTATCAGGGAAATTTTCTATTGTCCCCGGGACAACGGGACGCCATTAGTCTCGAGCCCTGACAGTACCTAAGTATCATTTCTCATGACAAGCCTACATGATAACAGAAATCCAACCAATCAGCTCACAGTCCAGAAGTCCAGAATCTTTAGCTGATCAGACTGTAGTTTATCGGGACAAATTGCGGGGCAACATGAGAGAAGACATGGTGCACACTGTTGTATTTTTTAAAAAATCATTACATTTATCATTATTGACGTGAATGTGACGTGAGTTATCGTTCAGAGATTTTGGGACTGTTCTTTCAGCCATACAGTATGTGCAGTACAGTACACTGTATGCAGGACAAAGTAGCAAACTTCCCGGTGCTGAGAAATGTAGCCAATGTGGAAGTGCCAAAAACTGCAGTTCCTCAAATGGCCACTCGAAGCTGGCTCCAAAAAGGAGTCAATCCCCAAAGAGCCCAATGTTAAAATGCCCAACTTTACATCAAAAATAAACATGTCTACAGCCTGGTACAAAAAATGTTTTGGTCTCTATATGTAGCCAATTTCCCCGTTCATGACAACTTTATATAACTCACCCCTTTAAATTATATTAAGGCTTAAAGTTAGACATAACTGAGGGTGTGGCCGCTTTGAGTGACTGGTGGGTTTGGTACCAGGTCACTAGCTGCTAGCTGTCTGCTCTGTGGTGTAACCCGGGCCCACCTCAGTTCCACCTACGATCCACCTCTTTGCCCATTTTTGGATTAGCCGGGAGTTAGGCATTTAAACTCGGAAATTCCGACGTCCCAGTCGTAAATTTCAACTGGAACTCCCCTGAGTTGGACTCGGAAAGTCAGACGAACTTCATCCACCCAGACCTCAAAATCCAAGATGGCTGCTCCGCGATTCAATAGTAAAAAAGCTGTAGTAATATACTGTTTATTAGCACTCTGACTTATTTGTGTCTCCTTAAATCAGTCGTACACACAGTAATGTCCAACTTTTATCTGTGGACGTGGATGCTACGGTGTTTGTATGCGCAAAATACCGGAGTAATGTATTGTTGTCAACTGTTATTGCTAATAGCCAACAATGGCTTCGTTTGAAATAGCATACTATGCACTACATACTCAATATGTGTACTATCGTTCAACATACTTTGTGAATAAACACTAGTATGTATCTTTTCGGATGCACTGAACTGTAATTTACGTTGTCTTTTTTCCGGTTGGAGACGTGTAAGCATGGTAACCCGTGCCAACCTCATGTTACCAAAACAGCGTTTGTGAGAATCAAGTCTGAATTGATTTAAAATATATATTACGCCTAGCAAAGGGAAATCTTACACTTACAGTTAAATTGAAGCGTTATTGATGTTACAGAGCTGTCCATCAACATCTGCTATGAATGTTGTCATTAGTATTGCATTGCATTGTGGGATATTTATGCCGTCGTAGTGTACAGTGTTGCATACTGTGATATTTCACCATAAATAGTAATTCACATACTATTGGTTTCATACTAAAGTTTCAGACATGCTAAAATATCCCACTTACTGTTTTAGCGCACTAAATAGCATGTTAGTATGGAATTTTGGATGAGACTGCTACCTCAGAGGCGTGTGGTTAACTGAAAATAATGCATATGAAGCCTGGCCAACTAAAGTTCAATAACCTTTTTAGACGTGGTTTAACATAATATAAACAAAAACAAGCCGTCCTGGAGGAGCTTATCACCTGAGCTGGGAATAACTGGTAATTGTTTTAGGCTGTAGAGCTTAAAAACACTGTCCCATTTTGATTTCATGTTCAAATATAAGCAGCTCCATTGGCTGAAGTCGACGGTGTTACCAGACATTTTTCCTGGTTTTGAGTGGCAGTAGATCCAGAGAGAGAGAGAGCAGCCCGTTCTGGGAGCGTCAGGGTTAAAGGCTCATGATGAGCCATACGGTGTCCTCTGACCTGTCACTTTCTGCCTCACTCTGGTCACACCTTCGCCTGTCCAATCTGCCTCGCTAACAGATCCGTCTCTATAGGTGGGGTCACTCTGGCTGTCAATCTGTGTGTGAGTGTGACCTCTCCCTTGTGTCCCAAGGAGCCACTAAAGACAGTGTGGTGGAACCGTGCCTAGTTGGATCACATTTGGCACAAGCCATTAAATCTGGTCCGTGGCAGGGATGGGATGACCCGGGAGACTAACACACACACGCACGCACGCACGCACGCACGCACGCACGCACGCACGCACGCACGCACGCACGCGTGCATTCTCCCTCATAAGTTCCTGGCTTTTCTTATGTGCACTTGATTATGGATTGTATATATTGAGGGATGTAATGCAATGTTTGCTGCTTGTATTGACGCGCGTACAATTTCACATACCCAGCTGGAAATACAAGAAATCCACTCCAATCTTTCTCACGTGCTACTTGTAATAACCACAGGAGGTTGGCATGAGCAGTTTCTCCCTGCTGACAGATGAAATTTAAGAGTAAATCTGACCTAAGTATCACACTGCACTACACCACCCCTGTTGGTGACTCAGATAGGAGCTGGTCTAGTTATTATAAAATATTAAAGATAATTATTAATATCAATGAAATTCATATTTATAAATTATCAATATATATTAACAATAACAGGGCACCAAATTATATTTGAACATAAGCTCAAAAGACATTAAAATGGCTATCAAAAGTAATTAATAATTATCAAAATAATTATGAACTATATTGAATAATATGATTTAATTTACATTAAATCATCCTCGGGGCACCACTCTTTGACTCAAAGAGAAAATGATAGCAAATTAATGCAGTCTCATAGAAAAGTCTCATTAAAGGGACTATTTGTAACTTTTCACGCGCATAAATCCTAACGGGTCGGTATCCCATGCGCGCTCGCGTGTGGGTACGCGAGCGCGCAGCAGCGCTGCTCCTCCTGCTTGCTTGCACACCGCGCTCGGCTCGCTCCAACTCCACTTGCACGCGCGCACACTGCAGAAGAGTTAGTTTAGCTCTGAGAATATCTCGTGAATGTGCAGTGAACGTTTTTGCAGAAATAAATGCTGCAGCTCCTCCAGACCAACAGAGGTTTCCCGTGTCTTGTGAAGTGACGGGGCTCCGCAGCGAGTTACGTACTCCCCCCCCCCCGACCGGGTGTCGGTCTCTCCCCCCTGTTCACTCCGCAGTCGGCAGGCTGAAAAACGAAAAGTCAACACTAGAATCAGCATTGATTCATGGAGAGACCTTCCTCTGGTCAGCTAACATTACTGCCAAGCAGGTGAAATATAGAGTGATATTGTGTCACAGCGGGGGGGACAGCGACACCCGGTCGGGACATAACGTGACTCGCTGCGGAGCCCCGTCACTTCACAAGACACGGGAAACCTCTGTTGGTCTGGAGGAGCTGCAGCATTTATTTCTGCAAAAACGTCCACTGCACATTCACGAGATATTCTCAGAGCTAAACTAACTCTTCTGCAGTGTGCGCGCGTGCACGTGGAGTTGGAGCGAGCCGAGCGCGGTGTGCAAGCAGGCAGGAGGAGCAGTGCTGCTGCGCGCTCGCGTACCCACACGCGAGCGCGCATGGGATACCGACCCGTTAGGATTTATGCGCGTGAAAAGTTACAAATAGTCCCTTTAAGTATACTAAACTATCAATTTGGAACTTTGATTAATAATTAAATTAATAACTATAACCAGAGGGTTGAGATTCTCTGGATGTGTATGTTTATGTTTAAAACCAATTCACAGGTTATGTATGCGATCTTAAAGTGGCAGTAGGCAGTATATCTTTGACATCATTGGGCTAAAATTCCATAATAACCTTTTAGCATATTGTAATTCAAGTGTTCTGAGAGAAACTAGACTTCGGTACCTCATCCTGGCTCTGTTTTCAGGCTTTAAAAAATCTTGCCCGTGAAGGGAGACTTTGACCAATCACAGGTAATTTCATTGAGAGAGTGTTCCTATTGGCTGTGCTCCGGTCATGTGACCGGAACTTGGCGTTCCTTCACCAGATTTCACAATGGCGGCGTCACAAACTTTCTCATTTTACAGCTAAACCTTACACTACAAGATGATTCTGAAAAACATTTGAGGCGAGAAATAGGCATTAACGTAACATAATATTGATTCACATTTGATCAGCGCTGCCTAGTCCTAGACCTCAGATCAGCAGTCTGTGAAATCTTGCAGATGACGTAAGGAGCACCGGAGGACACAGAGGCACATGATGTTTTCAGGTTACTTGTTTCATGTACTACTGTCACAATATAGCGACCGTTTTATAAAAATAACTTTTTTTAATCATCGCCAATCTCGCCTACTTCAGCTTTAATGTGTGTCAGATAATGCAGTAGGTTAGAAAAGATGGTTAGTTTGCATGCAAGACCCTTTGTCTATGTGGCATAACTTAACACATCAGATGTGGCAAAGCCAGCTACCCAAATATCCTAACTACAACAATATCACAACAGTAAAACTCAATTAATAACATTAAACATATAAATACAGGTACATTCACAGAAATCAAAGTTCAACAGTCTTGCTCAGCCGTGTGCAATTACTAATGCTAAGGTAAGCCCAATACGTTACCAATCCATGGAAGAGAAAGTGGCAGGCTGGAGAACGTTGTGGTTCCAGGGTCAAAGTCTTTGTCCTTGCTGTGCTCAAATCCAGTTGCGCAGTTTGGAGGGAAACTGGTCCAGTCCTGTTTCTGAAGCTTGGTAGCTTGGTGCTAACTTCCTTGCTCTTGTTGCTTGAAGTTAGCTGGTCAAAAGGTAGGCACTCGCATCTTCTACCTTAAAAGAAAGTTCCTTGTGTTTCTTTGTCTGTTTTCTAACAGTCCATAGATCAGAGCAGAGCTGCTTCTGCAGCTTCTGGTCTGTAGGGAGAGCAGTGTGAAAAGGCCAAGAGCTGACCTCCTGCAGGTCAGCAGGGGTTGAGAAGGAGAAGCGGAAGAACAAAGGGGATCCCTTTGCTTTTATCCTGGATGAATTTCACAAGTAGGTGTGAATGAGTCATCATGCTACAGTAGCCAATGGTTACTGAGCTGAGTCCATGGGTCAAGGATTATGTGACTGAGTTCATGTGGTCCACCATCTTCATGGTGGGTCCCAACATCCCCCCTTTTTGGTCTTAAAGATGTCCATCGTCTTTAAGAGCAAAACAGAAAGTTGAACTGTTCACAGGTCCTTGGAGGAGTGATTGTATTTCTTTCCTGCACTCACTGAAACTCAACCTGCTGATGAGCTCAGGGCAGCCAGGGTTTAGGCTCTGTGCTAGGGAGGAAATAAAATGTTCTACACAGGGGTTCTCCATTGTTGTGCCGGCGGGAGGGTGAAACTTAACAGGATGTCTAGTACCAAACAAAAACAATGTTGTTGGCTATGGTGTTGCATTGGCAGACACCTTGTAGTGTAGCTTGGGAGGTACACTAGCCTAACAAACAATGCACTGGCCTAAACTATGGGAAGTAGCTTCCTGTGGAAGAGGGGTAGCTACGGCACCAACTAGTGGCTCTGGTGGTTATAAAAGATTAGGGGCCAGTAAAGTAAACACAGGTTTACAGGATAAGTTTGCTTACACACTTACAACATGCACTAACTGAGATGCAGGGCAGTAACAGTTGTGAGGATGTCTCTTAAAGCTGAAGTAGGCGAGATTGGCGCAAATATGATTTAAAAAAGTTATTTTTATAAAACGGCCGCTATATCTTGACAGTAGTACATGAAACAGGTACCCTGAAAAAAAGCACGTTTCTCTGTGTCCTACTGTGTCCTCCGGTGCTCCTAACGGCATCTGAAAGATTTCACTTACCGGAGGAAAACAAGGTCCGCTGCCCAGCTGCCGTCTATGAGAGCCGGCTGTCAATCACTCGCGAACTCCGACCAAACGGTTAAACTAGGCCAGGCTGATCAAATATGAATCAATATTCTGTGACTGTAATGCCTATTTCTCGCCTCAAATGTTCTCAGAATCATCTTATAGTGTACTGTTTAGCTGTAAAATGAGAAAGTTTGTGACGCGGCCGCCATTGTAAAATCTGGTGAAGGAAAGCCAAGTTCCGCTCACATGACCGGAGCACAGCCAATAGGAACGCTCTCTCTCTCTGAAAAGACCTGTGTTTGGTCAAAGTCTGCCGTCACGGGCTAGATTTTCTAAAGCCTGAAAACAGAGCCATGATGAGGTGCAGAACTCTAGTTATCTCTCACAACACTTGAATCACAATATACTGAAAGATTATTATGGAATTTTTGCCCAATGATGCCAAAAATATACTGCCTACTGCCCCTTTAAAGGTGACTCAAGCTGGAACACGTGGAAGTAACAGCTAAGTGCAAACTTATATCAGAGGGCTGGTAGCACACTGTGGCTCTATCTCAGGCTCTATTTAACCCACTCAGGCTGGAATGCAAGGCAGTAACAGCGAGGTACAAGCTCTCTATGTTACACAGGGCCGGTGGCCCGCTGTGTCTTCATTAAAGGAACACCTGGATTAACAGCAAATTAAGAAAACTTGACTAGATTGCATTGAATATGTGGTATTCAGATGCTGAACCAAAATTCTTTCAAATTCTACAGAGTAGGTTAACTTGAATTAGCAGCAATAGCACGTTCTTAAAGTAACACTATGAGGGTTTAAAGTGTTATCAATTAATCAAAATCTCTCAAATGCAATTCAAACCACAATGTACTTGTTTAAAAGTACAGATGGACGTCTGCTCCTGTGGGAGACTAGTGGTGTAGAATGTAAACATTTTTGGTTTGTTTAGAAGTGGAATATGAAATTTTGGGATTTAACCAAAATGATGCTGAAATTAATATTGCACAATTATGAACAATTTGCCAACAATACAATGCCTCATACGGGGCACCATAATGTTGGGGACGCAGATAGGAGCTGGTCTAGTTATTTTAAAATATTAAAGATAATTATTAATAGCAATGAAATTCATATTTATAAATTATCAATATATATTAACAATAACAGGGCCCCAAATAATATTGGAACATAAACTCAAAAGACACTAAAATGGCTATCAAAAGTAATTAATAATTATCAAAATAATTATTAATTATATTGAATAATATGATTTAATTTACATTAAATCATCCTCTGGGCACCACTCTTTGAAACAAAGAGAAAATTATAGCAAAAGAATGCAGTCTCATAGATAAGTCTCATTAAGTATACTAAACTATCAATTTGGAACTTTGATTAATAATTAAATTAATAACTATAACCAAAAATCCCTATATCAATAGATAGTAAAAGTTGAAGGATTTTGGAGTTCTTGAAACAGCAGCGGTTGGCATTATTCACTCTTGTACAATATTAAACAGACCAGCATGTATAATCCACAAACATTTATTTAAAAGATAATAAAGGTGTAAAACACAATATTAATCTAACTAAATAACTAAACCAAACACAGTGTGTGAGCATATGTGTGTGTGTGTGTGTGTGTGTGCGTGCGTGTGTGGGTGAGAGAGAGAGAGAGAGAGAGAGAGACAAAGACAAAGACAGGATGGCTACTTGCCTCAAGATGGCGACTAATGGCCTCTGCATGGCCTATAGACACTGTAAAACTACAAAGATGACTGGATCAAAGATGGCCGCCAGGATGTCACCACATGGCCTCTTTGTTTATCGGAGCACATGTGCTCAGGAAGAATAAAGGGGGGTGTGATGGGGGGGTTGAGATTCTCTGAATGTGTATGTTTATGTTTAAAACCAATTCCCATTTTATGTATGTGATCTTAAAGTGGCAGTAGGCAGTATATTTTTGGCATCATTGGGCAACAATTCCATAATAACCTTTCAGCATATTGTAATTCAAGTGTTCTGAGAGAAAACTAGGCTTCTGCACCTCATCATGGCTCTGTTTTCAGGCTTTAAAAAATCTTGCCCGTGACGGGAGACTTTGACCAATCATAGGTCATTTCATTGAGAGAGCGTTCCTATTGGCTGTGCTCCGGTCATGTGACCGGAACTTGGCGTTTCTTCACCAGATTTCACAATGGCGGCGGCGTGACAAACTTTCTCATTTTACAGCTAAACCGTACACTACAAGATGATTCTGAAAACATTTGAGGCGAGAAATAGGCATTAACGTAACATAATATTGATTCATATTTGATCAGCGCTGTCTAGGTTGACCGGTTGGTCGGAGTTCGCGAGTGATTGACAGCCGGCTCTCATAGACATCAGCTGGACAGCAGACCTCAGATCAGCAGTCTGTGAAATCTTGCAGATGACGTTAGGAGCACAGGAGGACACAGAGGCACATGATTTTTTTCAGGTTACCTGTTTCATGTACTACTGTCAGGATATAGCGACCGTTTTATAAAAATAACCTATTTTAATTATATTTGCGCCAATCTCGCCTACTTCAGCTTTAATGTGTGTCAGATAATGCAGTGGGTTAGAAAAGGTGGTTAGTTTGCATGCAAGTCCCTTTGTCTATGTGGCATAACTTAACACATCAGATGTGTTAAAGCCAGCTACCCAAATATCTTAACTAAAACAATATGACAACAGTAAAACTCAATGAATAACATTAAACATATCAATACAGGTACATTCACAGAAATCAAAGTTGAACAGTCTTGCTCAGCCATGTGCAATTGCTAATGCTAAGGTAAGCCCAATACATTACCAATCCGTGGAAGAGAAAGTGGCAGGCTAGAGAACATTGTGGTTCCAGGGTCAAAGTCTTTGTCCCTGCTCAAATCCAGTTGTGCAGTTTGGAGGGAAACTGCTCCAGTGCTTTTTCTGCAGCTTAGTAGCTTGGTGCTAACTTCCTTGCATTTCTTTGTCTGTTTTCTAACAGTCCATAGATCATAGCAGAGCTGCTTCTGCAGCTTCTGGTCTGTAGGGGGTCCCTTTGCTTTTATCCTGGATGAATTTCACATGTAGGTGTGAATGAGTCATCATGCTACAGTAGCCAATGGTTACTGAGCTGAGTCCATGGGTCAAGGATCATGTGACTGAGTTCATGTGGTCCACCATCTTCATGATGGGTTCCAACACCCCCGAACTAACAGATTTCACTGAGTAATAAAACACAAAAAAAATATTCTTTCGAGTTCATACACTGTATGTGGAGAATTGTATCAATAGTATAAATGTTGCAAGAGTTGCAGAGAAAACTCTAAGGGCGTTTTCACATTAGGTACGATTGATCCGTACCGTGCCCGAGTACGATTGCCCCCCCTCTCCGCTCAGCTTACACATTAGTACATTTGTTCCTTACCCGAGTGCACTTGCGTCATCATCCACGTGTATTTGTCTATGTTGAGATCAGCTGTTTTAGCAGCGGAGCATCGTAAAACACATTCAAACTTGACAGAAACAAAATAAAACTCACCAATACTGTCGTCGTTAGTCTTTCCAGCAATCACCAACTCTGGTTTGGCCGAAATAAACTCTTATTTCATCGAGTTTGATGTGAAATAGACCAACTCTACACGTTGTCTACCCCCCACCCCGTCGCTCTCTCTGAGCGCTGAGCAACTGAGCAGCTCTCGTTCTTCGCAGACAGACCATTAAATTAGCTAAATAAAATAATAAACATCACTCAACCCCATCACCTATTGTTTATATTTTAAGGAACCACTCGCAGGCCTTCCTGCTGTATCATCCATGGCCGTGCAGTTCAGAGGATGAGTTCGGCGCATGCTGCGAGCATCTACAGACATAGATATGAAACAGTTTTATATGTATACAGACTTCGGAGGAGACCGGCGGCGTTGAAAAAAGCCTGCCCTTTCAAAACTATTCGCTAACTGCTAACATTCCTTGCGTTAAATAGCAGTCCACTTCCGTGTTTCGTTACGGTTGGCTTTCACACCTGATGCATACCTTACCCGAGCACACATGTTCCGTACTCCAGACCACCTTTTCAAGTGGACTCAAGTACGGATCGACGAACCGTGCCCGAGTACGGTACGGAGCGTTCACACTAATCAATCGAACCGGACTTTGGGGACAAGTGTACTCGGATCCCGGCCCGGGTCCCTAATGTAAAAGCACCCTAAATGCCATTTGGGGGGGTTTAATACTAGAGTTAGACAACTTTCCTACTCTGGAAATTTAACTGCTGCTGGAAAGCCAAAAATGTTATCATACCAAAGATTTTCCAGGTTTGTGCTTCATTTGGTTGTGCCAGCCTGCTGCTTGTTACATAATGGCAAGGACAGGGAAACTCACTTACATGGAGTGCAGGAGGTACATGAGGCGGCAGGTCTGACGTTGAATCTCTATCTGCTGATAATTAAACAGCAGCAGGTGATGGAGATGCTGTGGTGAATCTTAGTTTAGTCTTTTCATAACTATTTAGTGTTGGCAGAGACAGTACAGTACATATTCAATTTGAATTCAGCTATAGAGGTCAACAGTGATGGCCCACTTTTTAAACGGCTCCGGTTACAGAAGTGAATTGAATATCCCATTCATTAAATCCACTGACGTTTCAAAAAATCCTTATATGAAGAACTAAGCCAACCAACTAGGAGATGAATCGTGACCATAAAACATTTGATTTAAGTAAAACGGAAAAAAGGAAAATTTACAAGACTGTGCACATAGTTATTTTAAGAGTGAAGGAACTACTCATCCCATAAACCATTGCGAATGGCGACTTGCCGCCTCTGAAAACGTTTAAACTAACCATTGGTGATCTAACATGAAGACAGATTCAGCAACTGCATGCCTGATTTCTCGCCTCAAATGTTTCCAGAAACACATTTCGGTGAACTACTGTATTTTCGTAATATACGAGAAAGTTTGAAATCGGGGAGCAGACCACGGAGCAGCACGTACCCTCACTAGCCGTTCGCAAGTGCGGTACACATTTCCGTGGTATCAGTGATCTCCACCAATCATAGATGTTGCTGTTACACTTAGGATTGTGGGGAGTGTAGTACTTATCCATGACATCGCAAATGAAACATTTTTTTCTTAAAACAAGGTTTCACAATCTCGTAGTTTGTGGTAATTCTACGTGACAGTTACGACGTTATGGCTAATAATCAAAATCCTCCATTCAGAACTGACTGGGATTTTCACTTCTGGAACATCACTGTTGAGCTCTATTGCAAGCCATGTGAAATATGTGTTTATTAGTATTGGTTACGATGCTGTTGGCTCACGTGATATTATTTTTCCTTGGCACACTGAGCCTTTGATTCAGGATGGTGTTAGTGGGTTTTGGAGCTCACCCAAGGTAGTCTGACCTACTGTACAAAAAATGTTCACACCCCCAAAATGGTGAAAGGTGGGTTTGGCTGTCTGCATCAGAGCAACGCCCCCCTGACACCCCTCCCACTTGCTCATACCACTTCAGTTGATTTTCAAATATGTGTAGGCTCAGGGACAGCCTGGAAGGCGGTGTTTAATCACTCTTAAAATTCACAAACCACATTATGGAGAAATTAAATGACATTGCCTCAAGAAAAATCATTTCCTGTGCAGTTTTTACATGGCATATTTCATATATCTGATAGACAATCACCTACTCCGATATAAAAATCCTTTGTGCTAACTTAATTCTGTGGTGAGGAGAAGATGTGACCTACCTGAGCCACCGTCAGCCAGGTAGAGATCTCTGGCATACAGGATAGAGTCCAACATGGACTCAAACAGCAAGAAGTAACCCTGGAAACAGAGGATGTACACATTATTACCCAGGTATCTTCTGGAACAAGTTTAATGAGAAAAGGCAGCTGTTCATACAGCATTATCTGGTATCGTTGGAAGCTCAAGGCAGGTAATAAATGGAGAAAACTACAGAACCGCTGGACAATCCAATCATTTTTTAATTCAAGATAACTGTGGTGGAAATCTGAATTAGCTGTTGACTGTGAATTGAGTGATGTGCCCACGTGGTCTGCCACCCAACATCCAAAGGTTTGACCCTGAGTTGACCTCCTGTTCTGCTCCAGTAGACGGCACATTAACCGTGGTATTATTCCATTAATGCTGAAATTGAGTTTTGTCCACATCTTGTTGGCTTCGACCTGAGTGGCAGGTACTGCTGACAAATGGCTTTTTCAACCTCCTACCCCTCCAACCAGCAGATCAACCAATCGGATAAGCCACTGCAACGCTGGCCCCTTCACTATGGTATTAACAGTATGTGCACAATATTTGGACGGGTTCAGACATATGGGAGGGCATATCTCCATCTGGGACACGGAGGTGGAGCAAAATCACTACATGCACACTTTACTGGAAGTGATGAACCATATCAGTCCGTTCAAAGCTGTGACAATGCTGACTGGCTCCTTAAGGAACAAAAACACCCATCAATGCTTTCAGATCTGTGTTTTACGATCAAAACAAAAGCACAAGGAAAATAATTCAATTTTAATCTGGATATTTGGTCCCCATCACAATGATGAATTTGTCCGCATGTTCACTGTAGATCTATGAAGCCTGACATGCCTTGATATGGATTTCTGGAGCAGCTCGGACATTCACTCTGGAATAAATCATATTATTGCTTAATCATCAGTTTCACAAGACCTGACAATGTTGATTATTCTGTATTTTGTACAGCTTTACAGGTCCAGCGTAGAGGAAAAAGGAGGTGCTCAAGGGAAAACAAATTATTACAAGCTGGATTTTAGTTTCATAGCCCAAAATCATCCAACGCGTTCCCATCCCAACTAGTCACATACTGACGCTTTGTCAGACATATCTGCATTACTTTGTGTGTTGTTGTATGTTGTGAATTAAACAAAAACACTTGCTTAGGATTAGGCAACAAAACCACTTAGTTAGGTTAAGGTAAAAAAACAAAATGGTTGGGCTTAAAACTACTACGTTTGTACAGTAAATATGACACTGAACATTGTGAACACAGGACATGAAACTAAACACTCAGGACACGAACAGCGGTCTCTTCTGCAGAAGTCCAATGTTTGCTTGACATCTGGGCCAAAGAGAACATACAGAATATGCTGAATAAAGTCCATAAAAACAGTGACGTTTATAAAGTCATTGGCGATCAACTGTAGGAGAAGGGATTCGCACGCACAGTAGACCAGTGCCAAGTCAAAGTGAAAAAACTTCAGCCCTGCTCCTTCGTACACTCCCCTCAGAAAATGTGATTTGGTCCACTTTAATTTCTGCAATATGAAACAGAACCAGACTAATTAGAAGTAGTAGAAGTATCAATTTTGCTCTAATTTGTACTAGCCAAACGGATTATGGCTTGTGAAAGCGCCCTTAACCCCTTCCCATTCCGACCTCTTTACTTAGAGGGGTAGGAGTGGGGGACAGGGGATGTTCAGGGGTAGATACAAAGTCAACAGTAGATGTCACATAGAAGTGGTGTTCATCATCTGAAAGCTGGGAACCTGAAGATTGATTTGAGGTGCAGCTCAGCACTGTGTGTCAAGTTATTCTGGTCATTAATAGGAAATACAAATTATTTAGTAAAATAATGAATGGATTAAAACAAACTGTGAAAGTGTATAAGGGTTTAGAAAATTATGATAGAAGTATATGATGTTCATTCCCATGCTCTATAATGTCTCATAAGTTGTTGCAGCAATTTCTGGGTTGATACCATTTGTTACACAGATTTGGTGCTAAATTTAACCATTTTTTTTTAATCGCTCGAGAATTGATAAAAAAGGATCAATAATCCCTCCAAAATACCACATTAAGACACCAAGACCTTGAGGAACACCATAGAAAAAGCCATGCTGTGATTTGGTATAAAAAACTATTGACATTTTGGGATTTATGCAAGAATAGCATTTTTCGGCGATTGGATGTCGAGCACTTCTGTTGTGTAAACTTCTCAAAAACCCCCTTATTGTCGATCTACGTAAAACCATCCATCCTTTGAATGCCCTAGGTCTCTAGTTTGTAGCTGTAAAGTTTCAATAGGCTGTGATTATCCTAGAGGTCACCACAGGTCATTTTATACAGTGAGGTCAAGTCTATAAAGAAAATGGTCTTACTAAAATGAAATGGCTACTATGGGGACTAACGTCATCACAGATGAACACAACTGGGCTCATTGGATCCACAAGAGTCTCATCTTTACAGTGATACCCAATTTATGCAATTCCAGGACTGTTTGCAGAATAAATGTAGAAATATTCAAATACACCATTTTATCTAAGGCTAAAATAACACATTTATACTGCATGCAAGAAATTGCATTGTTTTTGCCCCAAACTGCATGTGATTATCATAAAGTGGGCATGTCTGTAAAGGGGGAGACTCGTGGGTATCCATAGAACCCATTTTAATTCACATATTTTTGAGATCATAGGTCAAGGAATCCCTTTGAAATTCGCCATGCAAATTTTTCCTCGCAAAAATTTAGCGTAACTTCATAGCGTTATTTAGCAATCTTCCCGACAAGCTAGCATGACATGGTTGGTACCAGTAGATTCTTTGGGTTTTCTAGTTTTCACGTGATATCAGTATATTCCCAATACCTTGACCTTGATTTACAACCTCCGAATGACAGAATAGCGGCCAGCCCACCGGCGGGCCGTTGGAGTTTTAAGGGGTCAAAAAGCATTGTGCATAGTGGAACAATAATACGTGGGAGAATGTTTTGTCAATAGACTGGCCTTTATCAGGGCGTGACTCATAAAAGTATACTGAAAAATTGTCAATTGCAACTTTTCAACAAAAGTGTCTCCTTACAAAGCAATCAATATGATAACAAAATGCTTTACTCGTGCTATTGTGGTGTATTTTAATTTCCGGGAAATTTAACACTTGGGAAATGGCTCGCTACCACTATGTTGGAGCGCTGGACCCATACAAGCAAGATGGAAGCAGCTCTACAGTGATACAATTGTTTAAATAATACAATAAGTGTGGAAAAATAAGAAAACAAAATGGCCAATATCTCTACTTTCTCTTCGGTGGAGGGGAAAGAGGGACAAGGAGAGGTGAGGGCCAGGACAAAAGATAAAGACTGAATGAGGGGACGTTTGCGGGGGGTTATATGATGAAGACAAAGTAGAGGAGGAGGAGAGAGGAGGAGCGAGACAGAGTGATGTAGAGAGGATGCAGTGGCCAGCAGAATAGTAATTCACTGAGATAAGAGCCTTATTATTCAAATAAAGACGACCTTTTATTGGAGAACGAAGAGGAGAGCGAGCAGCAGACAAACAGGGGAAACAGCCCTGATTTATAACTAACTCCAACATCGTCACCATGTCTGTCATGGGCCTGAGCTGATAATGATGACAGCGATGAAGCTGATATAACCGACTCATCCTCCGCGAGGCGATAAAGGGAAACGTTCTCTCCGTTTATCGACAGTGGACTGGTCTCGAACCAAAGTCAGGTCTGCTGCTGACTGTTGTGGTTCAGTCGATGTCCTTAGCAGCCGAGCGGGTCGTTTTTAAAACCCTCACACAGAGAACACCAGCCTCGTAATTTAGATCCCAATTTCACGGGACACTGCTTCTCTTGAAGGGAAGAGGATGTGAAAGAGAGAGATGCCCGAAAGAAGAGTCGCACCTTACTTTTATTGTCAACAATGCTCCAGGATTACTGTCCCCTCCTGCTGGCTTCCATGTCCTCCCAGCAGCATGTACCACACCCCCTAATTTATACATCTGCAATGTTAATTACCAAAAACACAGAAACACACTGTGCCATTAGAATGGGATGTGAGGAGGGCTGGAACTAAAGCAAAAGTACTGAAGTTTGAGTTAGATTAGATCTTTCCGGAATACTTCAACCTCTACATGAAAAATCAGCAGAAAAAATCCATCAGTGAATGTGTTGTCAGTCCTGAATGATGCAGGTAATCATATGCCATGTGTCGTCACTAAAAGTTCAATCAAAACTGGATGATGTAGCAGTTTCGGGCTGTATCAGTGTAGAAGATCAGTCTGGTATGAGGAGGAAGGTGTTGTAAAGTTGAACTTTTAATGACACAGAGGCATCCTTCAGGCCAGTCAGTGCTGATATTTTAATTACGAGAACACAGCGCTCAAATGTAATATCCCTCACAGTTTCATCTAACACAGACCGGTGTCTCAGCATTTTAATTAAAAGTTCAAGTTTAAAAATAATTCCTACTATTACTACACATTCAGCAAAATGCTGCAGGGCAAGATGCAGGTGCGAAGATGAGTCATCCCTTCAAATTTTATCTAGTCCGACCAGTGAAGTTTGTGATTAAAGTTAATTTTATTCCATGTATGGAGTGGCATCCTAAACGAGGACACTGTCAGGGCTCCTGATAGACTTCGGCCCAATCCCAATGTCCACACTCACAGACTTATAGACTTTGAGGCACGTTCCCGTAAAGTCCGTGAGGGTTTTGGGCTGTCCAACTGTCAAAAAACTGTCAAGTGCTTGAGGGCTCTCTCACAGACATTTTGATCCCTTTATAAACACTTCCCATAAGTCCGTATTTCTGCAGACTTTGCCTGAGTGAATTACCCACAATTCATAGCATTGTGACGTTAAACACAGGGTTAACACAGTTACCAGGGGAAGCCCGGATTAGTTAAAAAAAAAAGGTAAACAAGGAGGACGGCACATGGGTGTTCAGCCAGGCATATTTAAATTTACACAGAAACATTAATATTAAGGATTTAAGATGGTTCTTAAAAACACATGAAATCAGAATAATGTAAGCATTAGACTATATTACACACCTGGTTTATTCATCAACCAGTTCTTTTAATTTTGCTTAATGAAGTTTGATTAAAACAAGTACATTTTTTGACAGTTACTTCTTTTCTCGTAAGTCCTGGAAGACGTTCAAATAGGCAGTAATATACGTAAAATAAAAACGGTAACGTGATATGTCGCCGCAAAGTCCTGTCCCATTCATATTTATACCATTCACATCAACCATTTTTCAGGTGATGTCAGTCAATTCCCTGAGGGTTCAGGGTTAAGGCCTTAGGGGGGACACTGGGATTGAGAGAAGTTAATTGTCTGTTTTTCGCCGTTTTGCACTCTATGTTACACAGCTAGCTAGCAACCCACCAATGCTAGCTTAATTTGCCATCAAACTTTTCACTTTGAAAAAATGTATAAATAGAGCTGTATTAATTTATCAATCAGTTATGAAGTTGCTAATTCCACAGGAAGTTAGCATAAAATGCTTGTGTCTAAGCAGTGCAGGATCTGTTCGTATCTGCATATTTCATTTTTCATTGCTTTTATCGTTGATAGTATTTTCAATGCTTTTATTCCGTCTGTTTTTTAACTATTGCCTGCCTGGGGACTCATACTTGCCAACCCTCACAATTTTACCGGGAGACTCCTGTTTTTCATTGCCCTCTCCCGGTTTCCTCCCGGGGTCATAATTCTCCCATATTTCTCCAAATTTATGGCAAATTTTCACACCTTTTTTCCTTTTCGTTATCTTAACCCGTTAGTGGCGCTTTACAGCGTGTATAATCCCTACTGTTTCCACCCGGACGACAATACAGCTACACCAGATGTCGATTCCTGGCGGAAGAGAGCAGTCTATGCTCGCAACACAGGGCAGTCTGAGCTCATTTTTGAGCTGCGCTTGCCGCTGGGTTCAGCGCACATCACAGCGTGCAGCGCCCAAAGTGGGGCTTTAGTAGCAAAAAGCCGTCGTGGCACAACGCAAGCCACTGGAAAAAATGGGGTTCGGAGCACAGTGGTGCTGTTGTCGCATTGTGTCTGAAAGGGCCTTCAGTGAGTGAGAGAAGGAGAGAGAAATGGAAAGAGCGAAATGAAAGAAAAACTCAAGCAGGGGCAAAGAATTAATAAAAACTGATGAATATTAGTTTATGCTAGAGATTCGCACAAGTTCACACCAGAGGGGCGAATTATTCAGCTTCTTTTCCCGAGAATTAAAGGTAATATTAAAAGTTTAACATTAAAATACTGTTGCAGCGTACTTATTATTTTGTTATTTTCATTCATTTTAAAGTCACCAGAATGCAGAAAACAAAGTCTCTGAAAGCTTATTTTTCTGGGGGAGAACACCCAGACCTCCCGCTTGAGTTTTGAAATCTTCCCTATTTTTAAGGTCTCAGGGTTGGCAAGTATCCGGGGACTACAGATGAAAGTCAGCCTTTCTGGCTAACTGGCATATTTTCCGAAATGTTATCAATATGCCCTATCGCTGTCAAATAAAGTAACTAGAATGGCACTCGGAGAGCGCAGACCTCTGCCAAGCTGCCTGAGTACAATTGTCCCCCCCTCTCTGTTCAGCTTGCGCCATCATCCACGTGTATTTTTGTTTATGTTGAGATCATGATCCGGATCGCCACCAAAATCGAATGGATTGTTCATTGTGCCACACCCCACCCCTCCAAAAAATTTCATTCAAATCCATTGCAGACTTTTGGAGTAATCCTGCTCACGGACAGACAAACAAAGAAACAAACAGACCAACAAACCAACAAACCAACGCCAGTGAAAACATAATCTCCTTCCTAGGCCTTCGGCCTTGGTGGAGGTAATAAACTAAAACTAAACTAAACTAACTTCCTCTGCATAAAATGCTAACTCCCTGTGACACGGTCTGTCCGAAATATTCCGCAAAAGTTTTTCAACATACTCGAGGCAAATACCGAACTGAAAAAAAGCAAACTGAAGGAGGAGTTTCGCAAACACATCAGAGATCACAGAGGTTCCCATAGGAAAGAATTGACTTCCGGTTGACTTGCATACGTTCACAGAGCTATGTGGAAACAAGGCTTTAGTGTGAGGAAGCAGCTCAGCTTTACTGTCAGGCAGCCAGGCTGGTGCAGGCGATGCACTGCAGTATAGTCACTGTGCATTTCCATAAAACAGACTAATGAAAACCTAATGAGAATGGGCTGGAGCAGCTTATACACATTAACGGAATTAGCATATAAAACACATTCCCCTGAGTGGGCTACCACACACACACACACAAAAAAACCCGGCAAATACACTTTTACAGCTGTGTTACTTATGTGTAGAATTTTGGAGTTGTCACTACCCTTAACTTTACACAAATGCTATTAAGTTTGAGTTTTCTTTATAAACTCTACAGTGGTAACTTTTATAATTACTCCTGCAATGTCTTTCTGTCTTTAGTTGCTGCAGGCAGAGTTGGGAAAATGGCTAAGCGTGCTACAATTTACAGATTTCCGTGTCCATCAACCCATAGGAGACTGAGTGGCTGTCAATTATAGGTACCAAGAGGTACCGCCCTCCAGTACCTCCTATCTCCTACTGCATTCAACATACGTCTTCCTCAATTACTGCAGATCATCATCACTTCCAGTCCCAGGAGGGCCGAGGCAAAATAAAGGAGATGGCGTGCATGCATGAATGTGTGTGTTCCTGCGACTACTTCCACGCTTAACTGAACACAGAAGGCAGCGCCTCTTCGTCAACAAGCCTCTTCTATAGTAGTCTATGGTCAGGTGACACCAAATTAGCATAAACATATCACACACATCCAAGTAATAGATTTTGGTGCGTTACCGCTCAGTGAGTGTACATTGTGCAGGTTCCAATAACAGCCTAATTTCCATTTAAAGGCATGCAAATGAGAGACAGAGGGGAAAGATAGTGTATCAGCAAAGTAATTTGCAGTATAGCTACAAGGTTATTAGAAGCAGCGGCTCTTCTGAAATCAATAATAAGAACATCATGTGTTTTTAGAAGATGGTACGATAATTTCCATGGCCGGTAAAACATTTCAATCAAGTATGGAAATGATTTTAAGACACAAGAGATTAGAAGGAAAATGGCACATTTTCACTAAGATATGCATGTATCCATTATCGTTATCTTTTGTCCAATTTCATGCCACCAAATGTTTATTTCCCAATTAGCTGTGCAGCTCAGCGGTCTTTTCCTCAATGTGCAGACTGGAAACTTTCAAACAGAGAGGTCAGTGAAATACTGTGACATTACAAGTTAAAGGTTTTTTATGAGGACAAATATTTTTTTCACCTTTCTTTTTGAAAGGTGCCGTATTATTAAAAAATATTATGATTGTGAATTAATCATTTTAAAAATTTTGGCGGGTCCAAAATGAATGTTTTGTTTATCTCTGTGGAAGCTATGTGTTGGTTCTCACTTCTAACAAGGCTTGTGAGCCAATAATATAACGAAGTTGGTATCACGTGGTATCTCTGGGTCGTCAGTTAGTGTGGAAAAACTGATAAATGGCTGAGACTGACGGTAAGAGCCTGACAACGACTAGTGAAGTGAATGCAATGGAACGGGGGAGGGAGAATGCAACATCTAGTGGCTGAATGTTCTCAATGTTATCAATAATACCTCTAAGTTTAGCAGCTGTTCAAAGATCTGAGATTATTTTCTATTCAAGAAAGTATTTATCTAAATACTAATGAACAAATAAGTGAATAAAGAGAGCACAACATATCTATCTTGTTAGGTTTTACCAGGTGCCAACCTCCGGGTCTGGAAAGTGAAGCCAACGCTGAAGTGCCTTAAACTTGCATTCTTTCTAATAGCCAGCAGGGGGCGACTCATCCGGTTGCAAAAAGAAGTCGGATTGTATAGAAGTCTATGAGAAAATGAGACTATTTCTCACTTGATTAATTACCTCAGTAAACATTGTAAACATAAGTTTATGGTCTCAATCACTAGTTTCAAGTCTTCTTCAATACAGCATGATGTTCGTTTAGTAAATGATGGTCCCATTTAGAGTCAAATAGACCATAAAGTAGGGTATGCTTTAGGGCGTGGCTACCTTGTGATTGACAGGTCGCTACCACACCGTTTACCAGTCCGGGAGTTGTCTGTGTTTTCTCCTCACAACTTTAACCCTTTCACAGAGCGTTTTCAGTTCATGGAAATGAATTGTAACATTTTAGTCGCCTAAAAATGTCTTATTCAGCGTTCGGTTGTACTATGCTCCACCCTCTCGTGTCACTTCTGGTTGCAAAAAAACAAGATGGCGATGGTCAAAAACCAAGATGGCGATGGCCAAAATACCAAACTCGAGGCTTCAAAACGGTAGTCCACAAACCAATGAGTGACGTCATGGTGACTACGTCCACTTCTTCTATACAGTCTATGGGTTTTACAGGCTGTAAAACTCCATAATGTCAGCAGTAGATATCAAGACCAGATAATCTGATATTGCATACAAGCATGCATCATTTCTCAATGCATGATTTACTGTTTGGGTTTTGGGAAAGGCACCTTAATATGAAAACTAATTTTTGTTTTAAGGTCAAAGTCTAAGTCAGTAGCATAAAAATAAAACAATGCCTGCCTTTGTGTGCCTTTGTGAAATAAAAAGTTATAGCTGTGAACTGACATATACACTATAAAAATCCTAATATACTTGTATTCAGCTTTGTACTTGTCCAAGCATTCACAAGCTGTTATTAAATTAATCATTTCTAGGGAACATGGAGGCCATTTCTCTCCACAAAAACAATGTCAACTGAGCGGTGCAGGATTATGGGTTTGGGTTTATGGGAATGTCTGTTTGAGGGATATTTCAGGTCGTCAGGTTCATGTTGTGCATGTAGCATTGTTATTCAAACCAGAGAGCAGTTACTCCTCTCCTGCAGATGTTTTGACCAGATGAGTGAAATACAACATTGCATATACATACAGTAATATTATTGTGTTGAATTGCATTGTGGCTGTTTATATACCACCCTGCTTGTAGTAAATGGCTGTCTATATGGCTATATGCCTATGCTTCACTTGGCGTGAAGGGGGAAAAATAGAGTCGCATACTGGTGTACTAACAGGAAACGTGTCTCTCTGACTTATTGTGAATTGACACATTTATGAAAATACAAGCCTATGTGACGAGTTGGAGGACTGATGAATGACTGGATTTAAAAAACTTGATAATGCCAGCAAGGACGTGCACAAACTGGGCTAAAGTTGCCCAAGCAACAGCCCATTTGCCCTCTTTGGCTTAGTTGCCCCCCGCCGGAGCTGGAAGACCCGCCTGCGCGTTCCCAGTCAGCTACGACAGCAACGGAGAGAGAGTTGCGTACAAGATGAGGACGGTGTGTCGGCGTTGTTCCACCGTTGTAGGGGATGTGAATGAAACACATCCAACATGCATAACACACGTTCAAATCGACGGTATCACCCAGATGTGCCGATCACCGGGACGAGGAAAAAACAAACCGGAGCCCAACTCCTTATTCTTGCTGCTTTCAAGCAGCCTTTAGACGTAAAAGCAGAACGGGATAAAACAGTTATAGAAGTAATTGGCATTTACACAGGCATAAAGCCAGTGTTGAATTAATTGAAACATTCCTCCTTATGCACAAGTTTTATTTTTTATTATTGTATTTATTTAGTATTTTCAATTTCATAACCTAAGAGATGCTTTTCAGTTTTATAGCCTACTGTGTCCTGTTGCATTTTGGGAAAATGTTTATTCTGTGTTTGTACAATGTAATACAGAAGTATTTGAAATGTTCCTTATTTTTATAATGAAAATAGTTTACTAAAGTGTCAGTGGGCAAAATCCTCAGCAGGAGGATTGTGTCTGTCGTTGATACTTGCACTACTGGCGTATTAGTAAAGACAGTCAGTCGGAATAAGAGAAATTGTGCAGTCACATATGTTAATATGAAAGTGAAAAGAAATTTACTGACAGATGCCTTTAAAGTTGATAAAGATAATAAGCACAGATATTCGTTTTGTTTTATTCTAAAATATAGTTGGATAGCTAAAAGAAGTAGTTTTTTGGTCAGTAAGGCAAGTAGCATACTTTTGAAAGGTAAAATGTTTTATTCTATACTTTTCATGCATAAATTGGTGCCTTTTCCAGGGATAAAAATCATCGCCAGAATGTAAACCCTTTTCAGGTTAGAGCAACAGCCCCTCAAAGTGTCTGTGCACGCCCCCATTACCCAGGTAAAGTTTGGATTTGATCAATACGAGGTGCAAAGCAAGGACTCTGTGCTTTAACCTTTTTCTTGTGTTTTTATTTACTAAAAATTTAGAATAAGCAGCCCATTTGCATTTTCTTCCGAATTGTACAACATTGCTGCCCTGCTTCACCTAACCGGAAGATGTTCTTGTAGGTGTGTGTGTGTGTGTGTGTGTTTGTGTGTGTGTGTGTGTGTGTGTGTGTGTGTGTGTGTGTGTGTGTGTGTGTGTGTGTGTGTGTGTGTGTGTGTGTGTGTGTGTGTGTGTGTGTGTGTGTGTGAGACAGTCAGTCAGACTGAAGGACAGGATGACTGATGACTACCACTCTCTTCTTGGGCAGGTGAGTCTTCTAGCACTGATAATGAGGTTAAAGAGGAAGGGCTGCCATTAATTTGACTTCACACCTCTACCGCACACAATGATTCGGACTTTGTGTATATTTGTGTATTTGTGTGTGTGTTGTGTGCATGTGCGTGTATGCAGGTGATACTTGTTTTGTATTCAAACTATGTTCACCTCAGGGTAAAATATTAGAGATGTGGGCACAAAAAAACTTCTCCACAGCAGAGAAGTTCAACAGAGCTCTTTGACACTTACTTGTTCAGGGTTCCTTTCACATTTTAATGAAACTGAAGACCAATTTGACATTCTGGGAGAGTTTCTCCAAGGTGAGTTACCACATAGGCCTACCTCAATCAGCTAAGGGATACTTCGCCTCCATACACAAACTGTTACCAAGAAGACGATACATGATGAAGGTTCAGCATCCACAGCAAAAGACTACATATTTCTTCAAGGAAAAGTCAACACTTAGTTTCTATCATAGTTTTCTGTATCATCAGTTTGTGTTCAATGTAATGAAGATAGAGAGATAATTAAAGTTTTTTTGGCCAGTTTGTGATTCAAAATGTCTTCTTATGCAAGATATATCTATAACTATAAAGTGAGGAATCTCTGTCTGTCTCTCTTTCTGTATGTCCTTCGCATATCTTGAGAACCGTTCATCCGATTGACTTCACTCTAGGTGGGCCTATTGCTGGGGACCCAATAGAGTGCAGTGTTGAATATGGTGTAATTTGCCCAGATGGTGGCGCTATAACAATGAACTTTACCTTTTGGCCTGTAACTTAAGAGCCTTAAAGCTGGGGTCTGCGATCTTGGAAAACTACCATAATTTGAAAGTCGCATCGCCTCAGGAGCTCCCTCTAAACCCCCCCCTCCCCTCGAAACTCCTTATAAGGCAACGCCCCCCACACACATGCACGAGCACCGCCGCATCATAACTACTTCACATTTTTCGTAGCTATTTCATCACTAAATTCACTTCTGAAAAATGTTGAGGCGAGAAATCAACGGTGTAGATTTAGAATATTGACAGTTTTACGATGTTAGATGGCGAATCAAACATTTTCTCCACTGTTGTCGGAGTTTAGAAGCTCCACAAACTGCCGGCACAGCTAGCTAGCTCCTGCCGGGATCGCCACCTCTCCACCCGGGCATTCACTCACACAGACCCCGCTATGAGCTGGAGCGCTCTCAAGAGACCGGTCTCGTAGACGAGGGGCTTTATTTCCTTGTTGACGGAGGGGGAGGGGGGGGGCAGCAGCTCGCCGGAGAGCCGGCCACAGAGCAGCAGAGAGGGGAGGGAAAGAGAGAGATACCTGCTGAGACAACACGACCCTTTTTAACATTACTCTAATATCTGGAGGGATATCAGTCCACTCGTTTGTTGCTGTAACTGAAAAAGCAGTTTGAGTAACGTAAATTTTGTTCGGCAATGTTTTCTATCCGCCGTCTCCCCTCGTTGATAATCCTGTTTGTCTGACTTCACTTTGAGCTGTTAGAATAAATAGTTTAAATCTGCAGTATCTTATAAAGTAAACTAACAGAACATAAACAACTAAATCAAAGTTGTATTTTTCGATAATATGGTAATAGTGGTACGAGTTCGTTCTCGTTGTCCGGTGTTTTAAGAGCTGAGTTTTCTCTTCCACTCTCCAGTGAACGTGCGGCGGACACGCGCTTTGAGTTCACGCTGGTGCACGCTGAGGCTAGAGTACGAGCAGGGAGGCAGGGAGGCATCTGATTGGTTCCTTACAACCGGGACCATTTTTACTGACTGGTAGACGTTTTTACAGGATTACAGCAGCTACAGATGACGGATCTTTTCCGGTCTTTTTTCAGTGCTCATAAGAAACGGATTGCTGTCGGGGTGTAAAGACCATTTCAACCAATATAACAAAAAGTGTATACTGGATAAATCGCAGACCCCATCTTTAACTCTCAGAAACAAAATATTTTTTTCCTGGATTTTGTGGGTCCAGACAAATCTATCAATTTAAGCCACGCCCATTTGCATTCAGATTGATTTTCCACCATTTGTATTGTGACCAAATCTGATTTTTTGCTATTCCTCCTACCGATTTTGAGCAATTGTCACCATGTTCCATACAGTTTTGCTATAGCTGGCCCTCAAAGTTAGCTCAAATCCTGTGGGCAGGGCTTATGTTACAAAAAATGTCATATCTCCTGAACACTTTGAGCTATTGTGACCACATTTGGTGGACATGTGTAGGTATGATGTTTGAGTGACCATGATACATTTGGTTCCATTTGGCCTATAGGTGGCACTGTAGCAGCATCAACCAACTATAATGGAAGTATTCTCTGTCTGTCTGTGTATGTATGTATGTATGATTGTCCTTCGTATATCTAGAGAACCGTTCAACCAATCAACTTCACACTTGGCCGGTGCAAGCAGCCAAACCGCGGCCTTTGACAACACTGCAAGCAGAACTGCTGGGGGCCAGGCAATCGGCCTGTTCCGGACAGGCACGTGCTCTGAATGGGCACTGCACTAGTTAACTTGATTTCAAGACTGATCAGATGACATGAGACCAACCTTACTCAATGCACAGCATGTCTCCTGGCTGCATCTAAAACTTTTGTGATTTCTCCCGAAATGATTGTTGAGCTTGTGAAAAGAAAGGAACTGGTAGTCGGAGGAACTGGAATAAACCTCAGACACTTAAAGCTGCAGTGGGTAGAAATGGAGCAAATATGATTTAAAAAAGTTATTATTATAAAACGGTCACTATATCCTGACAGTAGAGCACGAGACAGGTAATCTGAAAAAAAAAACATGTCCCTCTGTGTCTTCCGGTGTTCCTAATGGAATCTGCAAGATTTCACAGACTGGAGGAAAACAACCAATTAGAGCTGATCTGGAGTCTGCCATCCAGCTGCCGTCTATGAGCAGCTGTCAATCACTCGCGAACTCCGACCAAACAGTCAAACTAGGCATCGCTGATCAATTATGAATCAAAATTCTGTTACTGTAATGCCTATTTCTCACCTCAAATGTTTTCAGAAACATCTTGTAGTGTACTGTTTGCTGTAAAATGAGAAAGTTTGTGACCTGGCAGCCATGTTGAGAACAGTTGAAGAAATATCAAGCACCGCCCACCAGTCGAAGCACAGCCAATAGAAATGCTCAATAAAAATGCTCTCTCTGAAATGACCTGTGATTGGCCAAAGTCTCCCGTCACAGGCTAGATTTTAATGCTTCAGTTCTTAATGCTGACTCTAGTATTAAGTAACAAAAGTTTGTTAAAGCCAACTCTCCTCTGACAGTCTCCTCTCGTGTCCGTATTTGTGCGTCCGTACCATTAAACACTATCATGCTACCAGGCCCATCAGCTGTGATAGATCTCGGAGTGACAATCTTTATTTAGCTTTTGGGGGACTCGGCTCTCCTCCTCCCCGTCAGCCCGCCACTCTCTTATCTGCTCTGCACTGTTTGTTTTTCGGCGTGCTGAGAAAGAGAACCGATCAATGTCGTGAGTTATGAAATGACAGCGGTGCTGCTAAAGGCAGTCTCTCAAACACCGCCACAGCAGACAGACACACATTTGCCCCCTTTTCATCCACCACCACCACCACAGATACACAACATTCATCACCCATCTCTGTCTATTAGCCCTGTAACCACCGTCTGTCTGCTCGCTCAAACAACTCTGACAGCTGTACTTCAGTGATTTAATCCTTCGTTTCTCTTCCATAAACAGCCTTAATTGTCAGGTAACTTATTCATTCATGATAAAACTTGCGAGGTTATCTCTATAAAGCTACAATTTGCTGTTATATGAATAGTTAAAAGAATAGTGTGTAACATTTCTGGGATCTATTAGCAGAAATGGAATATAATATTCATAACTATGTTTTCATTAGTGTATAATCACCTGAAATTATGAATTGTTGTGTTTTCGTTAGCTTAGAATGAGCCGTTCATATCTACATAGGGAGCGGGTTCTCTTCACGCATGGATGTATTAAAAGAACTGGATACAGCGTTGTAGGCAGGCTTCCGTTCATTCCTATGAGAGTAGTTCAGATCTCCGCATCCATTGGGTCCATAGAGCAGGCTAGGTAGCCGCCTCCCAGCCCTTGGTCCAGCCTCGGTCTGGGTCTCATTCGCATGAACGGAGGAAGGGAAGTAACTCTGGATTCAGCTATTAGTGCCTAATGATTATTCAAGTGTTCATACTGGGGAGTTGATTTACCTCAAAAAAATTATCCTCTGAGTTACAGACGTCTCTTTCCCAATGTAAGTCTATGAGAAAAAGTATTTGTGGGTCCAATGGCATCACATGACGGACACGGAAATTGTAGTAACGCCGTTTGGCCACTACGAAAATTGGCATCAGCGACCGGCGCTCTTCCTGGGGGCTTGTCTCCACATAGTCCGCCATTTTACTCTGCCATGTTTCTACAGTAGCTGATAATGGACAAACCAAAAATGTCTCTAGAGAGAGCCAGTTCTCCGACATACTTGTGTCACTGCGGTAGCCTGAGCAGCAGAGTGCAAAACCATGGTACCGCCAGTAGCTGTCTGACTTCCGTTGCTCCAAAAGTAGTGTTATTATGCTAAGGATGGTCTCTGAGCGAGGTGAACGGTGTAACCACGGTTTTGCACTCTGCGGCTCACGTTACCGCAGTCTTGGAAAGGGAGGAGTGACCGGAAGGATACTCAGTTGGTTGCAATCTGCAACCACACCACTAGATGTCAACAAATCTTAGACGCTGTTCCTTTAAGTAATACTCAACTCTTTTTTAAATCTGTTTTTATCATTTCATCATTTCTGGCATTGGTTGTTCATGACACCATTTCTTTTGGTTATGATGACATTTTAAATACAAATAAATATCTGATATTCAATTATAAAGCACCAATAGAAATGTGAGTATTATAGATGTCAATATTTGTATATACTTACATAATAATATAAAACATCTACTGCAATGTTAGGGTGTAAAACAATATCTGAAAAGATGGGTCTTAAATTTCAACCCAGTATCCCGGATAAAATGTTGGCGTTGTACGTTTCTGCAAACCACTGATACGTTGAATTTCGATATTTCTGAACCAAAAATGTTTCATATCAACATTTCTACATACATGTACTGTATATCAACGTTGTAGTGTTTTAACCGCTTGTAGCACTTTTGATTCTGCATTCTCAACTACGTTTAGGTTTAGGCAACATAGCTACTTTGGGCTAAAATAAGTATTTAACTTTTGGTTTCACACGGGACATGAACACCGGTCTCCTGGTTGAAAGCCCTGTGTTTGACCCATCCATCCAACCCGACCACTTCCCTATGTGGACTTTGAATAAACGCATTTGTGATACATCAAATACAAAACGTAATCCGGGACAAAATAAATTCCCTCAAAATGTAATTGACAATGTTTTGTTGTATGGGAATGTCATTTTCAGTGGACCAGGCTGTACATTTATTTGAAAATGTAATTAAATTAATTTCCTGTATTACAGAGAGTTTGATGAGAAGATCAATCAGTTCAGTTAATTTGTTAGAGTTAAGCTTTTATTAATTCAGTAAGTGTCATTTTCAGAGATAACATGTTAGCCTAGCTTAGCACAAAAACTGCCTGTCACCAAGGTTTTGTTTAGGGTTACAAAATGTTTACAATGAGGACAGGACAGGACATGCTGCGTACAGTCACTGAGCCCTGCTGTTGTTGTTGCTGACAAAATGGCTCCAATGTGTAAACCAATGGCTTGGTTTTCTAATTTAGAACAAGTTAAATATACACAAGTGTAACTAAGACAGATTTGGAGACTGTTGGAGGACTCCTTAATGGGTCTAGGCGAGGAGTTCCCCCCTTCACATTGCTTTTCTCATTTACCTCTCAGGATAACCTAAAATAAGCAATTTTTTTTATTAGTATTACTTCAACACTGTATAAATAATTTAACATTACTTATACACTCCAAGTTAAGCAAAGTGTGTCTAGAGGTATTTAAATTAGGGCTGTCAAAGTTGTAACGCATTTGTAACACATTTGTAACGCATTTGTAACGCATTTGTAATGCGTTTGTATCGCGTTTGTAATGCGTTAACGTAAAAATCATTTTAACGCCTCAAATTTCTTTAACACATTAATAAAATCGATATTTCGGAAGTTGTAGCTGGCTCAGTTTTAAGGTTAGAGTGAAGACACTGGCATCACATGAAACTAGAAAACCTAAGGAATCCATTGGTACCATGTCATACTAGCTTGTCGCAAAGGAGGCTAAATAACGCTCCAAACTTGCTCTGAATTTTGGCGAGGAAAAACTGCATTGGCCATTTTCAAAGTGGTCCCTTAACTTCTGACTTCAAGATATGTGAATGAAAACGGATACAAGTATTAAATACTTGACAAATCTCCCTTTAAGTTACATTTTGAACAGATAAAAAAATTTGTGATTAATTTGTGATTAAACGTGATTAATCATGGATAATCATGTGATTAATCGCGATAAAATATTTTAATCAATTGAAACCCCTAATTTAAATATGACGGTGCCAGCCATCCCTGAAAACAGACATAGGTTTAACTGCTTTAGTTTTACGATTTACTGGACGATATTAAGACCCTGACACAAAAATGATCGGCAAACGCCGCTTTGTTTCATGTACGTATCACAACATCGGCTTGTATATCTGCCGTCCTCGGTCTTCTGGTTTACCGTTTTGAATGACGAATACAGACTACTTCTACCTGCTGGTTAGGAGAGATATTTCAATCGCAGGCCATATCTGCAGGGCTTATGTGCAGGTTGGCCATTGGTTGTAGTCTTTGCGGTGTGGTTGAGTGCAACTTTTTGGAAAAGACTCAGGCGACGCAACAATTGGCCTTCGTCGCTGCTAGTTCTTTGATGTCGGTTTGGTGTGTCTGGGCTTTAAAGCAGCAGTGGGTAGAAATGGAGCAAATATGATTTAAAAAAGTTATTTTTATAAAAACGGTCACTATATCCTGATAATAGTGCATGAGGCAGGTTACCTGAAAAATATCATGTGCCTCTGTGTCCTCCGGTGCTCCTAATGGCATCTGCAAGATTTCACAGACCGGAGGAAAACAACCAGTCAGAGCTGATCTTGAGTCTGCCATCCAGCTGCGAATACCAGCCAGCTGTCAATCACTCGTGAACTCCAATGAAACAGTCAAACTAGACAGGACTTATCAAATATGAATCGATATTCTGTTACTGTAATGCCTATTTCTCGCCTCAAATGTTTTCAGAAACATCTTGTAGTGTACTGTTTAGCTGTAAAATGAGAAAGTTTGTGACCCGACAGCCATGTTGAGCCATGTCCGCCCACCAGCCGGAGCAGAGCCAATAGGAACGCTCTCTCTCTGAAATGACCTGTGATTGGTCAAAGTCTTCCGTCACGGGCTAGATTTTTTAAAGCCTGAAACAGAGCCATGAGGTGCAGAAGTCTAATTTTCCCTCAGAACACTTGAATTACAATATGCTGAAAGGTTCTTATGGTATGTTTGCCCGATGATACCAAAAATATACTGCCTACTGAAGCTTTAAAGGTACTCTGTGTTTTTGACCACTAGTAGCACTATGAAGTGATGTTGGTCAATTAATTGTGAACATCCCTAATGCAAACACTTTAAAGTATTAGCAACAAGCTGTCATTCTGTTCTTCAGTAATTTTTCTGTTTTTTAATTTACTGTATGTACTGCATTTGTCCAGTCTCTCTGGAATTAATGCCTTTTCAAAGTCCCTAACATTTTACACTGAATTCCCTTTACTCAATATAGACTACTTTCCAGGCCAGAGAACAACACTTTCAATCACAACACGTAATGATAGATGAATGTACTTTTTGTTTTGCTTTTCTTCAAAGGAATGATGCTTTTCTTTGCCACAGTAAGCCCACGGCTCTCTCTCTTAGTCCACAGAGATTTGTTGAACCATTCATTCTACAAATTTCAGATTAATTACACTGTTCAGTGAAAACAAACTCACCAGACTGTTATAATTTCTACCTAGACTAACTACAGAGTAGCTGTGCGGAAGGTTCTCAGTTCTGGTCTTCCAACTCATTTTTCCCCTCATACATTTCCTTTTTATTTCGTCAGTCCTACATTCCTAAAAACCAGAGGAAGGAATAAAAAGCCTGCAACTTCTCTGCACAGAAGAAGTGTGAGATGCTAATCTATTCTTAGTTACACAATTCCGTCCTGTACATACCTGCCATTGCTTTAACCTAATTTGGACATTCTCTGTTGGAGGCCTTAGCATGCCTCCAATGTGTTAAAACCTGATTAAACCCCCACTCACATAGATACAGCAGTTTCATGTTGTTTTCTTCCATTATTTGTCATATTTATATGATTATTATTATTATTATACATATTGCAGGAGTCAAGAGTAAGACAAGAGTGAGAGAGGAGACAAGAGTAATCAAAGGTAGTTTAAAGTTATAATCCTTAAGATTTTAATTCTGATTGATTTGTGGTTACTGTGGTAATGGCAGGTGCGTTAAATTCTACAGGTCCTAGAAACTTGGGGGCAGCAAACAATCTATCTATCTGGTATATCTACTTGCAGAGCAGCCAAACAAACTCACACTCGGTGGCTGCTCCTTCTTGTAACATTACTCCCTGTAATATTAAAGAGGACCTATTACACTTTTGTGCTTTTTTTCCTTTCCTTTATTATATAGTTTTTTTGTGCATATAAAAGGTCTGCAATGTTCACACTAAAGGAAGTTAAGCTTTGTTTATACTCCCGAGAGACACCGTGGCACGGGCCTCCGTTGATGGCGCGCGCACTACAAGCATGCACAGAGGCATTTATGCTCAGCGCATTGTATGTTGCAATATGCTCCGAAATGCCAGAAGGCGTACAAACAAAATATTCTGTGGATAAGCAAGAAGTCAACGAGTGGTACCGGAAAGGAAAGTAGGCTGCCTGGTAACAATAGTAAACACTAAACACCGACGTACATACCGCTAAACATTGCATTTGTGTACTGTAATTATTACTGTCGCTTACCTCCAAGTCAAAATTACTTTCCGTCTCTAGGTGCTTCCCCTCGGGTCGCCACTCTTTCCATGAGACCTTTTTTAGCTTTTACAAAACGATCTCTCATATTCTTTCACAGCCTGCGGTAAAAAGCCTCTTCTTTCTCCAGTGTGTTGCCTATTTCTCTCCAAGTATTTAATGTCATGTGACTGTCTCTGTGGTCTCTCAATGAACACCTGCTCGACCAGTCTTCCCTCGAAGGCGTCCATGTTGAAACGAAAAGCACAGCGCGCGCAGCCGGCACATAGTTAATAAAAAAAAATTAAAACATAAAATTCAGAGGTGCACGACAAACCACCGCGACAACTTGCGCCTTCGTGCACCACGCGAAAGCCGTGATGACGTAATTTTCTGTAGCGCGCACCTCGCGCCAGCTTCACTACTGCGACCATAAACCAGGATTTACTCTTCCCCACAGAAATACTGCTCCTGAACTGCCTGACACGCCTTGCTTGAAGTCCTGCCTTTTCTTCCGTAACGTGGTGATGTCACCAAGTAACACTCTTTGCCTCGCAGCTAGTTTGGCACGCCCTCAAACAAAGCTAGGTAGAGCGGAGCTGGAGTGCAGTCCGAAGAGTTTGGTTCGGATGACAATCAACCAATAGCCGGTATGAGAAAAATAAAGCGTTTTTTGAACATTAAAGCATGAAAACATGTTCTAATTTGTTTTGACTACCTCAGTATATATTTGCATTTCCTGTGACTGCTGAATAATTAAAGCCAGTTTAGCTTTTAATGTGAACTAGCAGCTGTAGGAAATGTTCAGTTTGCATTAGCAGTAACTTAATATAGCTCTGACACGGCTGTAAGAGAGTAACCAGCAAACAGGGAGGCTGATATCAATAACATAAGATTACAAACAATAGAGAGGTGAAGTCCCGTCCCTTCCGGTGGACCACCATGGGACCTTATTTCGGAAAAAATATGAACGGTTGTCAATGGCGAGAAACAAATTTTTCTTCTATCCTCTTTTATAACTCTGGATTATATGCAAGCTTCCTGTGAATCCAGCGTGGGAATGGCGGACTCCCCCATTGACAATGAAAACTACTATATAGGAAGGTAACAGAATATATATACATTAAATGAGTGTTTGGAGAAGAGGGAAACATGAAATTGTTTTTCTGAGAAACGACAAGAGAATTAATTATATTTTTGCGAAACACATTTGAAATTAGATTTTGTAATAAAAGGTAATTTTAGAACTTTCTATATTGAGAAAATTAACATTTTATAAAACATTTAGGATTTATCTTAAAAACACATGAATTCAATGATGTGTAAGATTCACTAAGAATTGTGATAAGAAAGTGATTTATATGATAATAAAAACAATGCAACTGAAGCAAAAAAAAGAGAAAAAGAATTCCATCGAGCGATGACATCTCCAGAACCTCCCGGTGGTAATAAGACACTACCTGGCTATGAGACAAAGCCATTAAAGTTTAATACAGTCTAAAGCCATTTACACTGGCCAGAAAGTCTACTCCTGTGACAACTGTCATTTTTCCATTTTATGTAGGCAGATCGGAGGGCAGCTTTTGAAGTTCTGGCCACTCTGAGAAATGTCTGCCATCGCCGCCATGATGAGAAGTGACTGGGGAATTCTTAGATTTATTAGCGCTCTGTGAGCCGTCGTCATCAGAGATTACGCCCCCTATCCTTCACCGCTCCGCCGGCACGTCAACCGCCGAATTTCAATTTCCCTGGTGAGAGGATGGGAAGGCTCTGGCTGGCGACCCCTGCTCGTGACCCTGGGGTTTCACGATGGATGGGGGAGGTGGAGGGGGGACAGATACGGGATGCTCATGAATTACGGATGACTTCAGCGGTGCGTTCAACTTTGGCCGTCCCGCCTGTATCGCCACAGAGAATCTCCCTGATAAATGGGCATCAAGGGGAAGGAAGACTGCTCTTCCTGGTTAGGTATTCAGAGGAGCTCATGGTCGAGTTTAGCCCCGTTTAAGCCATGTTTAAAACATGCATCACTGCTGCTGCCACCTTGGACTCTGCACACTCATTGGCTGGTAAAGGACCAATCTGAGATTAAGTTGAGCATCTACATTTAGGATATATCAGTGTATGTGTTCTAAGAGTTCGAAGACTGTTAGATGGAAAATAAGCTCCCAAATAGGGCTGGGTGATACGATTTTAATCAATTTCTTTTTCTTCTTAAAAACAAACTAGGCCTACAAAAGACAAAGGAATTATTCAAATAAGCTTTGTTTTATTTTAACAATAAAAATGATTAACAAAAGCAAACAAAGACTAATTCTCCTATTGGGATTAAAGCTGCAGTGGGTAGAATTGGAGCAAATATGATTAAAAAAAGTATTTTTTTATAAAACAGGCACTATATCTTGACAGCAGTGCATGAGACAGGTAATCTGAAAAAAAAAATGTGCCTCTGTGTCCTCCGGTGTCCTCCGGTGCTCCTAATGGCATCTGTAAGATTTCACAGACTGGAAGAAAACAACCAATCAGAGCTGATCTGGAGTCTGCTGTCAATCACTCGCAAACTCCGACCAAACGGTCAAACTAGACAGGGCTGATCAAATATGAATCAATATTCTGTTACTGTAATGCCTATTTCTCTCCTCAAATGTTTTCAGAAACATCTTGCAGTGTACTGTTTAGCTGTAAAATGAGAAAGTTTGCAGCCATGTTGAGATCTGCTGAGGAAATACCAAGCACCGCCCACCAGCCGGAGCACAGCCAATAGGAACGCTCAATAGGAATGCTCTCTCTGAAATGACCTGTGATTGGTCAAAGTCTCCCGTCACGGGCTAGATTTTTTAAAGCCTGAAAACAGAGCCATGAGGAGGTGCAGAAGTCTAGTTTTCTCTCGGAGTACTTGAATTACAATATGCTGAAAGGTTATAATGGATTTTTTGCCCAATGATGCCAAAAACTTGTTGCCTACTGAAGCTTTAATTCAAATTAATTGATAATAATCGATTTATCGCCTAGCTCTACTCCCAAGATATTTTCACACCACACATGACACACAACAAACTTATTGGCCTCAGAATAGGCCAAAAAAATAGTTGTAACTCTAAATATATTGGTGACACAGAGCAGCAATATTTTATTAAGCTTTAATTGTAGAGACCTACTGAAACTGAATTTGAGGAATAACTTTTAAAGTTGTCATTGACTCTGAACAACTGAAAATGGAGCTATCATTAACGTTATTACTTACATCTGTGCTGTTCCTGCGCTTCGTCAAGTAAAATGTCTTGGACACTGAGAATGTATTGTGATGATGTCCAGGCTTTAGCCATTTGTCAATATTACCAACTTTCCACTATTTACATCTTAATTTACACACACCTCTTCCAAACCGGTCATTCATCCACCTGTGTGGTTTTAGTCCTGCCCACTTAATACTCTAACAATTTCATGAAAAAAGCCATGTGTAAGGGATAACGTACAGCGAGCCAAGAGGGGTCTTGCATCGCCCTGAAGGGGTTTATTTCAGAACAACGACCCGCTCGCTGTACATTATCCCACTTATTACACGGCTACTACTACTTACTTAAGAAATCAATAATGTGACCCAAAAATTGTCTTCCAGGGACCAATCAGAATCGAGTACTCAACAAAGCCGGGTAATAAAAAGTTGTAACACCAGGGAAGTGGTTTCAGTCTGACCTGAACTGTCCACTAGTCATGCCAGAAATGTGTTTAAGCAAACGACCGTACGAGGTCTCAGAACCCAAACACATACATTGAGCTGGTTGAACCCTCACGTGCATGTGTAAGAGATTCAATTTATTCATTCTTCTTCAATCAAAACAATAGAAGATTACAAGTGGATGACATCTTCTGACTGAACTGATGTTTTCCTTGAATTTATGGAAACCACATCGGAGCATTTTGGTAGAGAGAGACTCCGAAATTCAGTCAGCTGACGCATCTACTGATTCACATCAATATGAGTTCACATATTTTTGAGTGTGAATTGAACTTGCATATCTTTTTTCATTCACTGATTTTATGAGGCGTTAGGAGTGAAAGGCTTTGACTCCTGCATTCCTATAGTCAAACTCCTACAGTATGTACGTGTGCATAAATAAGTACTGACCATCCATTCTGAGATGATGACGTCCACCTTCTCCACAGGGAGCTTGATGTCTTCTATGCGGCCTTTAATCAGAGTGATCTTGTCCTCCAGCTGGTTGGACCTGTGGGAAACATGCAAGAGTCAGACGACTTAAAAACATGACTCCTTTCAATATTACGTCACCTAGAATCCAACAAACCAATGGTTCAGTAGTAGGCTTGTTGTTTTGCTGTGGTGCACATGCAAAAAGGTGGATACTACAAATCCCAGTTATGGCAATTAATTTCCGTCAAAATATAGGAGAATTAAGTTTTTAGCCACTTGGTGGCAGCGGAACAACACAATACTGACGTTGCCTAGTTAGCAGGCTTTCACATCAGGAACCCGAGCCTGGATCCGAGTACACTTGACCCCAAAGTTTAGTTGTTTTGATTAGTGTGAACACTGTGTACCGTACTCCACTTGAAAGGTGGTCTTGAGTACAGTTCATGTGGACTTGGGTACGGTTCACATCAGATTTGAAAACCAACTGTACCAAAACACGGAAGTGGACTGCTATTTAACACGAGTAGCAGTCAGTGAGTAGTTTGAAAGGGCAGGCTTTTATCAACGGCGCTGGTCTCCTCCGAATCTGCATACCGTATGCGCACAGCACACTCTGATCTCATCCTCTGTAATGCACAGCCATGGGTGAAAGCAGGAAACTTATTTTATTAATGTAGCCTAGATATTTAAATTACATATTGACATACAGTCCCCTCGAAAACTATTGGAACAGCGAGGCCAATTCCTTTATTTTCGCTGTACACTGAAAACATTTGGGTTTGACATCTAAAGATGAATATGAGACAAGAGATCAGGATTTCAGCTTCTATTTGCAGGTACTGTATTTACATCTAGATCTGTTACACAACTTGGAAGATAGCACCTTTTGTTTGAACCCACCCATTTTTCAAGTGAGCAAGATCATTATGGAACATCTGACTGACAGGTGTTTTTTGTTGCCCAGGTGTGTCCTATTACATTGATTATTCAAACAATAAATAGCGCTGAATGTCTACTCTCAGTTTCAGCTTTGGGTTTTGCCTGTGCAGACTAAATTTATAGTTAAAAAGGTGTAACCAACATGAAGACCAGAGAGCTGTTTATGGGAGAAAAGCAAGCAATTTTGAAGCTGAGAGAAGATGGAAAATCAATCGGAGCCATTGCACAAACATTGGTCATAGCCAGTACAACCATTTGGAACGTCCTGAAGAAGAAAGAAACCACTGGTGTACTGAGCAACAGACGTCGAGCCGGTAGACCAAGGAAAACATCAGCAGTTGATGACAGAAACATTGTGAGAGCTGTAAAGAAAAACCCTAAAACAACTTGTCAGTGACATCACCAACAACCTCCAGAGGGCAGGAGTGAAGGTATCACAATCCACCGTTCGCAGAAGACTTCGGGAACAAAAGTACAGAGGCTACACCAGAAGATGCAAACCACTCATTAGCAATAAGAATAGGAAGGCCAGATTGGAATTTGCCAAAAAGTACGGAGACGAGGCTCAAAAGTTGTGGGACAAAGTTTTATGGACTGATGAGACAAAGATTAACCTTTACCAAAGTGATGGGAAGGCTAATGTGTGGAGAAAGAAAGGATCTGCTCTTGATCCCAAACACAAAAGCTCATCTGTGAAACACGGTGGAGGTAATGTCATGGCTTGGGCTTGCATGGCTTCTTCTGGGAAGGGCTCATTGATCTTCATTGATGATGTAACACATGATGGCAGCAGCAAAATGAACTTAGAAGTCTACAGAAAAATTTTGTCTGCCAATTTAAAGAGAGATGCAACCAAACTGATCGAGAGATCCTTCATCATGCAGCAAGACAACGACCCAAAACACACTGCCAAAACAAACAAGGAGTTCATCAGGGGAAAGAAGTAGAAGGTTTTAGACTGGCCAATCAATCTCTAGACTTAAACCCTAGTGAGCATGCATTTTACCTGCTAAAGACGAGACTGAAGGGAGAAACCCCCGAAACAAACAACAACTGAAAGAGGCTGCGGTGAAAGCTTGGAAAAGCATCACAAAAGAAGAATGCAAAAGTTTGGTGATGTCAATGGGTCGCAGGCTCGATGCAGTTACTGCAAGCAAAGGATTTGTAAATAAATATTATATATATTATATTATATATTATTCACTTTAATCTATTTTAAGTCTATCTATGCTTTTGCTCACCTAAAAATGTGATGCTCCATTACAAAAGGTGCTATCTTCTTATTTGTTTAACAGATCTACATGTAAATACCTGGAAATAGAAGCTGAAATACTGATCTTGTTTTTAAAAGGCTAAACGCCAACAATTATGGATTGAAGCAGAATATTTTGTTAGATAAAAACGAAAATGGAAATGATTACATCTATCTTTTTTCAATACTTTTTTACTTTTGGACTGCGACAAGTAACGTTACAGAGAGGATTGAGGGCTGTGCCCTGCATCGCACGCTATGTGTGTGTGTGTTTGAGAGAGATAGATGGGAAGAGAGGGTGGAAAGTAATAAAACTTGCACACTTAGATACTGATGGTAGCCTATAAGCAATGCCAAACCATGACTCCTCTGAGATCACAATCCCCGCTGGTGTTTCATCAAATATTACACCACACCGGGTCCGTGAGGTGACCAGAGCGGATATTGGGGACATGTTGATTCCAGCGGCATTTAAAATACGATTAGGTTATTGAAAAATGTGATTAATGATTTCAAATGACTCTTATACACAATGTTTAACTTTAGAAATTAAAGCTGCAGTGGGTAGAAATGAAGCAAATATGATTTAAAAAAGTTATTTTTATAAAAAGGACACAATATCCAGACAGTAGTGCATGAGACAGGTAATCTGAAAAAAATCATGTGCCCCTGTGTCCTCCGCTGCTCCTAATGGCATCTGCAAGATTTCAAAGACCGGAGGAAAACAACCAATCAGAGCCGAGCTGGGTCCTGCCGTCTATGAGCCGGTTGTTAATCACTCGCGAACTCCGATCAAATGGTCAAACTAGGCAGCGCTGATCAAATATGAATCAATATTCTGTTACTGTAATGACTATTTCTCGCCTCAAATGTTTTCAGAAACATCTTGTAGTGTACTGTTTAGCTGTAAAATGACAAAGTTTATGACCCGGCAGCCATGTTGAGAATAGTTGAGGAAATACCAAGCACCGCCCACCAGCCGGAGCACAGCCAATAGGAACGCTCAATAGGAACGCTCTCTCTCTGAAATTACCTGTGATTGGCCAAAGTCTCCCGTCACGGGCTAGATTTTCTAAAGCCTGAAAACAGAGCCATGAGGAGGTGCAGAAGTCTAGTTATCTCTCAGAACACTTGAATCACAATAGGCTGAAAGGTAATTATGTTTTTTTTGCCCAATGATGCCAAAAACATTCTGCCTACTGAAGCTTTAAATTGTGATCAATTTAGTCTGTTTTCTGAGACTAGTCGACTAGTCTAAGTTTAAACTTCTGTTTAAACGTCAGGGAAATTTGTCGTTAGGAACATTGCTACTCCAAAATAATATAAAATATAAACAATAGTAGGCATAATGCAAAGGTTGACTCGTATGGGCTTGGGATCTTAAGATTGGGTAGCGCTTTTCTACACTGTAGCGACAACAAAATCACGTAGATGATGACGCAAGTTTACTCGGGTACGGAGCAACTTTATTAATGTGAAAGCTGAGTAGCGGGGGAGTGGAGAGGGGGCCATCGTACTCGGTTACGGTACGAATCAATCATACCTAATATGAAAACGCCCTTAGACATAGCCTACAACAGATAGAGAGCAACATTAGCATAAATTTGGATTCATCCTTCAGTTTAGGGGTGGGCAATACATCGAATATAGTTGATGTATCGCGGCTTGTCCCACGCGTGGTTTATAAATTGACTATGTCGCGAACATCGACTACAAATTGTCATGTAATGTTTTTAAGCCACCCCGCCGGCATGAGACTCCTTTGGCATTTGCTTCTTCCCCTCTCTACTACGGCTCCCTCTCACAGACACACACGCATACATCACAGACTCCGCGCCCATCCAGACCTCTCTCCTGGGCAAGTTTGTGTGACGTATGCGGCCGGCGTGTTTTTGTATTTGGAGGGACGCAGCGAAGAGAGAAGGAGCCAGCCCGGAGAAAACGAAAGAACTGTAGCGGCGAAGCAAGTACGGTAGCAAGAACACGACCAAAGCAACCAGAACCAGCCCAGAAGCAAATGACTCTGGCTTCCTTGCTTTCCAAAGCAATCCCATATAATAAAAAAAGTGCAAAATGGAATGAAATCGCAGCCGCTGTAACCAACTACATCCGGTTAGCGTAGTTGAAAAGCCAGGATTCAAAAGACACATAATTAAGACACTTGATCCAAAATATGAACTGCCTGGTCGCAATTTTTTTGCGCGGAAAGTTCTACCAGAGTTATACATTTCAGTGAGAGAAACGTTGGCCAACCAGCTTACAAAGGCGACCCACTTTTCCACAACTACCGATCTGTGGTCCAGCAGAACGTGTGAGCCATACCCGAGTATTACTGTACATTACATGGACAACTGGGAGTTGAAGAGTAATTGCTTTCAAACGAGCTTCCCGTTTGATCACACGGGCGTGATAATCGCGCAAGGTTTAAATGATGCTCTCATGTAATGGAATTTAAAAGAAGCTCGTCAAGTGCTCGCCAAAGCTGTGAGCCTGAATAAGTGGACAAGACTGCGGTGCTTTGGCCATAGGCTGCACCCCGCGATTGGTGAGTCTTTCTACATTAGTGGGAAAATAATAATTTTTACTATCAGCAATGTTATAACAGCTTACTGGTAAACATAACAATAACTTATTTACACTTAAGAATGTTTTAATGCAGACATATGCTGCGTGGACTACAAGAATCATCATATTGGTGTGATTGTATGCATCAAAGGTTTAAATCAAGCATTTATGAAGTGCTTAAAGGATATTTGAAAATATCGTGTATCGCGACATAGCCTAAAAATATCGCAATATTATTTTTAGGCCATATTGCCCAGCCCTACTTCAGCTCACTCGCGGATTTTATGTTCACTTTCCTTTTAACTCCGGTTTGGTCTCTCCCAACTTTAGCTGCTGAATGATCCACTATGTTCAGCAGCTGGTCGTCAACTTTGGCCCTGTTCAGACCTGGCATTAGAATGCGTCTCCATATGCATCTGTGACCACTTGTGATCCGATCTCACTTCCCTGCTCTATATGCAATTAAATATGTGGTAAACACATGGTTAATACAGCAGACGTTGTGACGTAATATTACAAGAATGTCAGTAGTAATATCCTGCATATTCCTGAATTCGGGTACATTTTATTAACATCAAAATATAAGGTTATTGTACCAGCGGTCCCCGGGGACCTCCGTGCCGCCTGCACTGCTGCCTTTGCCAGGCAACAGCAAGGTACAGAGCTTCAGAGAGCCGGGGATGAGAGAGAGCAAGCGAGCGGGTGTCAGCTTCGTGCAAAACACCATAACAAAAACACCGACAGTATGATAACAATGCACATCTCGTGCCTAGTCTGATAGTCTGTAGACTATGTAGCCTATAGATAAGATATATTTTATTAAAATACAGTTGTACAGACAGAATACAGTAGCAGAGAATCCATTTCCATGCTGTGAGGCAGACAAGCACTCGCGACTGCCTTTCTATTCACCTGAGGAGCATAGTGAGAGCCGCGGATCCCAGCGGGACGTCAGTTGAGTAGGCGGTCCTTAATGTGGCCCAGGACACATTCGCGTACACACTGCTAAAAGAATGTGGCCATATGTGGCCCAGACCACCTCTGAATGTGGTCTGAATGATTGGATCTCAATGCGTCCTCAATGCGTCTTGAGTGTATCACACCTGTACTTAGAGCTGTCCACTTGTGATCGGATCACTGAGGACGCATATTAATACCAGGTCTGAACAGGACCTTTGTCTGTCTTCTGTTTGGTGCTAGGTAGGTAGCATACAGTGGTTATATCAGAGCTTTTTCACAGAAAAAAGCTGTTAGTGAGAGTGAACGACAACAGTAACGTTGCAGGCCGTAAAACACACATTAACTACAAACTAAATTTGCAAAATTTTGGCAATTTTTCAAATTTGTCATATACATAATATTTCCAGTCTTTCCTGAGCCGTGTTGTCGGGAATGTGAAAGGGGGAAAACTGTAACTGTGGGCCTGCAGAGGTGTCAAGCTCAAGTAGCGACTGTAAGATCAGTGCTGCTGTTTAAATGATCTTTCCTTTCAGACCGGCCAGTCTGGGTATCAATCTCTGTGAATATTCCATTATCATGACAGCTAATGTTACCGAGGACAGAACAATTACTCACAGCGGCCCAGAGTGCATTTCTGTGGCAGCGATCCTTATCTTGAACTGTCTCTCCCCTCTCTGCTGCTCTGCTATCACCTCCTCCCAGGATTCAACACCCCCCACCCCCTCACCCACAACCCCAACCCCCCACCTCCTACACCTTTCACAAGAGGAAACACTGTAATCTCATTATTGGGGTAATTTAGAGGACAATGTCAGGACTCTGGGGAGAGAGTCAGTATCTGTGTGGCTTTGTAGGTGTGTGTGTGAGTGTGTGAGTGGGAGACAGAATGAGAGAGAAGCCCCTTTTACAAAGCCTGTTCAAGGCGGGAATGTTATACCATTATTCCACCTCGCCGTTCTGTATAAAAAAGGTACGGACACGGAGTGGAGGGACAGAGTTGTTTCGCCGTTAAGCCGCCGCTCTGCACTGCTCTCATACGGAGGGTACAGGTGATAACGCCGACCTGAACCGCGGCGTCATGGCGGAAGTGTAACGCCCACCCTCCGGTTCACCCTCAGGTTAACACCGTTAGCACTGTTCATATGGTTAGCATCGTTAGCTGCTAGCTGCTGGCTCAGCCGTCACCATGTTGAGAGCTGCGTGAAGGCAATTCTTCAATAATAGAGATACTCTGAATTTCGAGTTAAGCACCTTTAAAGATAGAAAATTTCAATTTCAATAATCAACAACATTAATAAAGATATTTGATATTTGCCAATATATCTGCCGAAATATGTTTTATATACACACACACATACTGTATGCGTATATATTGCTTCTTTCAGGACTTGTACATTTATAACGAAAAAGCAATAAAAAAAATATGAATTAAGATTTTTTTAAATTGGAACTGTTACATAAATGAAAATAAAAATAACTAAACAATTAACCGACATTTTACATAAAAAAGTTTTATTTCAATCACATTTTTGGGATAATGAACGACATAAAACTTCAATACAAACGTATGAACATTTGCCAGGGTGTCCTGAATTACATGCATTCATAGGTTGCGTCTGAAATTCCATACTAACATGCTATTTAGTACGCTAAAACAGTATGTGAGATATTTTAGTATGTCCGAAACCTTACCAATAGTACACAAATTGCATACTATTTCCTGTGAAATACTACGACAGCATAAATATCCCACAATGAAATGCTGTAGTAACGACAACATTCATAACAGACGTTGACGGACAGCTCTGTAACATCAATAACGCTTAAATTTAAGATATAAGATTTCACTTTGCTCGGTGTAAGATATATATTAAATTAATTCAGAATTTGATTATCACAAACCGTCGTTTTGGTCACATGAGGTTGGCATGGTTTATCATGGTTACACATGTCCAACCAGCAAGGAGGCTCTCAGGAAATGACGACATAAATTACAGTTCAGTGTGTCCGAAAAGATACATACTACTGTTTATACACACAAAAGTGTGTTGAACGATTGTACACTTGTTGACTATGTAGTGCATAGTATGTGATTTCGGACGAAGCCGTTGTGTGTGTTGCTGGCTGATCAGCATTCTTCAACCACAGTCAAATGTTGGCTGATAAACATCCAGAAACTGATAATCTGTCCGTCTATTTTTAGTTCACCATTAAAAGTTGAATTTCATTAATCTACGTGAAATGTTGTCTAGTTTTTCCCCAATTTGTAGTCACAATTCAAAGCTTTCTATTAGATAATCCATCAATTCCAGCCATTTAGAAAAAAAAACGTATTTAGACATTATCCATTAAGGAAGTGACTGTGAAGGAAGGAAGTCACATCTAGCTTTTCATTTAAACTTCGGCGACGGAGTGGAGACAGGAGATGGATGCTCCTGCCCAACCAACAGGAGCCACTTTAATTACAATCCTGATATTAACATCAAGAGGAAGTGGCGGACACACACAGGCCATCCACGTACACGCACACGCACGCACACACACACACACACACACACACACACACACACACAGAAATAAAAGCTTTAAAATCACAAGCGGACAGTAGATTTAAAGGGAGCCAAGGGCAAGAGTCTGTGTGTGTTTCTGTATGCATGTGTGTGTTTGTGTGTGTACATTTGTGAGTGTGTAGGAGGGGGGGGGGGTTACACATCTTTCTTTTGCTGAATCTTCACCGCTGGCGAACCTGCGACGCAGCCTGCATGCCAACACACTCTCCAACAGCGAGTCAGTGGGCTGTAAAATTAAAACGTCCTTTTCCTTCAGCAAACCCCGTTGTTTTGCTTATACGACACTCTCTTACATAACGGTAATAATAGCAGTCATAATGGCCCCTAACTCAAAAATGCATTTTAGAGGCAGGGGTGTGATGGAGGAAGTGGTTGCAGGTGGATGTGGACAACGGAGGCTCTGGTGGAGGTAAATGACTCCACTGCTGGAAAACTGGAAACACACAGCACCTAAAATTGGACTGTGTATTATATTAAAAGGTACCATCAGGGGGTCATCTACAGGTTTGTGTGTATGTGTATTTGTGTATTTGTGTGTGTGTGTGTGTGTGTGTGTGTGTGTGTAGGGCTCGGATTGCAGCGGCAGGGGTGAAGAGGCGAGGGGTGAATGAGTCAGACTGTAGGTGTTAATTATGTGCATTATGGCCATGCGACTGACAGAAGCTCTATTGAAGTCAACCAGCTGCAACACATAAAAGGTGGTTGGAGGTCACACAGACCTTTACTCCCACAATCCCCAGCTGCACACAAAGGGAAGAGGACCGGTTTACTCCATGGATGTATAAAGAGAACTGGGTACAGCGTAACAGGCGGGGCCCCGTTCATTCCTATTAAAGTTGCTCAGTGGCGCATGAAGCCAAAATAGTTCGACTTCCGAGTATAAAATGACCCGAATCTTCTGGCGATCTTCTGCATCCACCCCGCATCCCAACCCGTCAGTCGGGGCTCATTCACATGAACGGAGGAAGGAAAATAACTCGGAATCGGCTAATAGTGCATTTTACATCTTTTAGGACCTAATGATTTAAATAAGGTCTATTCAAGTGTGGGAAGTTGATTTACCTAAAAAAAAAATGATCTGCTGAGTTACAGACGTCTCTTTCCCTATGTAAGTCTATGGGAAAAACTTTTTTTGGGATGGCATCAATGGCATCCCATGACGGACCCGGAAGTTGTAATTCCACCGTGCACTATGTCAAATTTGCTTCAAAGCCCGGCGCTCTTCCTGGGGGCTTGATCTACTCTCTCGATTCTCGAAGGACCGCTAAGACGTGCAAGGCGAGGGTCACAAGTCACAACTGGCAGAGCTAGTACTACCATTTTAGATTGTACTTACTAAATTTCCAAACATCGATCCGATTAATTCTGTAGGAGTTTTTTAACCCCTTCCCATTGCGACCTCTTTTTTTTAGAGGGGTAGGGGATGTTCAGGGGTAGATAAAAAGTCAACAGTAGATGTCACATAGAAGTAGTGTACCTCATCTGAAAGAACTGGGAACCTGAAGATTAATTTGAGATGCAGCTCAGCACTGTGTGTCAAGTTGTTCAAGTCATTAATAAGAAATAAAAATTAATTAATAAATTAATCAAAATAAATTGTGAAAGTGTATCACGGCTTAGAACATGATGATAAATTGAATGAATTTGTGATGGCCATTCCCATGCTCTGTTATGTCTCATAAATTGTTGCAGCAATTTTTGGGTTGATACCATTTGGTTTGATTTGATTTGGAGCAATTTAACCATTTTTTTACCATTCGAGAATTGATTAAAATGATCAATAATCCCTCCAAACACTACATTAAGACACCAAGACTTTGGGGAAGACCATAGAAAAAGCCATGCTGTGATTTGGTATCAAAAACTTTTGGCATTTGGAGATTTCTGCAAGAAGAAGAATTGCATTTTTCGGCGATTGGATATCGAGCACTTCTGTTATAGAAACTGCTCAGAAACCCCCTTATAGTCAATCTACCTAGGAAAGCCATCCATCCTCTGAATGCCATAGGTCTCTAGTTGGTGGCTGTAAAGTTTCATGAGGCTGTGATTATCCAAGAGGTCACCACAGGTCATTTTACACTGTGAGGTCAAATTTCGTTTTGTACTGCATGCAAGAAACTGCATTGTTTTTACCCCAAGCTACATGTGATTATCATAAAGTGGGCATGTCTGTAAAGGGGAAACTAGTGGGTACCCATAGAACCCATTTTCATTCACATATCTTGAGATCAAAAGTCAAGGGACCCCTTTGAAATTCGCCATGCTAGTTTTTCCTCGCCAAAATTTAGCGTAACTTTGTTTATTTAGCCTCCTTCATGACAAGCTAGCATGACATGGTTGGTATCAATGGATTCCTTAGGTGTTCTAGTTTCATGTGTTACCAGTAAAACTCAGCCCGCAATAACCTCCGAAAGACAGAATAGTGGCCAGGCCCACTGGCAAGCTGTCTGTGTTTTTTAATACAGCACATGTAAAAGGCCAAAAATACACCAAAGATACACACAAAAACCAAAACGGCTGACTTCCTGTTGGGTTTAGAGCATGGCCCCAAGAAACTTTTTTTTAAGTCTCCGTGTACCTACCAAATTTCATATATCTAGGTGAAACGTACCGCAATGGCTGCTTCGTTACAATTTTGTAGGGGGCACTATCGGGGCCCCCTTGCCACACCCAAGCACAAGAACCATATCAGATAACTAATGTTAGCACTTTTAATGCTTGCGCCAAGTTTGGTTTGTTTGCGAGCATCTCTAGCTCCTCAAGTACAGCTTTGTTTTTTAATGGCGAATAATGCGTTGCCATGACAACAGCGTTCCACAAAAACTCAAATGCTTTGCAGTTTTGCATCATGGAAGTCTTACCGCTGACCAAATTTGAGGTGAATCTGGTTAACCTGCTGAGAGTAGCAAGCCAAAGTATAGCGACTGTAACTTCCTGTAGGGAGCTAATGTGCTAGCATGTTAACTGCTGACTGAAAGACAAGTTGCTGAGTTATAAAAAAAAATGTTTTCATTGCTGTGAGCACCATAAAGGAAACCCCATCAACCTCCAATGTATTTGGGTGGAGGCAAACATAAATATATACACATATCTGAGTTTTAAAAAACTAAAAAAGTAACTGAATGTAGTTTGTGTGTGTCTCACCTGACTATGTCCATGGCCTGATAGATGATTTCTGATTGGTCAACAGCTATGACCTTCTTGGCCCCAGCTCTGGCAGCGAACATGGACAGTATGCCAGTCCCACAACCCACATCGAGCACCACCTGCAGGATGGGAGGCAAACAGCAAAACATTTATGGAAAAATAGCTTGAAGGATACGTTAGCAAGATTTTTGAGGAGTCTTCCACAACTTGGCAGTTTTTATATGTTTAGGAAGAGCCGCAACACTTTGTGCAGAAAAAAAAGTTAGACATTTTATATTATCATTTGTATCATAGACTGTGTAAAATATGGACATAGTCTCTGTGACGTCACTCATAGTTTTCTGAAGAGCTGTTGTGAAGCTCAAAGTGGGTGGCTCCGGTTGTCGCCATCCTGGCAGTGACGCCACAGCCTAAAGCTGGGCATACACTATATGATTTTATAAATGTTGTTGTGTAATTCCTACTCCTACTGTGCCAGTAGATTGTTTGCTATGTTAAGACAAAGCACACGATTTATGTGCTCACACTGTACTGTCCGATCGTCAGCCACGATCTGAGTGCTCACACTGTACGGTCCCGTTGGCCCCTGAGGGCCGTTCTGGCTGTTGACAGTTTTCAATAAAGATTGGTTTTGAAAGCTTTGAGGCAGGTAAAGTTTGTTTGATAACAGAGTTCTGTACAGGTCACAATGCTAACAAGGCAGAAACGTGCTGCCTTGATCATCTGTGGCATCCTGTCTGCTGAAACGTCCCCCCAAAAAAAGAGGCGCCGGCGTATACTGTATGGACTCGCAGGTGGCGAGGAAGACGGGGACAGTATGGCTTGTCCGTTTTGCAGAGAGAATTGGAGGTAAGCTAACTACGTTTTACTATATCTGTTGTAGCCTACATTGTTATCTTGATAGCTACACTCTGATACTATAAGAAAAGCAGAAAAAAGGCACTGACGTTGAGGAATCGGCTCATAGCTCTGCTTCAACTGTGCGATAGCCTGTGGTCGGCAGACCAAAATTTCTGACATGTCAGAAATTCATCCGACTGTCCAACAGCCGGTCGGGAGGAGTTAATCGGTCCTCAGTCCCCCCTGTACACTGCACGGAAAACAACTCCCGACGAAGCTGAAATTCGATCCGACTCAAAAAATGATTCGTGTGGCTCAAAATTCGGGCCAGAAAGGGGCTAAAATCGTACAGTGTATGCCCAGCTTAACTCCCAACTTTAAACATTAATATAAATTAAACAGGTGAGTTACTGTATATAAAAATCCCACTACAGTTGTCATGAAAGGGGATATTAGCTATAGAGACCTAAAACGTTTTTTTACCAGGCTGTAAACATGTTTATTTCTGCTGTAAAGTTGGGCATTTTAACATGGGGCTCTATGGGGATTGACTCACTTTTGGCCATTTGAAGAACTGCAGTTTTTGGCACTTCTTTGTTGGCTTCATTTCTCAGCACCGGAGGTTGCCACTTTGTTTGTATTAACATCTGGAGGTCAAGTCATCCAAATTAATGGTCTGTATGTTTTACGGGTGTAAGAAAATATCGATACACCTGAGTGTCGTGATATTATGTGTTGCGATACTGTATTGATTCTCCAAAACACTGTATACATTTTTATTTAACCACTTGAAAATCCTGGCCCGGCCACTATTTGATCTTTCGGAGTTTGTAGCGGTCATATGAAACTAGAAAACCTAACGAATCCATTGGTACCAACCATGTCATACTAGCTTGTCGCGAAGAAGGTTAAATAACGCTCCAAAGTTAGGCTAAATTTTGGCGAGGGAAAACTGGCATGGCCATTAGCATGAATGTTGTGTGCTGACGGACACGGAGACAGAGCTCTGTCAGAAATGGACTTCTTATCCAGTTTTAATCCACACTTTTCCATTACACTTTTAGATCTTGGTCGTTTTTAACCATATCTTTTAACTGGATAAAGGATTTTAGTCATCAGACGTGGTTTTTAAGTTGTTTTATGGTTTTATTCAGCTGGAGCACTCACGGAAGTGCGAAAGCACACACCGGAGAACGCCACTCTCCACTGCCTAGTAGGCCTAAAACCCGTTTTTAACACTTTTCTTTTCTTTTAGCGACTGTGGGATTACTCTGTTTAATCGACACACAATAACGTGAGTGCTGTGGTAGTACACGTTGGCAGCAACGACACTTCTCACCGTGAGTAAGAAACTTCAAAGGAACATTTTAAAACTTTTCTCACCACCCTGAAAGCAACTGGAAGAAACATTGCAATTTCAGGACCCCTTCCGACTTACAAAAGGGGCATCGAAAAATTCAGCCGTCTGCTCTGCTTCAATTCATGGCTTAAAACTGCTTGTGACAAATTTAAGGTCACTTTTATCGGCAAATTTGATCTTTTTTGGGCCGCCCTGCATTCTTTAAGCGTGACGGACTGCACCCAAACCACAGGCGCTCTCAGGTGCTCGCCAAAAACATAGGACAATGTATATCACCATGACTACCTACCCCACCCACCTCTGTTGATTTTATAAAACCCATCATCTCAATTCAACACAACACTGCCAACAGAGCTATAAAGGGGCCGAACATAAATAACTTGGTTATAATTCCAATAAACAGGAACTAATTTTCAGCAACCAAACGGACAGAAATAAAAATGGCTCTTTTCAATATAAAGGCACTAACAAACAAATCATATTGTATCAATGACCTCATTAGTGACCACAATCTGGACTGCCCTTTTCTTACTAAGACTTGGATGGGCACAGATGCACCTGCCACACTGACTGAGGCCTGTCCACCCAGCTGCACCTTTTCCTACTCGTCCGGAGAGGGAAAGAAGGGTGGAGGGACAGCTGCAATATACAGAGAGACACTGAAGGGCAGGGATGTGGACAAAGGCACTTTTCATGCCTTTGAATATAATGCCACTCTTTTAAATACTCAGCCTCGTTTTCTTGCAGTAACTGTATACAGATCTCCTAAGTTATCTGTCCCCTCATTTTTAACGGAATTCTCAGACGTACTATCTATCATTCATACGACCAGTGATTGCATTTTAATTGGTGATTTTAACATACATATTGATAATCTGGCAGATACCAGAGCCAAAGAGTTTTTAGAATTGTTGGACTGTATGGCTTTTAAACAGCATGTTAACATTCCAACTCACAAACATGGACACACTTTTGATTTAATTATATCATATGTTCTTAATATCAATATATCTTCTGTCACTGATCTGGCTCTGTCTGACCACCACTGTGTGTTTTTGAACAGTTCTGATCATTCTCTGCCAAGTACCACAGAATGTCCTGTTAAAAAACGCAGCATTATCCCTGAAGTAGCCACAACTCTCACATCACACATTGCACATTACAAAAATGGTCTTACCATCATCCTGTGAAGACTTAGCTCATGCTTTTAACCATAAAATGAGAACAGTGCTTGACGCAGTCGCTCAATTTAAAACCAGGAAAATAACAACAAAAAAGGTTGTCCCAGGGAAAAATAGTCGAACCATGGAACTAAAAAGAGACTGCAGAATTGCTGAGCGCAGATGGCGAAAAACTAAATTAATAATACATCACAATATACTCACCGAAAAACTTAGAAATTACAACAAGGCAAATCGAACATTACGGCAAGCATATTTCTCAAACCTGATAAATACCTACATTCCCAATCCCAGACTGCTTTTCAGTACAATAGACTCTCTGGTAAACCTCACATCCAACTCTAGTATCGAGCTTCCAGGTTCTAAATGTGAAGAGTTCGCTGGCTACTTCAGGGAGAAAATAATCAACATTAAATCTGTTATCTGCCGGCAGAACAAGCACACTGCACTTTTGCCTATATCCTGTGTACAGAGTGATGTCAAGTTGGAATGTTTTGACCTGGTTGATGTTGAAACACTCAGTGGAATAGTAACAGAACTGAAGCCCTCCACGTGTTCCCTTGACCCAATCCTTACCTCCCTTTTTAAAACTATTTTTAATTCTGTATCTGAACAAATCCTCGCCATAGTAAATCACTCCCTACAGCTTGGTGTCTTCCCCACTGATCTTAAAACTGCTCTAGTTAAACCTCTTTTAAAAAAAGGGAACCTGGATATTTTAACACCCAGCACCTTTAGACCGATTTCAAATCTCCAATTTTTAAGCAAAATTTTAGAGAAGCTAATTTTTAATCAGCTAAGTACCTTTTTAAATTAAACACTAAATTAGAAATGTTTCAATCAGGTTGTAGGACACATCACAGCACAGAGACAGCCCTGCTAAAAGTAGTGAACGATATCAGAACAAATCTTGACAGCAAAAAGCCTTCAGTTCTGGTGCTACTTGACCCGAGTGCTGCCTTTGATACTGTTGACCACCAGATTCTTTTAGATAGACTAAGTGAGCATATTGGACTGTCTGGAATTGTTTTTAAGTGGTTTACCTCATATCTTTGCAGAAGAACATGTTTTGTATGTATAGATGAGGTCACCTGTGGGGTACCACAAGGATCAGTTTTAGGACCTCTACTTTTTAATTTATATATGTTACCCCTGGGCAGTGTCATCAAGAGGCACGGCATCTCCTTCCACAGCTATGCTGATGACACTCAGCTCTATAGTATTTTAGATATAAAGGCCTGGATGTCACAGAATTTTCTACAGCTCAACCAGGATAAAACAGAAGTAATGATAATTGGTTTAAAGACTCAGAGAGAAACTGGCCTCCAAACTAAATACACAAGGACTCAAGCCAAGTCAAGAAGCAAGAAATCTGGGAATGATTTTTGATTCTGATTTTAATTTCAAGCCTCATGTCCGGAATATCACAAAAACAGCATTGTATCATCTGAAGAATATCTCCAAAGTGAGGCCATTTCTTACTCCGAGCAACACAGAGAGACTGATGCACGCTTTTATAACTAGCAGGCTTGACTATTGTAACGCTCTCCTTTCTGGTTTACCAAAGAATACAATAAATCAGCTACAATTCAAAATTCTGCTGCACGAGTGCTGACTTAAACCAAAAGGAGAGCACACATTACGCCTATTTTAAAGTCTTTACACTGGTTACCTGTTAGTTTTCGTATTGATTTTAAAATTCTTTTATTAGTTTATAAGGCACTACATGGCCTTGCACCAGACTACCTTGCAGAAATGCTTTTGGTTTATGAACCAGGAAGGCCCCTCAGATCCTCTGGTTCTTCTCTTTTAGTTGTTCCGCAAAGCAGAACAAAAATATTTGGTGATGCGGCTTTCAGCCATTACGCTCCCAGCCGCTGGAACAACCTTCCAGAGGAACTGAGAGGAGCTGAAAATATTGATATTTTTTAAATGTAAACTAAAAACCCATCTACTTAGTCTGGCTTTTATGTAGTGTTTTTAGTTTTATAATTTTATGGTTTTTATTGTTAATACTTTTTTTTATTTATCATCATCATTATAGTGTTTATTTTACTCTATTTTATTTAATCAACATTTTATTGCTGATCATTATTATCTCTTACTATTATTACTATTTTATTTTATTAAAATTGTATTATTTTAATACAATCTGCTTATTTGTGTAGTTTCATAATTTTTATTTATTTATTTTTATTGTTATTTTTATTTCCTTGTATTTTATTTATCTTTTATTATCTTTAATATCCATCTCTTATTGCTTTCTTATTCAATGAACTTTTATATTGGTTGTTTTGGTGTGCAGTCTCTAAATCCATTTTTAACACTATATTTTTGTCAATCGTCTGTCCATCACTTTGAATTGCATTTTACTTGTTCGAAAGGTGCTATATAAATAAAGTTTGATTGCTTGATTGATTGATTGATTTTCAAAGGGGTTCCTTGACCTCTGACCTCAAGATATGTGAATGAAAATGGGTTCTATAACATGCAGTTTGGGGCAAAAACCATGCAGTTCTTTACATGCAGTATAAATGTGTTATTTTTGCCTTTTCTAATAATGGTGCATTTCTGGTGTGTTCTTTACACTATGACACTTTTCCTAAAATTGGATTTAAAAAAATTGCTTACAGTATCGCCATATATTGAATCGTTACCCCTGTATCATGAGACGTATCGTATCTCCAGATTTTTGCCAATACACAGCCCTAGTATGTTTGGCATGCTGTCCTCAGCACCTTTACTGATCAAACTGCTCCCCTAGTAACTTTTTCCATCCAGCATTGTTGTTAAGTCACTTCTATTTCAGGTTCCCATGGGTTACAGCTAATTTGTTCATCTTCGCCCCCAGCTGGTGTTAAATGGCCGAGGCACAGCTGCAGTGACTACACACGCAGCTACATGTAACACTGTGTTTATATGTGTCTCTATTTAAGGCTACTTCAACCTGCCTGTAAGTATCCCGCTGCCTTTACTGGTTCACAGAGGGTCGCCAGCACACTGCTGACACGACACACTCTCCTCACTCCTTTCTCCATCTTTCTGTACTGCTCAGCCACCCCCACCCCTCTCTTAACAGTACTGAACAACAATATCCTGATTTGTTCTCCATCTAGCGCGCTTCCCGTAGAAGGTGACACTTCCCTCTCTGCCAAATGTTTCGCTGTGACAGGGATAATGTACAATCCCATCAACAAAACCTACCTCCCTCCTCTACAGCCTCATCCCAGCACTAACCAGCAGCCGCCCATATAATGGATGGTCATGATCCAGGCCACTGCTTCCTGCAGGGGGATGGTCGGGGGCGAGTTGGAAGGGTTTTTGGGGGGGCGGTTATGTGTTGTGTGGTGGATTGCATGCTTCTGTTATCAGCACTCTGCAGTCGACATTCAAGGCGCTAATAAAGTCGCACTGTGTTTTAAATCACCTTATTAATTTCTTTCCTGCAAAATGCACATGCCTATTGCTGTTAATAGACTTGCCTGTACATTAAACCAGCTGCCCTGCAAATACACATTAATACACATCTGTTTGCATGTGTTCAGCTGGCTCACCTTGTCTCTGAACACTTCAGGGTTGCGGTACATGAAGTCGCGGTAACTCTCCGTCCGCACTTTATCCTGTGGAGAGAATATTCAAAAATTAGTATCAACACACGCGGACAACAACTTTTCTTGAGTGAAGGAGTTAAAAGAGAGAAAAGAATAAAGCATGTTAATGTGTACGGCGAAAATTGGACTGCACCCTCCGGGTTGGGAGTGAGTCACTGCCCCAAGCGAAGGAGTTCAAATATCTCAGGGTCTTGTTCACGAGTGAGAGTAAAATGGAGCAGAACCGAAAGAAAGGATAAGCGGAAGAAAATGGATGGATGGATGGATGGATGGAAAACATACATATTAATATATAACATTATATTCCATTTCTGCCAATAGATACCCCTAAATGCTACACACTGTTACTTTGAGGGAATCTAACCTTTTGCAGATAATGTGTGTTCTTCGAGTTCTACAACTGCTTGTATTCGGATGCTTATGTTGTGATATACAGTTGAATTCAACACCGGCCTTATCAGCTCCCATGGGGAAAAGAAAAACCTCAGAGCATGGCGTGTAAAGCCTTTTCTACACAGGTGCAGATAACAGCAGATCAAAAAAGACTATGTCATGGAAATTTCAGAACAAATCTATGGGATAAATACAACTGGAACTTTGTTTTGGAGGTCAGGTCAGGACTCGCTAATTAACCTGCCAATCAATTCTTTCCAGCGACTCCTTTCTGGAGGACAAGCTACAGAATCTATTGAAATGACAATAACATGCCCCAGTGCAGGACACCAAGGAATTGAGTAAGTTCTATTCAATACTTTTCAATTACAAAATGTACTAATGTGAATATGATAACCAAAGACTCATTTACTGTTCATTGTACTCAGCTTGAACAGTTAAATAAAATCTGATATTTGTCATTCGACTATAGCGTTGCCCTAAAGACCAGGAAACACAAATTCATGCTATATTGCAATGATCAGTAATAGATTGGTGCAGGAATGAGTCCTAAAACCCACAAATGAGTTAGAATTTTAGCACCTCTGGTTCCCTTGTCTGGAAGTCAATGGGTTTTTTGAATGGGTTTTTAGTTAGATGTCTGAAATCAGGTCTGTGGTTAACACAAGTTGAAGAGATTTTAACGTTTTGTTCTACGACATGAAATACATCAATAAATATCCTACTCGTGAATTTTGAAGCTTTTAGATAGATAGATAGATAGATATATTATTGATCCCGAAGGAAATTTAGGCATGTAGGCAGGTAGCTTAAACAACACGTCCCAACACCAATACACCTTAAAAAGAGATCAAATCGAATAGAATAAAGTAAAATAAAATAAAAAATAAGATAACATAAGTACAGCAGTGAAGTGACAGTGTGCCAACGGTAGTGCAAATAGTGCAAGAGTACTGAATATAGTAGTGTATATTATCGTGTATGATACAGTAGTGCAATGTTATAGTATAATAGTAATATAGCTGTATAGTATGATAATACAAGAAGATGTAAGAAATGCTATGAGAAGATATAATAAGAAGATATAATAATAATAATATATAGGTGTAGTATAGGTTAATACAACAATAATAATAATAGTAATACTAATGATGGTACTATCTATATATATATATATATATATATATGATATGAATGAAAGATACAGTTTCCAGCAGTCAAGTACTCAGGTGAGTATGTAAACAATGTAAACTACACAAACAATAACAAATATGAATAAAAATATGAATATGGATATGAATACAAATAGCATCAGTGCTATGGCTAACATAGTCAGTAATCAGCAGCCAGCAGCCTAGTGGCCGCCATACTGAGAATGTGTGGCAGCAGAGAGGCAGTGTGTCTGCCTAATAGTCAGTTATACCCGCCTTCACTGAGAGGAGTTAAACAGCCGTATGGCTCGCGGGACAAAGGAGTTCCTCAGTCTGTCCGTTGAGCAGGACTGAGACAGCAGCCTGCCACTGAATGTGCTCCTCTGCTGAGTGAGTGTGCTGTGAAGAGGGTGGAGGGTATTGTCTATGATAGATAACAGTCTGTTTTGGGTCCTCCTCTCCGCCACTGACACCAGGGAATCCAGTTCCGTGCCCATCACAGAGCCAGCTCTCCTCACCAGCCTGTACAGCCGTGCAGCATCCCTCTTCTTAATGCTGCCTCCCCAGCACACCACAGCATAGAAGAGGACGCTGGCTATCACTGACTGGTAAAACATCTGTAGGAGTTTCCTGCAGATGTTGAAAGATCCCAGCCTTCTCAGAAAGTAGAGCCGGCTCTGCCCCTTCCTGTAAAGAATGTCAGTGTTTTCTAACCAGTCCAGCCTGTCGTCCAGCTGCAGCCCCAGGTACTTGTAGGTCCTGACCACCTCTACATCGACCCCGGCGATGGAGACAGGTTGCAGATGGGGCCTGGTCCTCCGAAAGTCCACCACCATCTCCTTGGTCTTGGAGGTGTTCAGCTGCAGATGGTTCGTTTTGCACCATGACACAAAGTCCTCCACCAGGCTCCTGTACTCTCCCTCCTGTCCATCCCTAATACACCCCACAAATGCAGTGTCATCTGAGTACTTCTGCCTGTGGCATGACTCAGAGTTGTGCTTGAAGTCAGAAGTGTAGAGGGTGAACAAGACAGGGGAAAGCACAGTCCACTGCGGCGCGCCAGTGCTGCTGACCACGGTGTCAGAGGAGCAGTCCGCCAGCCTGACATACTGTGGTCTCCCAGTGAGGTAGTCCGTGATCCAGGTTACCAGGTGCATGTCCACCCCCATCTCTATCAGCTTGCCTCTCAGTAGCAGGGGCTGGATGGTATTAAAGGCACTGGAGTAGTCAAAGAACATGATTTTCACAGCAACTCCCCCCTTGTCCAGGTGAGAGTAAGCTCTGTGTAGCAGATAGAGGATGGCATCGTCCACGCCCACCTTCTCCTGGTAAGCAAACTGCAGCTGGTTGAGTGCATGGCAGACCTGTGGTCGAAGGACATGGAGCAGCAGCCGTTCCAAGGTCTTCATAATGTGTGACGTCAGGGCAACTGGCCTGAAGTCATTCAGCTGGCTTGGGTGTGCCTTCTTGGGTACTAGGATGAGACACGAGGTCTTCCACAGTACTGGGACCCTCTACAGCCGCACACTCAGGTTGAAGACGTGTTGGAGGGGCTCCCCCAGTTCAGCAGCACAGACCTTCAGCATTCTTGGGAACACCTTGTCTGGGCCGGCTGCCTTGCTGGGACAGAGTCTCCTGCTCTCCTCTGACCTGGTCAGTGGTGATGGTGGGGGGGAGGGGTTGCATCGTCCATGATGGCAGCCTGGGGGAGAGGAGCCTCTGTAGCTGTAGGGGGAGGGGAGGGGGTGGAACCTGGGCCGTCATGAACAACCGCTGGTGTGGAAGGTGGTGGGTCGGGGTGGGTAGGGTGTGATAGTGGGGTGGGGGTGTTGAGTGGGCATGCTGTAGCAGCAAGAGTGGGGTTGAGGTCAAACCTGTTGTAAAAGCAGTTGAGCTGGTTTGCTCTCACAACATCCCCGTCTGCTGTACTACTGCTCCTCTTTTTGTTGTTGCAGCCCTTGATGGTTTTCATTCCATCCCAGACCTCCCTCATACTATTGTTCTGCAGCTTCTGCTCCACCTTCCTTCTGTATGTCTCCTTTGCCTCTCTCAGCCGGACCTTGAGTTCCCGCTGAACGCGCTTCAGCTCTGCCCGGTCTCCGTCCTTGAACGCTCTCTTGTTCTTATTGAGGAGATCCTTGACATCACTGGTAATCCAGGGCTTGTTATTTGGAAAGCAGCGCACAGTTTTGATGGTTACAACAACGTCCATACAGAAGTTCAGGTAGTCAGTGGTGCATTGTGTGACCCCCTCGATGTCCTTGCTGTGTGGTTCCTGCAGCACACTCTAGTCAGTGGACTCAAAACAATCCCTCAGAGCCTCCTCTGCCTCAGGGGACCATTCCCTGAAGGAGTGTGTGGTTGTGGGTTGCCTTTGAACCTGTGGCTTGTACTGGGGATGAAGAAAGACCAGGTTGTAATCAGACTTCCCCAGCTGGGGCAGGGGGTTGGCACTCTATGTGTCTTAAAAAAGGTGGTTGCTAACAAGTGGCTAAATGAGACTACTAAACGTCATCACACCGACTCGTCCGCCTTTACAGCCTCGTTGTGTATACTCGCGGCCATGCGACCATGGAGTAGTTTGTTTATAGCCTAACGTTAGCTTACTTCTGGCGATTGCATTTACACTTCAAAAGTCATAAAAGTCGTGTTCATTTGTGGAGATTATCTTGCTGAACAAAATGTGTGAGTAACATAAACATTTGTTTGCCACATAGCTTATTTTCTGCAATAATCCAAAACTCAATGGAAAAATCCCATTGGCTTTCTGTCGAGGGAACCCAGGGCGATGCTAACTTCCTGGTTGGCCTACAAAAATAAGTCATCCCTGGAGCAGTCTATAGAGAGGCGAAATCCCTCCCCTTCCGGTGGACCACCATGAACGGTAGTCAATGGCGAGAGACAAATATTGTTTTGATCCCATTTGAATTGCGCCATGAATCATACATATGATGTTTGCCAATTTAAAAGATAATTTTGCAAGTCAAGAAAGTCTCAGATTGTTGTAAAACTGTTGAAGTATCAGACAGTGTAAATACGTAATTAGAAAGACTACACATCCAAACGTTGCGTAAGTGACGTCTCTCTCTCTGAAGCTACGATGCCTGTGTTTCCTACTGGGATGTACTCACACCAGCAACGTGTCTGATCGTTCTTTCTCTTCCCAGCTGATATAAAGACGAGGAGACGCTGGATAAAACACATCAGGTAAGATAACGTTTAATTTGTGCGTGGAACATACCTAAGTTAGCTAGCTAGCTAGTGTTAGTGACGTAGAGTATGTTGTGCGAGACGAGAGATGTATTTCACTGAGCAGTTTCACACAAAACTGAATACTGATTGAAAATCATACTACGACAAACCTACGACAAACTGAGACTTTCTTGACTTGTTGAATTATGTTTTAAATTGACAAACATCATCTGTGTGATTCATGGTGCAATTCAAATGGGATCAAAAAAATATTTGTCTCTCGCTGTTGACTACTGTACATATTTTTTCCGAAATAAGGTCCCATGGGGTCCACCCGAAGAGGAAGGACTTCGGCACTCTATAGGCGGCCTGCGGGTCACATCCGGCCTGGCAAAGCTTCCCATCCAGCCCGCAGAATATTAATGAATTCACACGACCAATGCAGGTAGATATTTATGTCTGCTACTCACACATGCGGTACAGAAATTCTAAAGCGCAAGTTTTACCCGGAAAGTTTTGGCTGTGCAGCAGTTGTCCTAACCTGGTTAGCCAGGTTAGTCAAGCTTAAGTACAGTATATCTGTGGATACACTTCAAACATTTAATTTACGACGGCATCACCTGAATGTGTCGATTGATGAATTCGAGTCCTTATCTCCACAGCGTTTAGGCAGCCTCCCACTGCACATTCACACCGTGACAAAGCAACTCATGCTATAAGAATGTTTATTGCTGCTTATATGTGACCATACTTGATCGTAGACAATACCAAATTAAAATGTTATGGTATCTGCTACAATGTGCCTTCACATTTGAATTTTAGTCAGTCTGTCGTGCCAGCTCTGTATAAATGAGTGCAAGCTGCAGTTCAGGAATTAAAGGACAAAGGCATTCTGCAATTATGTTTCTGTAATTACAAATTCAAACCATCACTGACTGAACTATTTTCTAATTAAGTATCTAGTTATCATTATGTATTTCCCATGTTTTTAGGAGTCTGTTCACACTGATATAGGCTAATAAAAATAACATTAATTTGGTAAGAAAGTGAAAATATTCAATAATGATTAGGCTAATTAGGCCTAAATAAATGTATTTTTTTTGTTTTTATTTGAAAGTCCGGTCCCCACAGTGTCTGTTTAGAAAAATTCTGGCCCTTGGACAAATGTAGTTGCAGACCCCTGCTATGTCACAATGTTGGAGTATCATAACTAAATATTTTCATTGTAGTCAATTCATCATTCAGACCCAATTACTCCCATTTTATGTCACAGAACAATGTCAAACAGAATTTAGAGTTATAAGGTTGAATGATTGGAGGGAAAACATTTAATCTCTATATTTATGACCAACACTGCAGCTCCAAATCAAATATCGTTGGAGGTTTGTGGTGGTGAAAGTGTTGTATTGTGAAGTAAACAATAGAGGAATTGAAATGAATAGACATTAAATTTCCCAATGTGTGATTCTTTGTGGAGAAACTAAATTTTACAGATCTGTCGATTAAATCAACTAATCAATTAGTCGACAAAACCGTATGAGTGTTAGTCGACTAAGAATTTGTTTGGTCGAGGACAGCCCTGTGGGACACCAAAACTCTCTACTGAAACTCAAAACTGAGCTCAAAAGTAGCAAGCAAAGTGAGGCAGGTTTACATTGAAAAGATTCTCACCTCCTTCATGTCACACACATTGGCCAGTATCAGTGTTTTAGTAATCGGGGACAAATTAAAAGTTGATTCATTTTAAAACTGAGGATACTCAGAAACCATGACACCCTTTCAGAGGTTTTTTACACACACACACACACACACACACACACACACACACACACACACACACACACACACACACACACACACACAAACACACACACACACACACACACACACACACACACACAGTGCGTCATAGGTGATGTACTTCGCGGCGACCTGTGAAAGAGTTGAACACATTCTACCGCAAAGCCGTCCCGTCACGTGGTCTACGCTCCTCCTGAGGCTCTGATGGAGTTTACAGCCTGACGCACACACACATGACGCAAAACTTAACAGTGCTTAGCACCAATCAGGACAGCCAACAGGAATATGTCTAAGCACTGCGGTAAGTAGAACAGGAAGGGAGGAGACAGAGCTGACCCCCCCCATACACACAAACTCACACACTCACACACACACTCACAACCCCCTCAGCCTGCTGACAATTTCAGGTTTCAGCGCTTGAGCAGTGTAAAAATTTTATTTCCACGTTTCGAGCATCCTCCATGCAGCGGCACTGCTGGTGTCTCACATGAGAGCTCAGCACTTACTGCTGATTTATCACTTTTGAGAAAATGTCTTGTCCTCAGATTCAATGTGTGCATAAAGATGATCATTTTCATTTACGTGCTACATGGAAGTCTTTCAGCCAAGACGTGCGCTGATGAACCCACTTTTGCTCTGCAGAGACTGCAGTGACTCACAAGACTGTAATGAGACCTGCAGCCTTGGTCAGTGTGTGTGTGTGTGTGTGTGTGTGTGTGTGTGTGTGTGTGTTTGCACAACTCAGACCTTCAGCATTTCCTCATGGATGCTATAATGGCCGTATGAGCTGAAGTAGGCCTCGTCCTCGTCCTCCCGGAGCTCAGCCACAGTGCCCAGGTTTCCAGATCTGCTGGTTTCTGCGTTGAGTACCAAACCCTGAGCCAGCAGCCTGAAAGAATGCCGGACAGATCTGCGTTTAACTTCTCATATTAGGGACAAAAGAAGCGACCAGAAAGCAGAAAGCACACACAACCTTCATGCAGGACGTAGCAGTAAATGAAGGAGATGGGAGGCATTAATCTTTCTAACTCTTCCTCCAAACCCCCCCAACCTGAGTCTTTCTGTAATTTTCCCTTATTGTCCCCCTTCCTACCTCCCCTCCTCACTTTAACCTCCATGCTGCAGTGGAATTTTCCCTTCCTTTTTTATCTTTCCCCTTTCTCCAAACTTCTTTCACAAGGTACTCTAGTTGATGTTTCTGCAATACTGGGTTCACTGTGTCCCCCTGCTGGCCCCAGGTGGGTACTGCACAAGTAGGCAACACACTGAGTGCATTGCACGCTCTCAAGAACATGGAAAAGAAAAAAATCTACCCAGATTTACATGAAATAAACTAATAACCTAACTAATTTTATATATTATTTTTTTTAATTTTAATTTTAAATTATTTTTTTATTTATTTTTGTGTGAGTTTTGTGTCTCTTAGTTGTTTTCTTTTATTTATTCATTTAACTTGTATAAAAAGTATAAAAATGTGCAATAGACTTTGTCTGGATCATGATGACAGAAACATTACAATAAAATATAAAAAAAGATAAATAAACTAATAGGACAACCTTATTACACCTAGTGGTTATAAAAAAAAAGGTGAAAATGCAGAAAGGTCACTGACTTGAGTTTGTGCAGGTCATCCATGGCTCTGGCCAGCGCCTCCTCTGAGCTACGAGCTCTCTCCTCAGCGGCCTGTGCCCTCTGCTGCAGTGCATCATGGGACTTGGCTCCCGACGACGGGCACGTCGACAGGCTCGCCCCCTCACAAAGCTCCTCAGGGTCTGCCAGGAACACAGAGAGGGGAGACAAACAGAGATGTAAAACATGTAGGCTCAACACAAGGTCTAATACAGGTTTAAATACAAAGAAACAACATTGTATGCATCGTATAATTGTTTTGTATTTATGCGCTGCATGTTTTCTGTTGTATTTTTAAATGGCTGCTGCATGAAAAAGTTTTCCTTGAAGGAACAATGAAGTGAAGTGGATGTGGAATCAAGACTAAATCCATCCAGGTCAAAATTAATCTGCCTAAATTCTGATTGTCAGACCTTCCAATAGTTTTAAAGACTGCTTAAGAAAACAATAATTGTATACAAGAAATGGGTGTTGCTTTTGTTTGGTGTGTTTGTTTTATTCATGCCAAGATTTGGCAAAATATGAAAGGATGTTACGCCTACGGCTGCAACTAGCAATTTTCATTGTCGATTTATCTGTCAATTATTTTCTCGATTAATTGATTAGTTGTTTGGTCTATAAAATGTCTGAGAAATTGTGAAATATGTCGCTCAATGTTTCCCAAAGCCAACATGACGTCCGCAAATGTCTTGTTTTGTCCACAACTCAAAGATATTCAGTTTACTGTCACAGAAGAGTAAAGAAACCAGAAAATATTCACATTTAAGAAGCTGGAATCAGAGAATTTTGACAGTTTTTTCTTACAAAAATTACTCAAACCGATTAAATCAGTTATCAAAATAGTTGGCGATTAATTTAACAGTTGACAACTAATTGATTAAACCTAAAGTAGGCAGAATGTTTTTGCATCATTGGGCAAAAATTCCATAATAACCTTTCAGCATATTGTAATTCAAGTGTTCTGAGAGATAACTAGACTTTTGCACCTCATCATGGCTCTGTTTTCAGGCTTTAAAATATCTAGCCCGTGAAGGGAGACTTTGACCAATCACAGGTCATTTCAAAGAGAGAGCGTTCCTATTGGCTGTGCTCCAGTTGGTGAGCGGTGTTTGGTATTTCCTCAGCAGATCTCAACATGGCTGTCAGGTCACAAATTTTCTTATTTTACAGCTAAACAGTACACTACAAGATGTTTCTGAAAACATTTGAGGTGGGAAATAGGCAGTAACGTAACAGAATATTGATTCGTATTTGATCAGCGCTGCCTAGTTTTACCGTTTGATCAGAGTTTGCGAGTGATTGACAGCTGCTCAGAGACAGCAGGCTCCAGCTCGGCTCTGATTGGTTGTTTTCCTCCAGTTTGTGAAATCTTGCAGATGCCATTAGGAGTACCCCTCCTGAGACACATTTTTTTCAGATAACCTGTCTCATGCACTGCTCTCAGCATATAGTGACCGTTTTATAAAAATAACTTTTTTTAAATCATATTTGCTCCATTTTTACCCACTGCAGCTTGAATCATTGCAGCTCTAATTACAGCCACACATTGTCAGTGGCTACAAATGGAGCAAGAGCTCAAATATCAATTCTAAACATCATCAGAGAGCTAGGGCTTCTTGCTGGAGCTGCCATTTTGTACGGTCATTCAACAATCATACAGGGAGAAATGCAGCGCAGAAGAGGCACAGTTTCTCCAGCCAGTCTGGGGCTGAATAATCTACGTCACTCTTGCATTTTCTAAGCCGGAATATTTGTCACTCCACTCATGCTCTCTGCACCTACACACACACAACTAAATCCTGCTCCTTCTCTTTCAAAGGGATTCTGGGAAACATATCACTGACTGGAGTAGGGCTTAGTCGATTAGTCGCCTAATCGATCGTTTTGGTCTTAGTCACCTAAGATTTCTTTATTCAATTAGTCATGTTTTATGCTTATTTCATGCTGAATGACTTATTTCTAAGAAACTTATGAGGACATCTCTGGTAAACACAAGTTTTAAAGTGGTGCTTTTGAGTTATTATTTGTGGAGAAACTAAGTTTTACAGATCTGTCAATTAAATCAACTAATCGATTATTCGACAAAATCATGAGTGTTAGTTGACTAAGAATTTCTTTGGTCGAGGACAGCCCTAGACTGCAGTTTAAGTACAAATGCTAAACCAGAAAAAATTACATCTACAAAATTCCATAACAAATTATTTTGTGAACTATACTAAACATGATGTGATGATACTGGATGTACAACAGTACGTAAGTAGAGTAATCTGACGACGGGCAGGGCGCGACAGCAAGGGTTGCCAGGTTGCCATTGGCAATAGGGATGCACCGATACAGACACCGGATCGGATATCGGGCCGATACTGACTCACATAGCTGGATCGGATATCGGTGACAATGGGACCGATCTATTCAATTCAATTCTATATTTATATACTACATACATTATATACTGGAATTTTAATTCCTGTTTAAGTTTTGACCAATTTGTTGCTGTATTAAAAAGGTTTACACTTGAATTGTAATTCCTGTTAATTTTAAAGATTTTTTTACCATGTTACTGGTGTACGATTTATTATTTTAATAATAAATAACAATTCAGTACATTTGTATCTATTTATTTATTTGTTATATTGTGCTTTACAAAGTTAGGAAAGCAATGTTTAAGTCCAGCCTGATGTTGCCTTACACATAAAAGAATGATCCCAGTCACTTCCACACAGTGAGGCATACAGGTTATTAATTAAACACTGGTATCGGATCGGTACTCGGTATCGGCCGATACCCAAAGCCCAGGTATCACTATCAGTATCGGGACTGAAAAAGTCAGATTGGTGCATCCCTAGTTGGCTCTCCTAGTCTCTTCAGCTGTGTGTGAGGGGGGATTCAGCTGTCTAAGTAGAATCAAGACAGATTGGAGGTCAACTCCGAAAGTAGAGATGAGGGACAAGCTGATGTTAAGACCCAAAATCCAAGACTTCAATGCTGAAGGGTCAATGGATCTGTGTTGGGAATCAACACAAAGGTCCAGAAAACCAAAATTGAAAAGAAAGAGAACAGATGAACAAGCCAGTTACTTTTACTATTTTCTGTACAGTTTAAAATGTAAGGCAGTTTATGGCACGGAGTGCAGGGCAGCATTAGACTAAAAATAGTTTAAGTACGGTTATCTGTGTGTAGAAAAAAAACAAAACCTTGTTACTGTGGAAGAACTGATATGCCTCACATTGTACTGTTGTCTTCACATTGTTCATCGCTTCACCGTCTGTAGCAACAGAGTCAATTACGTAGCTAAAAATGCTAGTGTACGTTATCTGAGGCCACTTCTTCAGGTTGTCCTCCCATCCCTCGATAGTAGAAGGCAGAGATATGATCACATTATCCCATTTGAGCTGTAATAGGTGGTGTTCCCACATGTTTTACTATATTTTTTAATACAATAGCTCTAGGAGAGAGAATTAGCGTACCGTTGCCATGTTTGCCATGTTGCCATGGTTTAATGACACAATGCGCCGGATGTTGCACCCATAATTCATGCAAGGCATCATGGGGGCTAGGAATAAGGTGGATAGAGTACTGTAGCAATGAGTCCTAAAACCCAGAAATGAGTTAGCATTTTAGCACTTCCTGTTCCCTCGTCTGGAAGTCAATGGGTTGTTTAAATGGGTTTTTAGTTAGATGCCTGAAATAAGGCCTGTGGTTAACACAAGCTGATACATCAGTAAATATCCCACTTGTGAATTTTGAAGCCTTTATGCGTCTTAAAAAAGGAGGTTGCTTACAAGCGGCTAAATGAGACTACTAAAGGTCATCACGCCGACTTGTCCTCCTTTACCTGCCTCGTTGTTTATACTTGAGTTCATGTGACCGTGGTGTAGTTTGTTTATAGCCTAACGATAGCTTTTTACTTCTGCCGATTGCAATTACTCTTCAAAAATAATAAAAGTGGTGTTCATTTGTGGAGATTATCTTGCTGAACAAAACGTGTCAGTATCATAAAAATATGTCAACCCTGGAGCACTCTATTGTGACCATTCGGAACAAATATTAACACTTCTGCCTTTCTATTGTTTGGATGAAACTGACTAGTTCATTTGAAGCGTACTGAAACCTTTACACCTTTTTCCTCTGGACCAGAGCTGAGACCCGGGACAAACGGCAAACAAGTATCAACAATTACCAGCATGCTAAATGTGAGCGTGTGAGTTAGTGAGAGACTAAAAATTACTGCCAAATTTGTCTAACGAGACAAACATATCTGTTGAGACTGTTGCTCAAACTGTCAGTTACTTCAGCTTTAAAAGCTAAAGTAAAACATGAAGGAGTTGCTGTACCTGTCTGCAGCAGGGGGTCATCCTGCAGGACTGGTCGCAGGAAGTCTTCACTCTCCCAGGGTAATGGAGCGTCTGGCAGCGCCGTCAAACAGGATGCATCACATTTCTATAAACACAGATTGGTTCACCAAAAAATACATCAATTCTGCACTTTTTTTAAGTTGTACTGCATTTACTTGACTATCTTTCAGCTGATGTTTTCTGATGTTTTTTGGATGCAATATTAATCCCCATGAACACAAGGTAGGAACGAAAATTGCAAAAATCAGAGAAATTCAAAAATATATAAATGTAACAATATAGTGTGAACATTAAATCACATCTCAGTTCTTACCGTTGACCGTATGAAGTTGATCATCTTAATGTAGCCATAGTCATCTAAATCTAGGACGGAAGAAAAAAAGTGAGCTATTTCCACAAAACTGAATAATCTTCAATAAAAAATTCAATAATCTTAATAATCTTCAGTAGGCAACAATTTTTTGGCATCATTGGGCAAAAATTCCATAATAACCTTTCAGCATATTATAATTCACTTGTTCTGAGAGAAAACCAGACTTCTGCGCCTCCTCATGGCTCTGTTTTCAGGCTTTAACAAATCTAGCCCGTGACGGAAGACTTTGACCAATCACAGGTCATTTCAGAGAGAGAGTGTTCCTATTGGCTGTGCTCCGATCATGTGAGCGGTGCTTGGTATTCCTCAAGAGATCTCAACATGGCTGCCGGGTCACAAACTTTCTTATTCTACAGCTAAACTGTGCACTACAAGATGATTCTGAAAACATTTGAGGCGAGAAATAGGCATTACAGTAACAGAATATTGATTCATATTTGATCAGCGCTGCCTAGTTTGACCTTTTGGTCGGAGTTCACGAGTGATTGACAGCCGGCTCTCATAGACAGCAGCTGGACAGCAGACCCCAGGTCAGCTCTGACTGTTTGTTTTCCTCCAGTCTGTGAAATCTTGCAGATGCCGTTAGGTGCACCGGAGGACACAGAGGAACCCGTTTTTTTCAGGTTACCTGTTTCATGCATTACTGTCAAGATATAGTGGCCGTTTTGTAAAAAAAACTATTTAATCATATTTGCTCCAATCTCGCCTACTTCAGCTTTAATAATCTCTGGTTCTTTATTGACGCAGAGAGCATCAGTTTACTTACTGTGTTTTCTTATCACGTCTACGAGGTTGACCCGATGCTCAGCCGTGCAGTGCTGCAGGGTGGCAGGCACAGAGCTCAGCAACCTGAAACACAAAAGTACACTGGTAGGAAAATCTGCTTAATTTCAACATTTTTATTGATGCATGTGTAAAGCAGAAAGGGCACCACAATCAATAGTGGAGAAGTACACAACACCAAGGGATTTTAAGAATGACAAAGAAAGAAAAAGCACAATAACCCAATAGTTCACACCCGGCTCTGGCCCTTCTGTGTGGAGTTTGCATGTTCTCCCTGTGTTAGCGTGAGTTAGGTTAATTGTTGACTCTAAATTGCCCGTAGGTGTGAATGTGAGCGTGAATGGTTGTCTGTCTATATGTGTCAGCCCTGTGATAGTGTGGCGACCTGTCCAGGGTGTACCCCGCCTTCGCCCAATGTCAGCTCACACACACACACACCAAAAAAAAAAAAAACAATAACAAAGGAAGAAAGAAAAAAATCAAATTGTATCAATCTAAATAAAATAAAAATACTAAATAAATACCCTTAAAATAAATGGATTAAAATAAGCAAATAAATTAAAAAAATTACATTAAATTAATGATAATAACAAAATAAAACAGATAAAGAAACCCGACTTACCATCAAAACATTGTAAAATTACCAAAATGTACATACTGTACGTATATGATAAATCCGAAAAGTCCGGGCACGTGGTCATAACCGATAACAGACAGTTAAAAATGTATAAATCCTAATCTGGTGGTGTTACAGACAAGTTCTGAAAATAAGTCAAAAACGGTTGCCATCTCTTATAGAATGAGGCTGTCGAGCCTTTGAGGTAGGGTGACCAGATCCCAACAAATCAAATGTGGGACAAAGAGTATGTTTGTGTGGGACAATGTGGGACAATGTGGGACAATGTGGGACACGTTATCAATGCTGAGAGGTAGTCTACAATTTTGATATAATATCTATCTAACTTAAATAATAAACATTCCTAATCTTCCCCTTACCTCGTAACATCTCTATGCTTTGCCCGAATGCATCCATAGATTGCACATCTCTTTTTGAGCCGCACGTTTCTTGTGAGACTCACATGAACTGTGCTGCTCCATGTCGTACACCCCCCCACCCCCCCCCCCAACCCCCGTGTAAAATTGAAAAATAACTGGCAAATTTTGCAAGAAAACTCTGAGAATCGCCTTCCACTGGTTTCACCCACTTGTAAGTAGTCTTTGTTGTAGTTGCATTTCTTTTTCTTTGTGGTAGTTTCCACCATATTCGGCCTAAATCTGCATAGTTTGTGATTTTGCGGTGACTTGTAATTTTCCCCTTTGGGCATAGCGTAGCAAAGACGGTGAAATGTTAACCTGCATTTCACCCACATCTGCGCAGTTTGATTGACAGCAAACACAGCCCGTGATGACAGCTTTCCTTGCTTTCTTCACAGCCATTGGATACCCCTGCTGGGGTTTGACTTTCGAAAACTAGAGCCAATGAAAATGTGGGACATCGTCTCAATATGTGGGACAACAACAACTGAGATAAAGATGCTGCGCAGTCCCTCGTAAAGTGGGACACCTGGTCACTCTACTTTGAAGGTGTGAAAATCTGTTTAATTCAAATGTATAAACTTACACATATAAATCTTTCAAAATCAAACACACTGTTGAATAGAAAATACACTGGATCATAACACACAGTGGAGTAGTAACATTCAGAATCAAACCTTGAATTTTATGAATATAAAACACTTATTGTGGTTCTGCAGTTTGGATTTCCAATTATTGTATCTATTTATATAACAGTCCTCTGGTTTTGAAGCAGGGAGGAAACAGTAAGCTAATAAGATGTGGTTGTGCAACCAGTTATCTTCCCTTGACTGATTTTGAGCTTTTAAATAAAAACAACTAGTGAAAGTGAAGATAACGGAGTCTGACGAAAAGGTGAAAGTGTAAAGTCATCTCACCTGTCACAGAACAGACAGGTTACGTTAACTGACTGACTGTCCTCCTCCTCCATCCACTGCCACTGCTCTTCATCATCAACAACGTCATCATCATCACCGTCGGAGAGCTCGGGCATCTCGTCAGCAGCTTCATCACCGTCTGTCAAAATAAAAAATCATTACAAGTGAATGTACACCGTTACTTTGGCAGTGTTGATGTATCTAGCTTTAGCTAATTACTTTCCTCAGATAAGTTAGCATTACAACCGTTACAGCTGGTCAAAAGGCTGCTTACGCATCGTGTGACGCAACTAAAGACACAATTGATTAACTATATACGTAATAAAGAGTATCGCTAGCCCAAAGAAGTGCTTACATTTTTACAGCTAGCGTTTTGGGGGTTTAAAAGTGCTATTTATCACACTCACGTGGGTCTGTGTATTTTGCCATGATGTCGCCTTGGTTTTCAGTGGACTTCCTGGTGACGTTCGGTGACGTAAAGAAGGGGCCGGGCCAGGATCCACTTCCACCACTTCCACCACGAGATGTCGCGAAAGAATAAGTTGAAAAAGTATAATAATAACACCTCCACACAAATACAGATCAACAGGTTTTATTATCACCTGTTAAAAGTGCAGATCTTCAGTATATATATATATATATATATATATATATATATGTACTGAAGATCCATTAATTATTAAAAAAAATAATAATAATAATTAATTAAAAAAAAATTAATTATATATATATATATATATATATATATATATATATATATATATTAATTATATATATATATATATATATAATTAATTTTTTTTTAATTAATTATTATTATTTTTTTTTATTAACCTCTAACATCTATTAACCTCCTCTCTCCATATATCCACCCTATAGACCTCACCCCAAAACGCATGCTCGCAGGCACACACGCACGCACGCACGCACGCACGCACACACACACTCACACACACACACACACACACACACACTTGGTTCTCTCATCCTATGGCAGAAATGTGTTATCTGGCCTGTACTCACTGTTCTTGTCGTCTTTTTGTTGTTGTGTTAATGTATTGTCTTTTAAAAATAACAGTGCAGATCTTCCACTCCACACACATGTATTGTTTTAGATAATAGACTAATAATAGGACAGTTCGTTGTGTCTGGAAGGTGGGATGAGCAGGTGTGAAAGGAATAGTTTGATAAAGAAAAAAAATGAATATATTATATTATAAATATCATATCGCAATATATTGCGATATGATATGTAATACATTAAATCCACACCCAGTACCACTCTACAATCCCCAGGATGTGTCAAGTTAAGTCAAGTCAATTTTATTTGTATAGCCCAAAATCACAAAACGCAAATTTGCTTTACAATCTGTACAGGATACGACACCCTCTGTCCTTTACAGTGCGACCCTCTCTGACTCTCGACTGATGTGTCCTAATCAAACCAAAAAAGAAAATGCAGATATCACACTCATAAAAGAAATGGTAGACATAGTAGTACTCTTAGTGCCAAGTTGTCTCAAACAAATCTTCATTTCCTAATGTGGAACAGATGACATCTGATGTCGACTTAAATCACCTTAATTAATGTAGGAAAGACTCATGGCTAAATGAGCAATCCCATGTTCAGTAATTTTACCACTTATTACCACTTATTGCTGTTACAAAATCTAGGCTTATAGGTGGGGATGTTACATGGAGAATCAAACAAAACCAAACAAGCAATAATAGTTTTGAAGCATTTAGGCATATTAGAAAGACATTGAACAGCCTTTATTATCATAGCCTATCTATTATGCAAAGAAAGCATAATTAAATGCACAGCTAAAAATGCATGAATCTGTTGTGAATTGCAAAGTTAAAATGTTTTAATTTCTCTATACAGGGAACACATACAACCGTAACAGGCAGAGGGCCTATTAGAAGCCAATACATCAAACCTTGAGGTAACACATTAAACCTGAACCTGCATAAAACCATTGCTTACCACACACTGCATTATGGATAATTATTGAATAACCTATAATGTATAGGCATAAAACAACCTGCAGAAATTAGAAGAAAAAAAAAACTCAACTCAAGGCATTGGAAATGTATTCTTTAATATTAAGTTTGACTAAGTATTTAGACAATTGGAATAAAATTTTTCTCTATACTAGATTTTGGAGGCGGTTGTTTTTCTTTTAAATTACCATTTATTTCACTTAGTATTTCATATGTATTCATTTTGTTTCATTTATATTTGTTTATTTATGTTTTAATTTGTTATCTATTCATTTATTAATTTTTTTATTGACTGACTGACTGACTGACTGAATGAATGTGAGATGGCCTATCATGTACATTAGAACGGTGCTTTTATTTTGAAGTAATTTCTTACACTCTTACCGTAATGCCTTACACTAACCACAAAACAACGAGTTAGGAAGGCTAGCTAGAAGAGTATGTAAATAATTTGGAACAAACAAAGGTAAAACCAAGCTGGTGCATTAGCTTCTAGCTAATAGCTAGTAGCAGCTAAAGAGCCCTGCATGTCCCACTCCCAGGAGCTGGTGGAGACCAAGCCAGAGGTAAAGGGAGAGTGAATGGACTCACATTCATCATGAGAACAGAAACTAAATGAATGCTAATTAATGTTATCCCTGTCTACTGGACATAGCTAAATGTAGCTGTTTGCTAACACTATAGCCAATGTGTCAACAATGTTGTGTTTACAGCCTCTAGAGTGCTCCAGGGATGACTTATTTTTGTAAGCCAACCATAGAGTTAGCATCGCCATGGTTCCCTCAACAAAAAGCCAATGGGATTTTTACATTGAGTTTTGGATTATTGCAGAAAGTAAACTCTGTGACAAACACATGTTTATGATACTTACACATTTTGTTCAGCAAGATAATCCTCACAATGATCACCACTTATATGATTTTTGTAGTGGGAATGCAATCGGCAGAATTAAAAAGCTAACATTAGGCTATAAAAGAACTACACCACGGTCGCATGAGCACTAGTTTATACAACAAGGCTGTAAAGGCGGACGAGTCGGCGTGATGACGTTTAGTAGTCTCATTTAGCCACTTGTTAGCAACCACCTTTTTTAAGAAACATAAAGGCTTCAAAATTCACAGATAGGATATTTATTTATGTATTTTATATCGTAGAAAAAAACGTTAAAATCTCTTCAGCTTGTGTTAACCACAGACCTTATTTCAGGCATCTAACTAAAAACCCATTCAAAAAACCTATTGACTTCCAGACGAGGGAACCAGAAGTGCTAAAATGCTAACTCATTTCTGAGTTTTAGGACTCATTCCTGTAGCAATTTATTTCATTGTCCTATGTGTGTTAATACAAATGCATGTCGAATGTAAGTAAAAATAGATGCTTTGCTTAACTACTAGCAGGTTGGTAGTGTGAATGCTGTGTCTCAAATGTCAAAACGATGAAGTTAACACCATGTGAAAGGTACAAACCCGTGGCTAGTTTTACCGTATAGGCGTTTTCAAACTTGACATGAAAATATGATGAAAACATAAATAGGCCTTTTTATATTTCCTGTTGCAATGTTTGTTAATGCAGTAGATAACAGTAAGTCAACTTGGGCTGCAGTCGAATAGTCATTTTAGCTTAGGAAGGTTCCTAACGGAGTGAAATGACCTGGAAATATCTAAGTGGCAGCCATGATAAGAGCTGGTTGAATCTTCTAAATGCTAAGGAAAGGTGCTTCAATGCTTCCTTTCTTATCTCCTTTAGCAGAGGATACACTGGACCATCCTTTACGAAAGGAAAGGAGATAATGCCGTCCCACAATTCCTTGTGGCCGCAACATTTAAAGCGACGCACCATTCTGCCGTTCATGAAAACAAACAATATGCTTATCTTGCATTTTATTTTCATACAGTCATATAGTAATTGGGATTCATGTTGATAAATATGAGTGGACAGTGACAACCATTTTGTTTGACCTTATTTTTAAATATTTGTTTTGAACATGTAACAATACCCAAGTAAAAAACAAAACAAGAATAACAAAGAAAATGAACAGTGAGCATATACCGAACTGTCAATTAACAAATAATCAACATAAATAAATATAACATATCCAAAAAGGAGTAGGAAGAAGTACAGCCTACACTTAGGCTATATGGTCCTACCCCGTCACTAACATCCGCCGCCGTCGCATTATAATTACGGAGCCTTGTGTAAGTGCAGTCGGATTCTCTTAGCACCGCCGTTGTCATTTCCAAAGTCCTTATGAATTCTCCTTCACATCTTTCCTTGACCTCATGACGTTTTCCATCAAGGTCAAGGAGAGTGTTTAGGAAAAGACATTAGGATGTAATTTTTTGACTTTTCAATTCTGATTCATGGTGTACTACTGTAATAGCAAAGCCATTCTGTAAAGAGAAAACAGAGTAACAAAAGTTAAGCAAAGTTTTAAATGTTATTTATTCAAAGTTAGACCCTTTCAGGACAACCGCCGAGCTCCTAGTAGGTTTAAAATCTGGAGAGGGAAAATGTTATTTCATCACTTTGACCTTGACAGCTTCGGCATTCACAAATAGATAGATACAAATACAGATAAGTTGTTAAAAATGTTGTTTAACTAGGGCTGCACAATTAATCAAATATTAATCGCAATCACGATTTTGGCTTCTAAATTAAATTAACAGGATTGACTGCGATATTGACGTTTAAAATGCTCCGCTCATAGAAAACTTGCACTGAATTCAGGTGAAGAAGAACCCAATTTTAAGTCTAATTGCGATGCAAAGATTTTTTAATTACCAGGAAGGTAGCACAACAAGAAAGTGAAAACAGTGCTCTGTTAATTCAATTTTGGGGGAAAAATTGGTACAGTTTTGTTTTGCTTCTAGGAGATGCACTGTGAATAAGGACCAATCTTTTTTTGATACAAATATTTGTACATTAGCAGGAATGTGTAGCACAACATGGACGTGAAAGCAATGCTCTGTATACTTAAATGTAAAATTGCAGTAAAAATAATTTGTCCCTAAAATCAATGAATAATTATGATAAATAATCGTGATCTCAATATTGATAAAAAATAATTGTGATTATCATTTTGGCCATAACCGTGCAGCCCTATGTTTAACCGTAAAGGCTTACCCTCTTGCTGGTGTTGCCACCAAGCAGCATCTGGCCGGTCAGTTTAAACTCCAGACTAATCAATTTCTAGAAGACTTGAGACAACCGGCTGATGTTTTCTCTCTTTCTCTTCTGGTTGTAGCTTTGGAGGAGAAACTGTAAATGGTTTGTTTTGCTCCAAGGAAGATCCAACTTCTGCTGAACTTTCAGACTGGCCCTCATGGTTTGATGCTTGAGGTACAAGCTCTGCATCTCGGCCCGCTGTCTGCGTGGGTGAAGCAGACTTGGTGCTCCAGTCTCCAGTGACTGGTGAAGTAATACCTGTGGAGTTCAAACCAGGGGGAAGGGTTGTTCCTGCAAATGTCTGAGTCTGACCCATTTCACTGTCTGAATGGGTGTGAGCAAGGAACGCATCATTCGTAGGACGTGTTTGGAAAGGTTTGAATTTGCCCTGGACAGGAGCTTGTGTTCTGCCTGGTGGCGGAGGATTCCAGCTGCTGAATAGGCTTCCTCTGGAATTGTAATTGAGATTTAGCTGACTTTCACTTGTTGCTGAAACACCAAGACCATGGCTATAACTGGCCTGATTTGGTTTTGGAAAACCTGTTTCCAAAATCTTTCTACCTGCAGTAGCTTGGGGCCGTGTTTTGTCAAAGCCAGGCTTGAGGTGGCGGACATGGGCGTATCCTTTTGCTTCAGACGTCACATCACTGCTAAAGACCCTGGGACTCCATATTGGAGAAGACATCTGTGTGTCAACTTTTCCAGGAGGATGTCCCTTCACAATGGAGTCTGTCTTCTTGTCGCTGGGTTTGAAAACCTTTTGCAACAAGGTTGTTCTGCCGTGATTAAAGCTTTTGGGGAGAGCGTGAATCTTTTGAGACTTCAGACTAGACATGGTGGCTGGAATATTTGGTCTTGATTTACTGCTGTGTGAATAGATGGTGGCCCTTCTGTAGTTGGGTCCAAAGCCTGCTGGAGCTTTGTCTACCTGAACAGGTGGAAAACTTCCTGTTGACTTAGTTCTGGCATGATCGATACGGGTAGGAACAGAATCAGAGTTTGCTTGATGAATCTTCTTGCGGTCGTACTCCACATTACTTCGTCCTTGAGCAACTGAGGCTGAGGTGAAGCCAGATTTTAAACGGCTTTTTGGAACATGGCTATTTTGTGTTACAGGAATAACAGGATACGAATAATGGCTTTGAATTTGGGATGATTTAGAGTCTGTGTTGTGATCCTCTTTAGCAGGGTAAATGATGCCACTTTTCCCTCTGTCCACACTTGATGTCTTGTAACCAGCTGTAGGGTTTCTGGAAACAGGTTGTTCACTCCATCGTTTATATTCTCTGTTGTCATTGTGGACTCCCATTGGGGCCTGGACATGTCGTACATAACCTATTGAAATAAAACACACAGACAGATACTGTACATATTGTTCTATATAAAGTGTATTAAAAGTAAAATTGCATATCATTAGGGTTGTGTATTGGCAAGAATCTGGCGATATGACATGTATCGTGATACAGGGGTATTGATTCAATATATTGCGATATACTGCGATACTGTAAGCAAGGATATATATTTAGGCAATAGATTTTTTTCAAATCTAATTTTAGGAAAACTGCCCTAGTATAAAGACACACCATCACATGTATAAAATCTGAGTAAAAAAAGTCACTATGTGAAATGGCTACTTACTAAAGTTGGGGACTAACATCATTACAGATGAATACAATTGGGCTCATTGAATCCACAATAGTCTCAGATTTCCAGTCATACCCAATTTATGTAATTCCAAGACTGTTTAGGGACCCCAGTATGCAGAAATATTCAAATACACCATTTTAGAAAAGGTGAAAATAACACATTTATACTGCATGCAAAAAACTGCATGCGATTGTCATAAAGTGGGCATGTCTGTAAAGGAGACTTGTGGGTACCCACAGAACCCATTTTCATTCACGTATATTAAGGTCAGAGGTCAAGGGACCCCTTTGAAAATGACCATGTCAGTTTTTCCTCACCAAAATTTTGCATAACTTTGGAGCATTATCTTCACTTCACTAGCTTTAAAACTGAACCTGCTACAACCTCCAAAAGACAGAAAAGCGACCGGGTCCGCTGGCGGGTTGTTGGATTTTTAAGAGGTAAATTAAAAATTGATACAGTGTTTTGGAAAATCTATACAGTATTACAAAACATAATATTGCGATACTCATGTGTATCGATATTTTCTTACACCCCTACATATCATGTAATACCTCTCTGGGTATTCTCACAATTTACATCACCAACCAGCAGCCAAAAGAGAAGCACAAACAGCCTGCAGAGTAAAGGGGGAAACAGATTAAGATCATACACTTCCAATGTATTTAGATTAAAGTAAGTTTTCAAATAGCTGCAATCAAAGGTGACATTGAACAGGACAATTTACCTCAAACAGTCTGTAGGGCTCATTGTTAAGCTTTCTTTCAGCAGACCCAACCCAACAGTAACTCTCTACTACAACTAACCTGTTAGAACAGGTAGCACAGCTCCACACCCCTATTTAGAAACTCTAAGCAGTGAGGGCCGATCAGTTCAGCTGTTCCTCATTTTGGACTAATTGCTGCATGGCCAGGATGGCAACACCCAAAGCTGCAGGAAGAAGAGAAAGCTGTGACTACTTTCCAATCACATAATTTTTCTTTTTACTTTTAGTACATACTGCAGCTGCCCTTACACAGTACGTACTGTTGCATGCAGTATGCATACAAATGGGACATGGGGCTGTGGTCGAAAAGTCTTTTTATCTTAGGAAAGTTCCTAACGGAGTGATATGACCCGGAAGTATCGAAGTAGCAGCCATGATAAGAGCTTGTTGAATCCTCTAAGTGCTAAGGAAAGGTGCTTCAATGCTTCCTTTCTTATCTCCTTTAGCATAGAATACACTGGACCGTCCATTACCAAAGGAAGGGAGAGAATGCAGTCCCACAATTCCTTGCGACCGCAACATTTAAAGCGACGCACCATTCGGCCGTTAATGAAAACAAACAATATGCTTATATTGCATATTATTTTCCTACAGTCATATACTAATTGGGATTCATGTTGATAAATGTGAGTGGACAGTGACAACCATTTTGTTTGACCTTATTTTTAATTATTTCTTTCGAACATGTAACAAATACCTAAGTAAAAAACAAAACAAGAATATCAAATCAAATGCACTGTAAACATATAGCAAACTGTCCATAAACAAATAATCAACATAAATAAATATAACATGCCTGAAAAGGAGTAGGGAGAAGTACAGTCTACACATATGGTCCTACCCCTTCTCTATAACGTGAACAATTAACTCAATATTTATCATATATTCCTTTTTTTATTTCAATTCCAACCTTGGTAATGAAGTTATATTCTTCACCAGTTGTCCACGTTAGGTCAGATAATCTTTTATTATATGTTGATGTAAAGTGTTCCAGCAGCAGAAGGAGCTGCGTTATCTCTCTTTCACACACCACGGGTGAAGCAGCCTCCCACTGAAAGAGCTATTTAACAATGCACGAGGCGAATATGCACCTTTTGTAGTCCATCTTCAGATCACTGTAGTTTAACCACGGCAGACCTGCGTTACTAACATCCGCCACCGTTGCATCATAATTACGGAGCCTAAGTGCAGTCGGATTCTCTTAACACCGCCGTTGTCTTTTCCTAAGTTCTTATGTACTCTCCTTCACATCTTTTCTTGACCTCATGACATTTTCCATCGAGGTCAAGGAAAAGTGGTTAGGAAAAGACATTAGGACGTAATTTTTTTACTTTTCGACCGCAGCCATACTTTTTCTTATTGCTTTTAGTACGTACTGCAGCTGCCCTTTACACAGTACATACTGTTGCATGCAGTATGCATACAAATGTGACATAATAATTCGTCATAACATTGCGCCTTGAATTTTGACCCTCTTGCTCATATATATGCTGCGCAGAGGATTGTGGGTCAAAATAGTAGGTAATAGGTCTTTTTCTCTCATCAGAATCAGAAATACTTTAATGATCCCCGGGGAGAAATTGGGACGTTACAGTTGCTCTTGTATAAACTTAAAGAAATGTAAGAAAATAGAAATAAATGAGTATGTAACATGTAAATTATGTACATAATGCTATAATATAAACACAATATATGTAAAGAAATATAAGTAAGTACTAAATTAAAAATAAGAAAATTAATATATATGAAATATGTACAAATACACAAACTACATACTAAATAGTATGGCATTATAGGTGTTGGAATGCACAGAATACCAGTTTGAGGTAAATTCTCCTGCTCAATATCACTTCTTGGGCGTTAAATTATGTTTCTGCATTCTGTTGAAATGTGCAGTATACTGTGTTGAAGCCACAATATTTATTTAGGATGAAGTATGCTTAAGGAAGATGCTTTAACCATGTTGGGGCCAACATTTGTATGTTTTAGATCAGAAAAGAATAAGGACATTTATTTGATGATTGATTTGTTTATCATTCTACATTCTCAGGTTTATCATTCTACATTCTCATCCAATGCTCGGGGGGTCGCTATTTTGTTTAGAAAATCCGTACCGTTTCAATTATCTCTTCTCAACACTGACCCTTTTGGTAGATACCTGATAGTCTCAGGAAATATTAACAATATTCTTATCACCTGTCTTAATATTTATGGTCCTAATATTGATGACCCTGACTTTTTTTCGTAAGGTTTTCAACTTATTACCAGATCTGAACACTACCATCTTGATTATAGGGGGTGACTTTAACTGTTATTTAGATCCATATCTTGACCGCCTGTCTACACGCCCTCCTCCGTCTAGTAACTCAGTCGGCACTTTGAATAACCTGATCAAATCATACAATTTAGTAGATATATGGAGAATACAGCACCCAACAGAGAAAGATTATTCATTTTTCTCACATGTACATAAAACGTACACTCGTATTGATTATTTTATTATCGATTCTAAGTTGATCTCAAACGTAATGCAAACAAAATACCAGGGAATCTTAATTTCTGATCACAGTCCTCTTACCATGTCCTTTAATTGGTCTTTACCTAAAGCTTTCTATTCCTGGCGCTTTAATCCTTTATTATTACAAGACAGTGATTTTAATGATTATATGAAAGCAGCCATGGATGATTTTTTGTTAGATAATGATAACAGTGCTGTTTCTGATTCTATTTTGTGGGAATCTTTTAAAGCTGTGGTAAGAGGCAAAATCATTGCCTATGAAGCTTTTAAGAAGAAAGAAAGGCGTAAACGCCTCTCCGAAATAGAGGTACAGCTTTCTGAAGCTGAGAACGCATACACTTCCTCTCTGTCCACAAAAGATTTATATGGTATCATGAAATTGAAAAATGAATATGACACTATTTTGAGTGATCAGGTTAATAAGCAGATACTTAAGATGAGACAAAAACAATTTGAATTGAACGACAAACCAGGCAAATTACTGGCCAGGCAGCTGCGGGGCGAACAGGCGAGTAGGTCTATTTTAAAAATTAAGTCGTCCTCTGGGGAAATGTTAACCAATCCTTAAGATATAAATAACTACTTCAGAGACCTCTATGCCAAATTATATTCATCTAACTGTAATGCATCTGATGATGATATAGAGAAATTCTTAAACTCTGCTGAACTACCCAAACTGAGTGAATCTGCCAAGGTTGATCTAGATTCCCATTTTTCTGTTGGAGAAATTAAAATGGCTATAAAATCATTTCCAAGCGGCAAGGCTGCAGGCCCAGATGGGTTCCGTGCAGAATTTTTTAAGTCCTTCGCTGATTTCATCGCCCCCTTGCTATTCAGAATGATTAAACACTCTCTTGTCAATAACATATTTCCACAATCTTTTTATGAGGCTAATGTTTGTCTACTACTTAAGAAAGGGAGGGATGATTCAGATCCGTTGGCTTACAGACCCCTTAGTCTATTAAATTACGATCAGAAAGTGGTAGCAAAGATGCTGGCCACTAGACTAGGCGGTCATATTGCATCTCTTATACATCCTGATCAGAATGGTTTTGTGTCTGGTAGATTTTCTTTTTTCAACACCCGGAGATTATTTAATATAATGTATTCTAAACATAAAGTTAACGATAAGCCTGTAGTTATCTCACTCGATGCAGAACGTGCATTTGATCAGATTGAATGGAGATATATGCACGCCGCTCTGAGACATTATGGATTTGGTGAATTTTTCTTATCACTCATCAAGATGCTCTATGCCTGCCCTACATCTGCCATTCTAACTAATGGTAACAGGTCATCACTCTTTAACCTTAAACGGGGGACACGGCAGGGTTGCTGTGCCAGTCCCCTGTTGTTCTATTTAGCTCTTGAGCCTCTGACTATCAGTATAAGGAAGCATATAGCTATCAAGGGAATTGTGATGGGGAATATTGAATGTAAATTATCTCTTTATGCGGATGATTTGTTGATTTTTTTGTCAGACCCCCCTTTATCACTCCCTCCACTCCTTTCACTAATCAAAAGTTTTGGTAGTATATCTGGGTATTCAATTAATTGGAGAAAAAGCGCATTCATTCCCCTTACGCAAAATTTGGATCCTCTTTTTCTCGAATCCTTACCCTTTGAAATAGCCAAAGACCATTTTACTTACCTGGGCCTGTCTGTTCCTGTAGATCCTAAGCTCTTATTTAAGAATAACTTCTGTATACAGATAGACAAGCTTAAGAAAAATATTGATTTTTGGAGGTCTTTGCCACTTTCTCTTATAGGGCGTGTAAATGCAATTAAAATGGTGTCGCTCCCCAGGTTTATGTATTTGTTTCAAAACATTCCAATTCAGCTTTCGTTGTCATTCTTCAGAAAACTTGATTCAATAATAATGCCATTCATCTGGGGATATAAAACCCACCGCATCTTCAAGATTCATTTACAAAAATCTAAGAAAATAGGGGGCTTATCCCTTCCAGTGTTTCAACATTACTATTGGGCAGCCAATGCCAGAGCCTTAATTTATTGGCAAGACCAATTCCCTCATACAACTGAGCTCTCTGCTACACCCAAGTGGCTGCAATTAGAGTCCAATGCAGTGAGAAACAGTTCTCTGTCAGCTCTATTGTTTTCCACAAATGACTATCCATTGCATCTGGTGGAAGACAGTTTTGTTCTGCACAACTCAATTAAGATTCTAAAGCAAATTAAAAGGATGCTTAAAGCTCCGGAATTTTCCTTAAATTCTCCTATTTGTTCTCCTAATCTGATCAAGCCTTTATTCAATGGAAGGATAAAGGTCTGATAACCGTTGCGGACTTGTACGTAAATAACCACTTTGCGTCTTATATGGAGCTGAAAGATACTTTCTCCCTTCCGCAAGCCCACTTTTTTCGTTATTTACAAGTCAGACATTTTGTTAAAAACAATTTTGAAACGTTCGAAAACCCACCCAAGGAACACTCTTTTTATGCTTTGATGAGACAACATCCTGATTCTAAACATCTTGTCTCAAAGCTTGTGTTGCTGTTTTCGAATATGTCTGCTGTATCATCAAACCATATTAAATCTGCTTGGGAGGCAGATCTTGGTGTGGAGATAACTGAGGAAGTTTGGAGTGAGGGGTTGGAGAGGATCCATTTAAGTTCAATTAACGCCAGGCTGCAGTTGATTCAGTTCAAAGTCTTGCATAGACTACATTATTCCAAAGTTAGGATGAACAAAATGTATCCTAATGTATCGGATATCTGTGATAGATGTAACTCCTCAAAAGGTACTCTTGGTCATACTTTCTGGTTTTGCTCTAAGATTGTCCCTTTTTGGCAGGAAATCTTTATTTGGTATTCTAACATTTTTGATACACAGATTGAACCTGATGTATTAATTGCCTTGTTTGGTTGCTCCGAAGCTTCTCTTGCATTACCACGCACTGTACAGCAGACCCTGATGACTGGTATGTTAGTAGCTAAGAGAATTATTCTAAAAGAATGGAAGGCCACCAGCGCTCCTTGTTTCGTTAGATGGCTGAGGGAACTAGTCTCAGGGATACACCTCGAGAGGCTTCGAAGCAACACACATGGTTTTCATGAAAAATTTGAGTGTATTTGGGGCCCAATTATTAGACACCTTGACTCCCCTGACTGTTAGCTGAAATCCTTACTGCGTGACATCTAATTTAGCTATTCTTTTCTGTTCTTTCCCTGATATGACATAGGCGGAAATGCGATTGTATCTTTGTCTGTCTAGTCTGGCTTTTCTGTGGTGGTTGTCTTTTTTTTTATTGTTATTAGTATTATTTAATTTTACTTGGGGTTGGTATGTTTGTGAGTCTGTCTGTAGATGTAATTTTTTGTTGTTGTTGTTGTTTGTTTGCTTGTTTGTGATGAAAATTTAAAAAAGAAATAAAAAAAAAAAAAGAAAAGAATAAGGACCATACAGACTGTCAGCAGTTAATTTTCAATATATTGTTGTATAGAAAACAACTGCATTTTGAAGGATTGACTGTCTTGCAAATTACTCCCGATACATTTATGGATTTAGCCACAAATAAACCAAAGCTACTTGGTTTGTATAAACAATGTCATGAGATAGGAACCTATTGTCATTTAGTACGATAACAGCAGAAAAAAAAAACAGAAAAGAAAAGGGGGAAAAAAGGACTTTTGTTCTCTAGAAATGACCCTGATCAACATTGAAGATACAGTGATACAGTCAAGACCATTTATAAAGTACAAGGGATGGTTTTGTGTTATTCAGCTCGTGTTTTTTTTTCTTGTGCTTAAAATGGGACTTTCTATAAGAGGATTAATGATACCGCTAACTGACTTCTTGCAGAACACTTTATCCATACCCCTATTTCTCTTTGAACATCTTTGTCTACCATGCCTTTTCTTTTTCTTTTTGATGATGATGCTTGCTGGCAGCAAGCCATCATTCATTTTATTATTTACACCTGTTTTTCCTACTTTGAAAAGTCAAAATGTCTATCAGAGTTGAACATCAACTGTTTCACATGTAAAATATCACCCGGAAAGCATGTTTTCATGGCGTCACTACTGTTCTTTCCCCCATTTATTCAGAATTTTAATCAAACAAAGCACCGTCAGGTTTATCAGCACAAATTACTATTTGTAGCAGCATAAATGTATGGATATTATTTTGAAATTCTATTCCCTAGTCTCAAGGAAACCCTGTTTGCGATCCTACAGAAAAATGCCACCACTATGTATAGTAGGTCACCTACTGTGAGGTGGCATGTTGACAGCTTCGACTATTGTGTGGGGGGATTAAAAAACATAAAATAAAACACATTAATCACAGATTTCTGGATGAGAAGGAATCCATATCATAAAAGTCTTTAGAGCCCAATGAGTGCAACCATATTCAGTCACAAGGGGGCGCTGCTAGATCATGGAGAGAAAAGGCAAGTTTATTTGAATACCATACCTCAAACACAAAGGCAATTTGAAGTGCTTCACATGTAGAGCAATAATATACATCAAAAAACAAAATGTTAAGATAAAATTAAAGAAGAAAATTGAAAAATTACTCATTCTTATTCTGGTCAGTCTACCTTCATTTAACATCTTAATATACATGAACAAACACATGCTGGTTTTCGCATGTGTTAAGGGTTTATATAATAAGCTGGATATTTGACATTGCTAGCACAAGCATAATTTAACTTGGTTCCAAGATGATTTGTGTCTTTTTTAAAAAAAGAAGAAAACAAATAAATCAAAAAATAAATACGATCATAGGTTCAAATGTGTCATCATCAAAATCAAACTGGCTGTTTAGCAGTTAAGACTTTAAATTGGTAACTTAACTTGTAGGACCGTCATTTAGCTTTAGAAACATTGGAAATGTAGACAAAATTCACTATCAACAAAGTTTATTCAAAATTGTTCCATTCCTGGTATCACTATAAAAACCCATTCATATCTTCAATGGTTGGCGACTCTGCATTGTATCTGCATTTTATAGATACCGTTAAACCTAAAATGAACGAATACTTATATGACCTGTACTATAGCATAGCATAGATATTGTGTATATGCATGCAATATATGCCACACAGATGTAGACACCAGATATTATTAATATTGATACAGCCATATGGAAACATTTTCCTAAATGAAACACACACAGTTAAATATTTATAATAATTTAATGAAAGTTCAAGCATTACTTTAAGGCAGTTGTCCAATGTGTTGTCTCAGAGCACAAATGGTGCACATCAAAAAGCCTGGCAATAGTTCCCTGATGAAAATATTACAATATCATTCAAGACCACAGAAATGAAACCCAAATACAATTAAAATATTAAATATTTTGCTAGCTTCAAAGGTTGTTTTCTGCATAAAGAATCTAGCAGACCCACCACAGTACTTTGGCATAATGATGATGATGTGAATAGTGTTTGCAGTATGTAGTTGTCTCTGTATAGCTGCTGAAATTACCTGAAAAGAGAAAATAAAATCAACAGTTTGGAGAAACAGTTCACACAGACAGTCACAGTGAACTGAATTGTTAGCTTGATATGAAAACTAAAAGCCTTTGTTGTGCAAATATAAAGTAGTGATCATCTTATTGGAACATTTTTAATGTGACTCTAAAGCAAAATCAGGTCAGGATTTTAAAACTCTTTTAATCTCAGCCCCAATATTTGCAAACTAGCAATCTTAAAGGGAAAATTGTAAAAAAAATGTCCAATCAGTGTTGATGGTAAATGCAGTCGACTGAAGCAATAAAATCCTCAGTGCATATACAGTAGGGCTGGGACGATACACCTCCCGATTCGATACTATCACGATACTTGGGTTACGATTCGATATGTATTGTGAATTTTTAGGTATTGCGATTCTACACGTATTGCGATTCAATATTACGATTTATTGCAATTTTTGTTAACTTGTTTAACACTAGACCATGGAACAAAGTGGAATCATACACTCCTAGGGACTTTTACTTGGGAAAATATCTAAATTGATACAGTAAATATGTTTAATTTTCAGCATGTATGTACTCAGAGATGCCCTGACGTCAAATATATCAGTCATTGTCAGGCATTATTTCTCAAATTTTTTTCCAGGAACCCGGAAATCAAAGAATAAAGACATTTCCCTCACTAATTAGTGGCATTTTCTTTTTAATTTATAAGAGACATGTAATGTTTTACACTTCTGGTGAATATAATCCAATCAATCTAATTTCCATATATGTGTTTTGTATATACAGTTCCCTTTGTTAACACCTTATTTTGAAAACCGGACGTAGACACACGTGTATACTTTCACTAACTTCGCAAAGTCCATCTCTAGCTCTCCCGTCAGCTCCGTTCTCTTCATACATCCATGGTCAGCTCCATCAGGGCCGTTTGAATGCATTTAACATATCTCTCAGTATATGGGTGCTCTACAGTTGTAGCGTCGGCCGATTTGACCACGGAGATGCGAGTGACGGCTGGCTTGACCGCACGTTACTGCAACACGATAACATTTCCTGTCCAAGACAGAGTTAGCATGCAGCTTTAGCCATGATGTCTAGCTCTGCTTTTCCTGCAATGTGTGAAACCCAAAGTGTTTCCATACTTTACTATATGTGTAGTGTTTACCACTTTGGTTTTAAAATGTGAGCGTGCAGGACGTATCCATGCTGACTCTGCCGTTTTCTGCTCTGTTGTATCTGCCGGTTTTTGCTCGCTAGGGCCATGGATGTATTAAGAGAACTGGATACAGCGTTGGAGGCGGGGCCCCGTTCATTCCTATGAAAGTTTCTCAGTGGCGCATGAAGCCTAAATGGCTCGACCTCCGTCTGGAAAAGTACCAGGATCTTGGGCACATGGAACATGCGCAGTAGCGTCCGGTAGGTCACATGACTCGGTCACGGGGTCCCAACATCATGCCGTTGTCATGGCTTGCACTCCAGCCTCAGTCTGGGTCTCATTCACATGAACGGAGGAAGGGAAATACCTCTGGATTCGGCTATTAGTTCATTTTACAACATTAAAAACTAAATTTTTTAAATAAGGGTTATTTAGGTGTTCGTACTGGGAAGTTGATTCACCTCAAAAAAAATTATCCGCTGAGTTACAGACTTCTCTTTCCCTATGTAAGTCTATGGGAAAAAAGTATTTTTGGGCCCAATGCATCACGTGACTGACACGGAAGTTGCAGTACCGCCGCTTGGCCACTAAGAAAGTTGGGATCGACGACCGGCGCACTTCCTGAGGGCTTGGCTAAGGCTGGCTACTGTTTGTTTTGAGTGACGGACACAGAAAGGATATGACGTCACGTTACTCAGACTACAACGATAAAAGCGGTAACTTCCTTTTACCTCCGCATAGACTCAAATTAAGCAAATATATAGATTCTGGCATTAAAAAATTGATTACAAAATTGTAAAAAAAAAAAAAAATCACGATACATAGGTGAATCGACGACTAATATCTACTGCTATATTGACCCAGAAAGCTGTTCGGTTCTGAGAGATAACTAGACATCTGCACCTCATCATGGCTCTGTTTTCAGGCTTAAAAAAAAAAAAAAAAATCGAGCCCGTTACAGGAGACTTTGACCAATCACAGGTCATTTCATTGAGAGAGCGTTCCTATTGGCTGTGCTCCGGTCCTGTGACCGGAACTTGGCGTTCCTTCACCAGATTTCACAATGGCAGCGGCGTCACAAACTTTCTCATTTTACAGCTAAACTGTACACTGCAAGATGTTTCTGAAAACATTTGAGGCGAGAAATAGGCATTAGAGTAACAGAATATTGATTCATATTTGATCAGCACTGCCTAGTTTGACCGTTTGATCGGAGTTGACGAGTGATTGACAGCTGCTCAGAGACGGCAGACTCCAGATCACCTCTGATTGGTTGTTTTCCTCCGGTCTGTGAAATCTTGCAGATGCCATTAGGGGCACCGGAGGACACAGAGGCACATGATCTTTTTCAGATTACCTGTCTCATGCACTACTGTTAGGATATAGTGACCGTTATATAAAAATTACTTTTTTTAATCATATTTGCTCCATTTCTACCCACTGCAGCTTTAAGATAGAGACAAAAAATATATATGTATATTCCTTGCATAAAACAGGATTAATAACGTGCATACAACGACCATCCATTTGTGTGATTCACTGCCTCACCAGTGTCCTGTGTCTAATGTAAATGGTTTGACATCCATATAGTCATCAGATAAGTGTCAAGGAGGCCAACATGGGTCAGTCCCATGCCAGGAAACCTTGCTTGAAATTATCAGTGTAAATGGGTAAATCTTTTTCTCACCTCAGTGTATTTCTTGCTCTCTCTCTCTCTCTTATTTCCCTGCACTCTTTTCCAGAGTGGCAATGGCTTTATTCTCCAGGATCTCCGTCTTCTGCTCAGGTTGAAGCAGAGTGTTTGACACAATCGCTTTTGCCACTGCTTGGATTGGGATGGACATGGACGTAGAACACACAGCAGAAAAGGCACCGAGGAATTTTCTGGCCATCCACTCACCAGGCCGACTCTCCTGCCTATCTACCAACAAAACCCTGTTGGAGAAAAATACAAAGGTATTGACGATTTAGAGATTGTATTGGGTTGGATCGGGTTATTTAAAGCTGCAGTTGGTAACTTTTATAAAAATAACTTTTTATCATGTTTGCTCAAAGTGTCATTATATCCTGAAAGTAGTACATGAGACAGATAAGCTGTGAAAAAAATCATGTTCCTCTGTCTGCTGTTAGTGCTCCTAATGGCATTTGCAAAATTCAACCTCGCCCAAAGAAAAACACCCGATCAGAGCCGAGGAGTCTCTAATGCAGCTGTCAATCACTGCTCATGAATCAAACTATAAAATGTGAAAGTTTGTGACCCGGCCGCCATGTTGAAAACAGTCCAGCCAAAACCAAGCACTGCCCACCAACTGGAGTAAACTTTCTCATTTTACAGCTAAACAGTACACTACAAGATGTTTCTGAAAACATTTTATGTGAGAAATACGCATAACAGTAACAGAACATTGTTTCATATTTTATCAGCGCTGTCTAGTTTGACGTTTGATCGGAATTTGCGAGTTTCGCAAGCAGTGATTGACAGCTGCTTTAAAGACTCCTCAGCTCTGATTGGTTGTTTTTCTTTGGGTGGAATCTTGCAAATGCCATTGGGAGCACTAAAAGGAGGCAGAGGAACCTGATGATTATCTATCTCATTTACTACTGTCAGGATATAGAGACAGTTTGAGCAAATCTGACAAAAAGTTATTTTTATAAATGCTACCAACTGTAGCTTTAATGGTAAACAACCACTTTGTACAGCAGATTTGGCTTAAATTTTTTTTTCCTCCACTTGGGCGATTAACAACATTGATTCTCCGTAATATACTTTGGTAGAGTAGTGCAATAAAGTATAATCAATAGGGTTGTAAATCGATTAAAATATTTAATTGCAATTAATCGTATGATTGTCCATATTAATCACGATTACTCGCAAATTAATCACACATTTTATATCTGTTTAAAATGTACCTAAAAGGGAGATTTTTCAAGTATTTAATACTCTTATCAACATGGGAGTGGACAAATATGCTGCTTTATGCAAAAGTATGTATATATTTATGATTGGAAATCAATTACAAACACAAAACAATGACAATTATTGTCCAGAAACCCTCACAGGTACTGCATTTAGCATAAAAAATATGCTCAAATCATAACATGGCAAACCCAAGCCCAACAGGCAACAACAGCTGTCAGTGTGTCAGTCTGCTGACTTGACTATACTGTAACTTGCCCCAAACTGCATGTGATTATCATATCGTGGGCATGTCTGTAAAGGGGAGACTCGTGGGTACCCATAGGACCCATTTTCATTCACATATCTTGAGGTCAGAGGTCAAGGGACCCCTTTGAAAATGGCCATGCCAGTTTTTTCTCACCAAAATTTACCCAAGTTTGGAGAGTTATTTTGCCTCCTTCTTAGTATGACATGGTTGGTACCACTGGATTCCTTAGGTTTTTATAGTTTCAAGAGATGTCAGTATCTTCACTCTTGCTTTAAAACTGAGCCTGCTACAACCTCCGAAAGATTGACTAGTGGCCGGGCCCGTCAGATTTTTAAGAGGTTAATTAAAAATCGCAAGTTGCGTTAATGAAATTAGTGGCTTTAAAACGAATTTGCGTTAATGCGTTATCACATTCACTTTGACAGCCCTAATAAAAAAATATTTTTATAAATGCCACCAACTCTAGCTTTATTGGTAAACAAACACTTCATACAGCAGGTTTGGCATAATTTCTTTTTCCTCCAACATTGATTATATCATTATAATCAATAATTTGTGTCATGTAAAACTGTGCATTTCAAATCTTTTTCATTGTCTGTACCACAGTAACTTTGTTATAATTTTGTATTTGGCACATTAAAATTTCACACCCACACTATTATGATCCATCCATGACTTTAAACATAAGTCGCATGGTGCCACAAAAGTGCCTTGTTTACTGGATGGAGTTTTGGTAACCTCTCAAACTGCCAAATTAGCAGCAGGGGAGTCAAAACAACCTTGATCACAGTCCCTGTAACATTAATAAAGCATAATGTAAAGCTCTTCTTCTCTAGTGTTGAACTAAGAACGCATGACATGGATGAATATGAGCACCAGCCCAGATTCTGTTTTGTTCTGCTCAGCGTCCCTTTGCATTATAAACTACCAGTAGCTATCGGATGTCATCATCCATCCCCACATTCCGATGTGTTTTGGTGTCATTTCCTGTAGTGGGTTGAGATAATGATGACATACATAACTTATTCAGTTATTCAGTTGCAAGAAGATGCATATTTTCAGGCATGTCTGTGCAAATATTGGCCAAGTTGACAGGATTCTCAACTGTTTGACTATACACGTATTGTGTGACTGTTGTACAGAATGTATTCATGTATGTATGCATTTTTTTTTTGTTTGGGGACAATTTTCTTGTCTCATATGGTGAATTTGGAAGTCGATCTCCAAAAAAAGTAAATTACTCACCCTGGTCTGTAAATGGCATATCTATCAAAACCCAGCGCCTCAATCTCTGCCTCCACTTGTCCCTGGAAGAAGAAAATCCATTTCATGTGACTGTCCAATGTCATTACTTAATGAGACACACAGGGAAGCTTCAGTTGAGAAAAAGAAGAGGACCTCAGTATGTGGCACGCTGTAGAGGATAGAAATAAAATACCTTGACTTTGAGGTAGAGGAAGTTGCTGTTTTTGTCGGCTCCTCTGGAGGACTCCAGGTGGAACTGTGTGCAGCCTCCTGCCTTGGCGAGCTCTGCTGACTTTAGAACATAGTCACGATCAACGCGGATGAATCCTTCCTGAAATTAAAGAGAGAAGTAACAGAAAAACATTATTTTGACAGCATTTTGACATTAAGAGGTGTCTGCCACAGCTTTCCTGTAGTTGACAATATTTAAAAATTCACTTTGAAGTTCAAATGATCAATCAAATAATGTTGTGAATAAATAATGTTCTCCCCTGCTGCTAATTTGGCAGTTTGTGAGGTTACCAAAACTCCATCCATTAAACAAGGCACTTTTGTGGCACCATGTGACTTATGTTTAAAGTCATGGATGGATCATAATAGTGTGGATGTGAAATTTTAATGTGCCAAATACAAAATTATAACAAAGTTACTGTTGTACAGACCATGAAAAAGATTTGAAATGCACAGTTTTACATGACACAAATTATTGATTATAATGATATAATCAATGTTGGAGGAAAAAGAAATTATGCCAAACCTGCTGTATGAAGTGTTTGTTTACCAATAAAGCTAGAGTTGGTAGCATTTATAAAAATATTTTTTTATTAGGGCTGTCAAAGTGAATGTGATAACGCATTAACGCAAATTCGTTTTAAAGCCACTAATTTCATTAACGCAACTTGCGATTTTTAATTAACCTCTTAAAAATCTGACGGGCCCGGCCACTAGTCAATCTTTCGGAGGTTGTAGCAGGCTCAGTTTTAAAGCAAGAGTGAAGATACTGACATCACATGAAACTATAAAAACCTAAGGAATCCATTGGTACCAACCATGTCATACTGAGAAGGAGGCAAAATAACTCTCCAAACTTGGGTAAATTTTGGTGAGAAAAAACTGGCATGGTCCATTTTCAAAGGGGTCCCTTGACCTCTGACCTCAAGATATATGAATGAAAATGGGTCCTATGGGTACCCACGAGTCTCCCCTTTACAGACATGCCCACTTTATGATAATCACATGCAGTTTTGGGGCAAGTCAAAGTCAAGTCAGCACACTGACAGCTGTTGTTGCCTGTTGGGCTTGAGTTTGCCATGTTATGATTGGAGCATATTTTTTATGCTAAATGCAGTACCTGTGAGGGTTTCTGAACAATATTTGTCATTGTTTTGTGTTGTTAATTGATTTCCAATAATAAATATATACATACATTTGCATAAAGCAAGGATATTTGCCCACTCCCATGTTGATAAGAGTATTAAATACTTGACAAATCTCCCTTTAAGGTACATTTTGAACAGATATAAAATGTGTGATTAATCGCGATTAACGATGGACAATCATGTGATTAATCGTGATTAAATATTTTAATCGATTGACAGCCCTATATATTATATATATTATACTTATTGTTTATCATCTTTTCATACAATAATATTGTGACAAAATTATCATATTAAGATCTTGTTTTACAGTTACGTAAAAAAAAAGTAGTCAAAATTTGCCAGAATCTATCACATCGCCAGATCTTAATAGCTGAGGATTTGTAAACAATGACTTTGACTAAATGGGACAAACATGAGGTTAACATTTTTACCTTGTGATTTTTTAATAACTTAAATAACATTATTTAAACACATTATTTTTTTCCACATTGTTTATCCATAAGTGTGACGCCAAACATTTGAATAGCACTGCTGCTTTGTCATTTAATGTATGGCTTAAGAATAAAATATGGTACTGAAGCAACTGCGCATTCACAGTACAGCACTTTTTTTTCCCAAAACAAGTGTGCATGACACAAAGGCTTCGTCAGAAATCGCATACTATGCACTACGTACCCAATACAGTATGTGTACTATCGTTCAACATACTTTTGTGTGTATAAACAGTAGTATGTATCTTTTCGGACGCACTGAACTGTAATTTACGTTGTCACTTCCTGAGAGACTTCTTGTCGGTTGGAGACGCCGAACCATAGTAACCCATGCCAACCTCATGTGACCAAAACGTTTGTGAGAATCAAAGTCTGAATTAATTTCAAATATATATTATGCCCAGCAAAGTGAAATCTTACACTTAGATTTAAATTGAAGCGTTATTGATGTTACAGAGCTGTCCGTCAACGTCTGTTATGAATGTTGTTGTTACTACCGCATTGCATTGTGGGATATTTATGCCGTCGTAGTGTCCAGTGTTGCATACTTTAATATTTCACCGGAAAAAGTATGCAATTCGCGTACTATTGTACCACTTGTTAATTTTTAAGGTAACATGATATTGATATTTGAGGGTTTTAAAACTTTAGACTTTTAGAATTTAATCTTTATAGTCTAATTCTCCACAGCACTGTGCACGTCAGACAATAATACATACAACAGTAACAGCATGACAGACAACAGTACACACTCCGGTTTATTCAGCCTGTTGTTTAAGGCAGCTATGGCTGCAGGGATCAGGCTTTTCCCTAGGGATGCACCAATACCAATACCGGATTGGATATCGGGCAAATACTGACTCAAATAGCTGGATCAGGTTTCGGTGAAAATGGGGCCCATCTATTAAATTCAATTCTATGTTTATATATTAAATACATTATATACTGGAATTTTAATTCCTCTTTAAGTTTTGACCAATATGCATTAAAAAGGTTTACACCTGAATTGTAATTCCTGTTAATTTTGAAGATTTTTTACCAAGTTGCTGGTGTACGATTTATTATTTTAATAATAAATAACAATTCACTTAATTTGTATCTATGTATTTATTTGTTATATTTAGTTTTAGAAAGTCAGGAAAGCAATGTTTAAATCAAGCCTGGTGTCTCCTTACACATAAAAGAATGATCCCAGTCACTTCCACACAGTGAGGCATACAGCTCATTGATTAAACACTGGTATCGGATCAGTACTCGGTATCGACTGATACCCAAATCCCAGGTATCGCTAGCCCTTCTGCACCTCAGTGCTCTGTACCTGCGCTCGGAGGCCAGTAGGGTGAGGTGGTGGTTGAGTGGGTGTATGATGTCATAGATATAGAACTGATTTATATCTATGGATGGAACAGGACGTTCTATAGAGTTTGCAATGCGTGCAATGGCCTTATTGTTTAGCTCTGCGATGTTAGGTGTGGAGAGACCAATTATCCTGGCAGCGGTGTTGGTTATTCTTGTGAGTTTGGCCCAGTTAGTAATGGATAACATGTCAAAGAAGCAGGTGGAACAGGACAGTAGAACTGGCTGAATAATGCTGATACAACAACAGGAGGGGATTTTTTTTGCATAAACACATAAGATAGATAAACATTTTTGATAAGGATCCCTTGAATTTGTTTTTTTAAGAGACCAAGCTATGTCCACAGCAGGACATTTTACAGTTGACAATACTTGCCAGTCCTCGGACGGACAAACTATGTCATGGTGTTGCTGTTTCTAAATTAACTCAAACATGTCTTTAGCATTCTGTCCTGCAATTTCTTGCTACTTACTGGCTGATTTCTACGGCAAAACCAATGTATTTTGAGGAACAAATATTGGCAGATGTATTGGCCTAGCCAGTTTATCAGTCTTGCACGCAAGTGTTAGTACATGGTAAAGAGTCTTTGCTACTGACCAACAACCTCATAAAATCTTAACAGATACTTTATATTGTATTTTGTTAATTTTGAGCTACAGCACAACAGTAAAATCTTAATTGATTTACCAGTAAAGAACCCGTGTTGGATTTATAAAGTTTAACTTACAGTCCCTGCTTTCGCTTTGGTTGTTCCCAGGCAGCAGTAGCCAACATCATGTCCCTGGAAGGCTGCAGCATAATCATCAAGCTTCTCAAAGTCCACCACCTCTTGTACCTGGAGGCATAGAAACACAGTGTGAAGCAAACTCTCAACATGATGAATCTCAGGTAATGGGAGTCAACTGACTACCCACTAACCAGGTTTTCAAATGCTTTGTCCTCAAAGGTGAGCTGTCTCCTTCCGATGAGAGTGATCTTGGAGAAGATGTTGCGCCCCAGCAGCTCCTGAAGCAACACCTTGCCGGTTTCCCCGGAGGCACCAAGGATGAAACAGCTTTTATTTTGCTGCCTGAAGTTTTCCTCCAGAGTCTTCATGTCCTCAGCCATGCTGTGTGCCAAGACAAATTCACTGCAGGTAATGCTAAAGTCAAACAAAAGTGTATTATATGCAGGCAAAGTGTGCAACTGTGAAACATGCTGTGCAAATATTGCTTACTATCTTGGCATAAGGCATATTTTCACATATATATTTGTGCAATTAATAGTAAATTCATTTTGCAGTTAACTGCCATTGACAAGAAATGCTATCTTCAGACAGAAGCTAGTTTGGTGTTAAGAGGACAGAGAGGAAATTGACTGCAATAAGTTAGACTCTTCTCGACCTCGAGTGTATAAACTATTTAAAACTGCAATGTAGTGGGTGCAATTTATGACGAATTTATGAGAACATAGATATAATTCGGAATCCAGTCATAGTTTTGTTTTGCAAGGCGAGTATGTTTTCTAAAAAAAGAAAGGGAACCTTAAATGCACTTGTTTCTTAAAGGGGTTTGGTTTGATTACCCAAGAGGACCCAGGGAGGAACGTTCCTGGGTTAAATAAAATCGTTGTTTATCTCTGACGTTTATACTGGTTGTCCATAGGTCTAAAATATTAACGTTACTCATATTCGCATTTAGCTAACGTTACGTTCACGTTATGTTACAAGTCCGTTTCCTGGTGTTAGCATCTAATATAACGCTTGTGTGTGCAGAGTCAAGCTGGCAGAGAAGCTAACAGAGACTGTTCGTTACCTGCTGTATTTAACCGGATCAGGGTCGTCGAAATAATTCAGAACAGCTGCAATGACAGCTATTACGACAGTTAAGAGCCCAGTCGCTTTTCCTAGGGTGGTGCCCAGTAGTTTCATAACATACATTGCTAGGAGCAACGATTAAATTGCTGGAACACTTCCTGGTTGCTTCATCTTTACGGACGGTGCTCTCTTTCTGCTTCGTTGATAGGCTGAGGAAAAAATAACTATAATCGTCACCGTCAACGACAGACGGCACGAGTTCAGAACAAAACTGTTAATTGTATATTTTATGTATTTGGTTTGATATGACAGTACATTCAACAGAAAGTGAGAGAGACGCTTGGACTTCAACAAGCCTCGGTCTCATCCTCATTTTCCACCATAGACAACGCTTTATGGAGAGCGCATGCGCATTTGAAATTTGGAAAAGCCCTATAGCACAGATATAAAACAAAACTGTTTTATATCTAAGATATAGCAGGGGTCCTCAAACATTTTGGGGCCAGGCCCTCCTTACAGGGGAGAAGATTTTTCCAAGGGCCCCCTTTTAATCGTAACAACGATTAAGCATAATGCTTACTACCATTTTTACTCTTAGATGCCATTGGAACTATTTGTAGCCTATTCTAAAACTTTTCAACCAAATACTTCAAACTAGGGTGACCAAGTGTCCCACTTTACGAGGGACTGCACAGAATTTGTTATCTCTTGTCCCCACGTCCCACATATTGAGATGATGTCCCACATTTTCATTGGCTCTAGTTTTCAAAAGTCAAACCACTGCAGGACAGACGCTTTTTAAAAACCTGGCTTTATCCAATTGGCTGTGAAGAAAGCAGGGAAGGCTGTCATCACGGGGTTGTGTTTGCTGTCAAAATGCGCACACCTTGGTCAAGTGCAGGTTAACATTTCACTGTCTTTGCTATCCCTTTCGAAAAAGTAGCATAGTTCCAGTTTATTTTATGAAGTATACTAAAGTAAAGTTCAAGTATATTTCCCCCAAGTATACTTTATGTAGTAAGTATACTAATATCAATGTACTAGTAGTATAATTATAAGTGTATTACTTCAATACTTCTTGGGACTAAATTCGCCCACTTTTTAGTTTATAAAAGTATACTTTTAAGTGTACTTTAAGTGTAAGAATAGTAAACTTTAAGTACAATACTAATTTACATCTAAGTTTTATTTTGTACTAAACTATAGGTATACTGATAGTACTTAGCCAATGATTTATGTATTACATAAAGAGACTTGCTCCTTTTGCTATTTGACTAGACGTTTTGTGATGACAAAAACGTACATAATTATTGAAGTAAATTAATATGAAAACATCCATTTACAAACTCTCAAACACTTTAATAGGCTACTCTCAAAAAGTAAGCACAACTACAAACCAAGTATATACCTTTCTGTAGGCCTATAAGGCAAGAATACTTAATTATACTTTTATGAAATATATCTCGATCAAAAGATTAAGTACACGTATATGTAACACAACACAGTATAGAGAATGGCCAATACAATGCTGCTGCAGAAACTCACAGGCAATAGGCCTCAATTACTTTAGTATTGACACAATTAAATTAACAAATTCAAGAGCGGGAGACGTGCATTAAGTTCAACACTACCAAATGTATTGAATAAAATAAGGAAAATGTTATGGAAATGGATAACCTAAAAGAAGGAGAGAGCAATCATAAAATTAACAAGATTTATTCAACAATAATAAATAGTTAAAACAACTTATCCATACCCATTCCAACTGACCCCCTCTTTAGATTAGAAACCAAAGAAATACAAAAAAAATGCCAAATACTATAGGCAGGGTACTGTCTGCGGAGAGATTCTATTGTAACCCCTCTTTAAACCCACCACGTGAGCACACTGAACTCTTACACTACACTACAACCAGCACTGCAAATAGATAATGTACGAAACTGTAAAAAGTGACTATCGCCCTTTTGGGCCTACCACACGGCATGCGAAGAGAGGGGAAATGCCACAACTATCCTACTACCCGCAGGTCTCCCACTGCCTAGAAGAACATAAATAAAAATACAATATAGTGTGAATCAGTTGGTTCTGGTTTACAAAGGATTAAAAAGTATATTAAATCACAACCACCACAATGTAACATATAGACTTGGATGTATCCAAATCAACAAATGGGCTGCTGGACACAGCCTCAGTCTAAGTTCATGTAGAACAGTCAGTGGTCGCATTAAATCAGGCTTCGGTGTTAAATGCATCTAGGCAAAGCAGCAGTCTAGCTTCAATCTGAAAAAAGAAGAGGAAACATGGTAAAAAATCAAATATTTCTGAAAGAATATACCTCAGAGGGAGTAGCCCTCCTACATTACCAGACTACTTTAAGTTACCTTACTCCTCAGGGCCCTACTTCACTGCAATCACTGGCTCTGCTGTGACTCAACCGGGGGAGAGGCAAAAGGCTGAATCTTTCCCTAAAAAGGTTAGATTGACCATATTAGTCCTAAAATATGATATGAAATTAACATACTTAAATTTTTCTGCAACATACCTTTTCAGTATGGGATTACAGAGCATTAATCTGGACGGCTCAGGACACAGCTGCACTACACATCTATATACAGAGGAAGTGGTTAAACTCACTATAAAACAACAGAGCCATTTTCCTTCCCAAAATCTCTCCCTTACCTGAACAAACAGTGTTGACCTGCCACACATCTACCAGGAGTCAGACAAAGAGACTCTAATCACCCACACCTGGCCTTATGAAGGTAGGCAGCTCGACTCAATCACACCTACAAGGGGCGGTGCTCCCTGCCTAGGTGCTGGCCCTCACATCTACTTAGACTTTTCTGTATACTTTCTGTATAAGCTAAGTAAACTTAAGTATACTTTAGTTAAGTATATCTCTGATAAGTACATAAAACGTAAACTGAAAGTATACTCTCTTATTTTAAAATGAATAGAAGAATACTAATAGCACACTTGAATAAACTTCTTTTTGGTGAGGGATGCTATGCCCAACGGAGAAAATTGCGAGTCGCCGGAAAGTCACAAACTATGCAGATTTAGGTGAGATATGATGGAAACTACCACAAAGAAAAGGAAGAGCAGCTACAACAAAGACTGTGAATCTACTTATGAGTATTTATAAGCCGGTGGAAGGTGTGTTTTTTCGCGAAATTTGCCAGTTATTTTTCAATTTGACACAGGGGGAATACGACATGAAGCAACACAGTTCATGTGAGTCTCACAAGAAACGTGTGGCTCAAAAATAGCAAAGCATGGAGATGTTACAAGATAAGGGGCAGAATAGGAATGTTTATTATTTAAGTTAGATAGACATTATATCAAAATTGTAGACTACCTCTCAGCCTTGGTAACATGTCACACATTGTCCCACACAAACATACTCTTTGTCCCACATTTGGTTAGTTGGGATCTGGTCACCCTACTTTAGACATGTTCCATAGTGATAAACAGAAACACATTTCAATTTGAATCATGTTAAGATAAGATGACATATTCCTTTATTAGTCCCACAGCGGGGAAATTTGAAATGTTATTGAATGTAAATCCAACTTACATACCTTTTAAACAGAAGGGGGTTTTATTCAAATTGCATTTGGACTCAACAACATTTATAGCTTACTGTATATGTCAAATAATTGATCTTAAAAACTTTCATAAAATGAATAGTAGCAAGACTAGCATAGTCCTAATAAATCCAGACATTTAAACTTAGTCTAAAGCTGACTTTCAGTAAGTGCTTCAACTTAAAAATAATTAACTTATTGCTGTGTGTCACATCAGATTTATTGGCCCAAAACTAACTTGGGTGGGAGTAATGGGCAAAAATGCTTGTTTTATTGGCGCAAATGGTCCCCATCTGTAGATATGCACTTTTTAATACCACAATTTTTTTTTATAATTTATAGCAAATTATTTTGAGGACTCCTGGGGGCCCCACAGACCCCACTTTGAGAATCACTGCTTTATAGAATCCATACAATATTCTGTATTAGTTTTCACTCACTCTAGTTTTTATATTGTGGCCCATTAGGATACAACATAATTAGTGTCCACCTGTTGTACTTAATTGTTAATTTGGTGTTACCCCGTAGTGAACTTAATTGTAATCTAATTCATTAGAGGTTTCATACTCACCATTATTATCTCCAAATATTAAATTAATAATACAAATCCTGTCCTTTAGGGGATAATAGAAAATTTTATTTAAAGTGGGGTTCAATCTTTGTATGACTATAACAGGACATTTTGCAACTCTGTATATGCGTAAACATAATTTAGTAGTCTTTTTGTAATAAATGCAGACTCCCACATGCACTCACCCCTGCATTTTCTATGAATCTTTAGGATGATCCTGAATGTATCAGAGGAGAAAAATGCACATGTTGCTATTTATTGTCAAGGCATTGTTCGGCAAACTACCTGATTATATCTCCAGCCTTTTATCCTTTCATACCAACTACTATCTACAAATCGGATTCTTTTAAATGTCCCCAGGATGCACTCAGAGCTTGGTAAAACTGCTTTCTCTTCCTGGGCATGGAATGAGTTGCTAAATATCCTTACCTTAGAAGTACTCCCTACTTTGAATACTTTTTTAGAGGTCTTAACTGCCTGAGGGAAACATGTTGCTGTTTTACATAATCGTTGACTCAGGTGGAATGTGTTATCGCCGGTACGGCCCGTATGCCTTTCTTCTTTTATTATTTCCTGTGTATTGTATAAGTCCTTACGTGAAATTATTTTTACGTGAAACTGCTTATGTCTTGACCAAGACTCCCTGGAAGGAGACATCTTGTATCTCAATGGGACCTTCCTGGCAAATTACAGGATAAATAAAATAAAGAAATTAAAATGTATCAAACAATTACCACAGTCTTCACTAAGGATAAAAGAAAGATAGCTTCATGCCTTTTTTGCCCTTAGGACAGTCTTTTTTATTGTGGAAAGGTATAGAACTATAGCCCAACCCCCTTCTTACACAGATTGAATTAACTACACCATCTCCATTGGTTCTTTTGCCATTTTCCCCCAGAATCATCAGAGTTGAGACCATAAAGTCTATCATTAAGACAGTTTAGCATCTTTCTATGCTTTCGGTTATAGAGATGGATGTTGCCCAGTGGTGGAAGAATAGAATAGATATTTTACTTAAGTTTAATGCAATACTACAGTGTAGAAATCATCTGTTATAGCGCTCCCATTGCCCTTGCATTCGGCACTCAACCGCTGCAGAGAGCTTTGCTTTTCGAGTTGCAGGGAACTCTAACTAAAGTTGTAAGTTCAGGGATTTTCACTGCTGACATCAAACACTTAGCAGAAAAAGCTAAAAATTCCATAATAACCTTTCAACATATTGTAATTCAAGTGCTCTGAGAGAAAACTAAAGTTCTGCACCTCCTCATGGCTCTGTTTTCAGGCTTTAGAAAATCTAGCCCATGACAGGAGACTTTGGCCAATCACAGGTCATTTCAGAGAGCGTGTTCCTATTGGCTGTTGATTCAACAGAGGCAGCTGTCAATCACTCGCAATCTCCGATCAAACGGTCAAACTAGGCAGCGCTGATCAAATATGAATTCATATTCTGTTACTGTAATGCCGATTTCTCTCCTCAAATGTTTTCAGAAACATCTTGTAGTGTACTGTTTAGCTGTAAAATGAGAAAGTTTGCTCCGGCTGGTGGGCGGTGCTTGGTATTTCCTCAACTGTTCTCAACATGGCTGCCGGGTCACAAACTTTCTCATTTTACAGCTAAACAAACTACAAGATGTTTCTGAAAACATTTGAGGAGAGAAATAGGCATTAGAGTAACAGAATATTGATTCATATTTGATCAGTGCTGCCTATTTTGACCGTGTCATCAGAGGTCGCGAGTGAGTGACAGCTGCTCATAGACGGCAGTCTCCAGCTCAGCTCTGATTGGTTGTTTTCCTCCAGACTGTGAAATCTTGCAGATGCAATTAGGAGCACCGGAGGACACAGAGGCACATGATTTCTTTCAGATTACCTGTCTCATGCACTACTGTCAGGATATAGTGACCATTTTATATAAATAACTTTTTTTTAATCATATTTGCTCCATTTCTACCCACTGCTGCTTTAATGCTAGACTGTCCTCTTCATTTGAAGTTGCAGCATTTGTTATAACTCCATTAGACTGGACCAGCCCTTATAGACCAGAGTCATGATCGTACACTCAGGTGAAAATACAAATATTTTACATACAGTTTTCTTAAAGCAGATGGAGATTCAAACCTAAAAGAAAACTCTGAGCCTCAACATTTAAAACTCATTGTAACTTCTTTCATCTCACAAAGCTAAATGCAAGCTGCTGTTCAGCCAGTGTGGTCTCTTGCAAACTGGTCAGTTCACACTGTTGAAAACAAGAACTCTTTTACATAAGAAATACACTTTTAAAATATGTGTGTGACGGCCTAATTTGATGAAAATGCTATGGATGTTTTAAAATGCTAAAATTGTAAATAAAAAAGCTTATAAGATGTTGAAGAAAAGCATCTGATGTGAAATATAGCTGTACAGAAAACAGGGTCCCACAGCAATGAGAAAGGCTCTCCATCCTTACACTGATGAAAGCCATTTACACATCAGGCGCTGTATTAAAAAAACATAATGAAAGGCTTTTTAACTTTAGGATACATTGGATCTTTTCTTTCCAAATAAGTTGAAAAGTTGTCTGGGATGGCAATACTTGTGTATAATTTGGTCAGGAAATCCAGCCTGGACCTGGAGCGCGAACCGAACCCTGAAAAATGTCTTTGCCTTTTGTCAGACCTTCAGGGGGTTTCATTAGCCAAAACCTCCACACAAAGAAAGCAAGTCCAGTCACATGCAATGAATTCATCAACACCCCATGTTTTTAACACCCCTGCCACTTCGAACACAAGGCATCGACCCAATCTAATAGAATATGATGGAGCCAGGGATGATCCTTTAAAGATGTCAGCAGTAAGAGACAGAAAGAAAAGAGGCTGAGGTTGAGAGAAGAGGCCTTAAACTGGCACTCTGCTGAAATGAAATGTCGCCTCTTTGTTCCTTAGCCGCGGGTGCTAATTGGGCCTAGCGGCGGGGAGGAAAGCTGCTGCTGGGCTCCTGTCTGTCGCACCTGTTGAGTCATTGTCTCTCACATTGATCGGACAGGAAGTTGGAGTAAGAAGGCTTATGCCTCAGTGGGTGCGTGGCTGAAACGTGGTTCAATTTCCTTTTAGAGCTCCGCTGCTGGAGGTGGAAATACCAATGGTGGTCAGTGGTCAATTGCTTTTGACCATTGATTATCTTGCACTAAAGAACATATGGATCATAAAGAGTTGGTTTTCATTGGCTTTTTCACATTCTTTATACCTCAATCACAGTCCCTCCTGCCTTTCCTCAGCATTGCATAACGTTTGATGTCTCTGTCGCTGCTGTTCTGCCACACTTCACCTGAAGCCTCATTCAGACAAGATTAGCTTTTATAACAGTGGATGTGAAATAATGGCTCACACAGTTCATACTGCTACTATCTGTGATATGAATTAGTGATGCATTGAAGTTGATACCAATGTTCAATATTTTCTAGGGCTGGGACGATACATCTATCTCCCGATTCGATACTATCATGATAATTGGGTGCCGATTCCTATATGTATTGCGATTTTTAAGTATTGTGATTCTATAAGTATTGCGATCTGATATTATGATTTATTGCAATTTATGTTAACTTTTTAACACTACACCATGGGAAAAAGCTGAATCATACACTTCTAGGAACTTTCACTTGGGAAATACTGTAAAACAACTAAATTAATACAATAAAAATGTTTGATTTTCAGCAAGTATGTAGTCAGAGATGTCCTGAAGTCAAATTGTCAGGAATTATTTATAAAAAACATTTCCATCAACCCAAAAATCGAAGAATAAAGACATTTCCCTCACAAATTATTGGTATTTTCTTTTTAATTTATAAGGGAGATGTAATGTTTTATACATCTGGTGAATACAATCCAATCAATCTTATTTCCATATATGTATTTTGTATGTACAGTTCCCTTTGTTAACACCTTATTTTGAAAACCGGACCTAGTCACGTGTGTATACTTCCTCTAACTTCGTCAAGTCCGTCGCTAGCTCTCTGTCAGCTCCGTTCTCTTTATACATCCATGGTCAGCTCCATTGGGGCCTTTTGAAAGCATTTAGCATAAATGTCAGTAAATGGGTGCTCTACAGTTGTAGCGTCGGCTGATTTGACCACAGAGATGAGAGTGACAGCTGGCTTGACCGCACGTTACCGCAATACGACAACGTTTCCTGTACAGACAGAGTTAGCATGCAGCTTTAGCCATGATGTCTGGCTCTGCTTTTCCTGCAATGTGTGAAACCCAAAGTGTTTCCATCTTTTACTATATGTGTAGTGTTTGCCATTTTAGATTTATTATGTAAGGGTGCAGGTTATATCCACACAGACCCTCCGCCGTTTTCTGCTCTGTAGTATCTGCCGGTTTCTGCTCACTACGGACGGCTACTGTTTGTTTTGAGTGACAGATACAGATCGGATATGACGTCTTATTACACCGACTACAACAATAAAAGCGGTAACTTCCTTCTACCTCCGCATAGACTCAAATGAGCTCAAATATATCAATTCTGGCATTAAAAAATTGATTTCAGAATCGTAAAAAAAAAAAAATTGCAATACATAGGTGAACCTATTTTTTTTCTCACCCCTAATATTTCCAACGTGCCCTGGCAAATATTGATGCATGTTTCTGTAAGATTTTTACTACAGATGCAGGTGAAAAAAAGGGTAGAGCAAAACCGATAACGCTCTTTAAAGTTGGTACTGGCAAATGCCAATAGTATACTAATATATTTAGGCATTTGCTAATGTTAATGGATTTGCACCTGATAAGAGACACACAGATATACTGTAGTAGGACAGCGTCTTCACACCAAAAAATGTACCTTGTGTCACATGCAATTTCTGCAGTTGAGGCTGAAATGCGCAAACAATAAATCTCATAAACCTGGATGCTATAGAGCAAAGAAAAGTTAAAGCTGAACCAGGGTTGGGATGTTTAGTTTAATCTCAACTGTACAGTGTCTTCATTGTATTTAGTCACAGAAAAATTACCAAACTTTTTTACAAGGTTCAAAAATAAGGCTTGCCCGCTTGCCTGGGGCAAGTAAGATGCCACATCGGGCCAGCAAACCTAAAAACTCACTTGCCCAATTGGGCAAGTAGTAAAAAAGAATTTAACACATCGTTTGTTTCCAAAGCTGATGATGCTAAGTAGCTAATGAGAGTGAGCGATTTTGCTTCCTTCACATCTCAGTTGCACATGCACAGTACAGATTGGGCACTTGTGAGAAAATGGCGGCGGGTAAAGACAAAGTTTATGAGCTGAAGCACAAGCGAATATTTCAATTATCCTGGAAACAGGAGTTTAGTTGGGTGGCATTTGAGGATGTGGGCGAAACTTTAACTATGTATTGCACAGTTTACCGTAAGTTTGAGAGCAAGGCGGATAACACATGACAATTAGCTTTAGTCTTAGTTTTTTGATATCCACTATTTTAACTAATTTGTACAGGGGCAAGTCAAAATTGACTTTGGGCAAGTAGATTTCTGATCCACTTGCCCGACCAGGTAAGTGAAAAAAAACATTAACGTTGAACCCTGTTACAGTTCAATACTATACATGATTCCGGGTTTACGGATCAACGCATTTATACTAACTATGACTGTACAAAAGTCCTTATTCATTCCTCCTTAAATGTGCACACAACTGATTCCAAGTTTCACCATTTTGACTTTTTTCAAATTGTTTTTGAAACTCAGTTTTCTTATAGTTTGTAGTGCAAAATGCAAATGATAAAGCAAGATTTATTTATTTATTGGTTTATTTAAGACAGGGACATTGTACAATAAATGTATTGCAAATATATTTCCAAAAGAAACATGTGTATATGCATGCCTACGTATACACATATCACCCACACACACATGCTGTACACAAACATGGCTTAAGTATTAGGACCCCGATTCAACAGACTCTGGAGTGTGATGCTAATGATAGAAATTAATGGAGCCTGACAGCACAATCTGCTGCCCATTGTCTCCCAATAAACAGCTTTGCAGTCCACATGAGCCACAGAGGGGACGGGAGGTTTAAGCTGAGACAGTGAGAGCAGGAGACAGGGTGGGTGGAGGGTCAGACCTCAGGGGACGGCGCTGATCCTGAAGTGGGGATTAGCTCAATTAGAGGGGCACTGTCTGATCAAGATGCAGCGTTCGATGGTACCTATGATGAGGAGACTCCATCATTAGAGCCGACTGTTGCCATTATTTGTTGCTGCGTCTACTGATGCAGCTGGTGCGAACAATAGTCAAGATGATGCCTTTTGCTTTTCCTGTGACCTCCTGCTCAGATATCCATTTATTGTCATACATTTCAATGGTAATTAATCTCCAATGTGTTTTATCGTCCAAATGATAACAGATCCATGAATATTTCAGTGTGCTCATAGTCAACTAGTTACGGGTCAGTTTTATCAGTAAAAAAAGCAACATGAAAATGTTTTCTTTTTTCATTTATTTGCCAAACGTAGTTCATGTTTTGTGAGATTGTTAATTTCAAGTTTTAGCATGTTAAAGACATTCACTATTTTTTAAATTTACAGTTTGTGTATGTAATGTGGCGCGTAAACTTAATTTAGCTTCAATGAAGTGTCGGAACAAGCATATACAGAATATACACAAGGCTCATCATTTTTTAAATTTTATACAGATTTTCACTGAAAAATAAACAGATTTTTTAAAAGGAGTATGTCAGTTGAAACTAATTTTCGCCTGGATATCACCTGCACATGCAATGGAAAATGTATTTGTTTCCCTCTCTAAAAAGACACAGATTGATGTAGTTTACAGTCAATAAGGTCCTCTTTTAGAAAGTAACCGGACTAAACTGGATTTTGTATTATGTATCTGTTGTCTGTTTGTAACATGTACTTGTTTTGTTTGCCCATGTCGTTTTTTGACATGCTTTATTTTATCATTTTTGTAACATTGTAATGTCGTACTATCTTGGTCAGGTCTCCTTCGAAAAAGAGATTTTAATCTCAAGGGATTAAATAAATAAAAAAAAGTAAGAAATGGATCCCTATATACAAGCATTAAAAAAGAAAGAACTAGGTAAACTGAGTTTGAGAGTGGTCATGTTGAAAATTGGAATATATTTTCTTTATCATCAGATTTTCAACTAGATTTTGTAAATTTGTGTTTTAAGGAGATTTTCAACCATTTTTAATATTGTACATATTAAAATGTACTTTTTGTTATTCGATAACAAACATGTATACAACAAAAATCAAGTCCTGGTTCCTTTTAAATATTATCATATGTAATTACAATAATAATGCGCTAATGTGGAAGCAGTTGTGTCTCAATTTAAAGGACTTAAACTTAAAAGGAAAATGAAAAGTTTAAGGGGTTAAAAAGGCCATGCCAGCTGCCAGATCCTCCGATCAGCGGTGAAAAAAGCGGTACAGTAAAGTAACTCCACAGTAGGACAGCGGCTCAGGGTCTTCCTCAGTCTCATGACTTTGTTGCAGGCTCAGACTCGAGGCTCAGACCTTCACAATATGTTTGTATCAGTGGTGCTCAGAGGAGCTTTCCTGCTCAAAGAGCTGAAGCTAAGCAGCAATGAGACCTGCTTTCCTTCCTCTGAGGAACAATGGGCTCATTAAAGGAGCAAACAGATTATCAGTGTTTTTCAATAGAGGGTCCTAAAAAGAGTCTGGGGGACCTGGCAGCTCCCAGCAGGTACAGATAAGACTACACTTGCACATCTGGCCAACCTGCTGCTGACTGCTACATCTGTCAGTGTATCTGCCTCTTTCAATTGTGTCAATTACTTGTGTAAATTTAGTTTGTTTACCTAATTTTTGCATTTAAAGGGACTGTATGTAAGTTTTTACACATATAAATTGTTTTTTATTGCAAATGTGTGAACAGGTTGTAACCTAACCTAAAAAATGAGACCTTCCGCGACTTTCTTTGTTTCCTCTATCAGCATGTAGACTAATATGTGAAGGACTCGGGTCGGTGTCCCAGCAGATGTGACGTCCTGGCCGCTCGCGTGTGCCTACTCTGTTTAGCGCAGCTACAGGGATAGCTAACGGTTGGTTAGAAATGGAGTACGCTAACGCAAACAAACGACCAGCCCCCACCACAACTCAGACTCCAACACAAACTCCACGGAAGCACCAAAAAAACAAAGTTATATCTAGTGAAGCCCATCTTGTAAAACAGGAATGTGATCGACGTCGTTGTAAAATTAGTCTAGTGGGAGTGTGTATGTACGGGGGAAGTGAGTAGTGAAGCAAGAGAGAGAGCGGCGGCGAAACGAGGAGACGCAGAAGAGAGTTAGTTTAGCTTTGAGAATATCAAGTGAATGTTCAGTGGAAGTTGCAGTTTGTGCAGAAATAAATGCTGCAGCTCCTCAAGACCAACAGAGATTTCCTATGTCTTGTGTCCTGCTGCTGAGTGGAGTGACGGAGGTTAACTCCGGAGCGAGTAACATTATCGACTCCGGCCTAGGAGACCAAAACTACAGTGTCATCCCTGTTCCTTCTGACCACGGTCGGGAGGCTGATGCAGAAAAAGTTAACACTAAGATCAACATCAGCCAGGCCTTCGATTCATGGAGGGACCTTCGTTTGGTAAGCTAACATTACTGCCAAGCATGTGAAATATATAGTGATATTGTGGTTTTAGCTGTCAATCACGTTCAGTCTCTTGTGTGTCGCCACACTGTTTTGACCGATTCTCGCTTGCGTCCACGTAGTGCGAGCCCAACGCGATCAACAGGACACTGACTGTCACTGTCTTAACGGCCACAGGTGTCACTGTTAACAAGCAATTTCTGATTCTTACACTGAGTCCCTTTAAATAAGACAACATTTTATTTATAACACTAACTTTACAGTATGAAACCTATCTTGAAATTACCAGCTTTTCAGGATTTTGAAAATGCTATAAATATGAAGGCATTGATGTGACAGAAGTTTGGGAGGTCACATGTTTTTGAAGGATTATTTTCTTTTGGAGACTAACCAAGTTGTTTCCTGTGAAGATAGAATTTTTTTTTGAAAAGACTGTATGCATGTAACAAGTGGAAATTGCTGGACATTCATAGGAAAATGCACGAAAAATGAGGAATAACTTTTCATAAGATATCATACTAACAGTTGTATGAGGATACAAAGACACCAGAAAAGGACATTTGGAGACAATTATGGCAGTCCTGTGAAATGTTAGACAAATTGTAGACCATCACACCATTGGTTACTTTGACCAGCTCATGCTTTGTTTTCTTACAAATATCTTCTTTTGTCTGTAAGCATCTGCTGAAAGTTATTACAGAACACACTCTATCATGTACTTTGATCAGCAACTCTGAAACCAAAGTCCGCTTTTTTCCCCCACAAAAATGCTCTTGCGACACATCTACTGAAAGTTATGTACCGCAGACTTTGTTCTACTGCTTGTCTGAATGGTTGTGTATTGGCCACTGAGTCCTTTTCATCAGCATGGCTTTGTTAAAGTCAGTCAACTAACTGACAGGAGATTTTCTCTGTCGTTGGAAGTTATGCTAATATTAGTCAGGGTCTTTTTCAGTATTAGATATATTTCAGATATATAGTTAGTCAATATGTTCTTTGATTTCAGTCAAATTATATTTTAATGCAGAGTTTAGGACCATACTTGCCAACCTTGAGACCTCAAAACCAAAGCGGGGGGTCTGGGGGTTCCTGCATTCTGGAAACTTTTTAAGACTGAAAATGACAAAATATTAAGTACACAGCAACCGCATTTTTATGTTAAATAGGCCTACTTTTAAATTTACTTTAAATTCTCTGGAAAGGAAACTGAATAATTCACCCCTCTGGTGTGAAATTGTGTGAATCTCTGGCATAAACTAATATTCATCAGTTTTTATTCATTTTTCGCCCCTGCTTGAGTATTTCTTTCTCTTAGTACTCTCCATTTCCCTGTAATTCTCTCACTCACTGAAGGTCCTTTCAGACACAACGCAACAACGGCACCACTGCGCTCTGAAACCTGTTATTTCTGTTTGGCTTTGCCACACCACGACGGCTTTTCGCTGCATTGAGCAAAGCCCAACTTTGGGCAGCGTGTGGCGAGCGCAGCTCAAACCGAGTTGTGTCGCAAGCATCTTCTCTATCGGCAAACGCCATAGGTGTAGCTGTATTGTCGTCCGGGTGGAAAGAGTCGGGCTTATACACACTGTATAGCGCCAAAAACAGGTTGAGATAACGAAAAGGAAAAAAAGGTTTAAACATTTGTCATGAATCGGGAGAAATACGGGAGAAGGCAATGAAAAACGTGAGTCTCCCGGGAATATCAGGAGGGTTGGCCAGTGATGTTTAGGACCACCAACGCCTGTTGAAATGTCAATATTATGACTGTTTATCAGTATTTCGCTCATAATTTATCTCAGTGGGTAACATGAAAAGGACAGATTATCAGTTATGATGAGAGTTTCCCAGGAGAAAATTAAACTTGAAACAGTTAAATCTGCTAAGTCTTGTATGGGTAATAATAGCATAATACACCAAAGCCTCTTAGTGGATATTTGTGTTTGGCTTTGAGTTTTCACTATCAGATCTATTTGCTGTCTTAAATCTCCCCTTTGTGGCAGGACGGGTGAAACTTAATGACTCCTTTGAACTGCCGACATCCCCGGCAGAATGGCTTCGGGAATGTCAACCAACTAACCTTTAGTCTCTTTCCCACATCCAGCGACTGTGTAGGGCACGTAATACCCATCTTTCAATTCCTGTCTTCTACCTAAATTCATTTTGTTCATCACACATGCAAACATGAAGCAATTATTGAAATAAACAGCAATGGCACAATATGCATGGAACACAAACCTACTACATTTTTACTGTTTTTCAGAAATCAGATTACTTTGTTTCTCTGATAAACAAAATGTAGAAAACCTCATAATAACTGCAGTTTTGATGCGTTTCATGTGTATTGGTTAAGAACAGTTTCTGACTTTGTAGGCTTTTCTCATGCACTGTTCGTAGCTATACCTATGAAAAGTAATGCAATGTAATTTGTATATATATCCCACAAAATCAATTTGTATTTATACCATGTAATCGAGCAGGAAGTATAAAGACCAACAAACTCTGCCTATAGGAGGTCAGGGTGGACGGATGGGTCACCAGACTTTCCCCTCAGAGACCACTGTTCGTGTCCTGTAGTCAACGTTGATTTATTTGTCATAGCGCTGCAACAATTAATCAATAAGTTTTTAGTAATTTAAGTAATTTTTTAAAGAAAAAAAATCAAAATTCTCTAATTCTAGCTTCTTAAATGTGAATATTTTCTGGTTTCTTAACTCCTCTATGAAAGTAAACTGAATATCTTTGAAAACAAGAAATTTGAGGAGTTCATCTTGGGCTTTGGGAAACACTGATCAACATTTTCACCATTTTCTGACATTTTTTCTGACCAAACAACTAATCAATTAATCGAGAAAATAATCCACAGATTAATCAACAATGAAAATAATCGTTAGTTGAAGCCCGATTTGTAATGTAACTTCTGTACTTAAGTAACCCCACTTCTGTAGTTATTTTAACCCAAATCACAATCTTTTCCTAAACCTAACCAAGAAGTGAAGACGGAAGTTTAATTTGAAAAGACTGTACGCATGTAACGAGCAGAAATTGATGCGTGTTGCTTGACATTCGTAGGAGTACGCACGAAAAATGAGGAACAACTTTTCATAAGATATACGAATCATTGTATGAGAACACGTTGGTTTTTCAATCCTGCAGCTCCTTTGATTTTGGAGAAACAGTCAGGAGTACCAGTAAGGGAGCACAGCAATGTACTGTACTGCTGTGGACGAGGGCAGCAGCAAAACATGTTTTAGACACCTAAAAGAAAAGACCGACCTAAAAAAATCAATATCTGTTTCAGTGTACGCTATATTTAGAATATTTTCCAACAGGTAACTGAACTGAAAGTGTTATCTATACTCTTTTTGTCAACAGAGTCTGCTGACTTTGGAGATTACATAGATAAGTTCAGTTCCCAATCGAAAGGGCTGTCTGATGCAAGATAAAGCGGTGAAAACACTCTAAATATAGCGTTCATTTAAACTGATACAGATTTTTTTAGGTGTCTAAAATATGTTTTGCTGCTTCCACAGCAGTACATTGCTTTGCTCCCGTGCTAGTCTGTTTCTCCAAACTCCATCTACTGTAGATAATACACTGACTATGGATAAGTACCACAACCCCACTTTAAAACATCCAAACTATCCCTGTAATGACAACAACTTTATTGAGTGATCGGCTATACATAAACAAAAAACTGATTAGAGTCTGGGGGACTGAAAGTTGGCCTCATATGATAATAATATACAAGACTGTCTCAGATGTCAGGAAATGTTTGCTTAGACTGGATGGAAGGCCAAAACTGAGAAAAACAAAGTTGCCTTCTCGTATTTATATACTTTATGATGGCCCCTGTCTCAGTGTGATGCTGCCTGCTCTCCTCTGTTCCTGTCTTGGCTTCTGGCTCTTCTAAAACCAGCTGAGTTTGTCTCTTGGATGGGCCCTGCTGTCCAGCGGCCAACAGGGAGAGTGAAAGAAGGAAGAAGGGAGATCATGTCGGATCATAACGGACCCACCACAGCACAGAGACCTCCCTGCCGATGAGCAAACACCGCTACAAATGGCAGAGCTGGCTGGACAATCACTCTGTGAATGGAAGCTAATTAGCTGGAGTCTAATGCCAGTTTACTAACACCTGTATTAGCGTGCTCGCTCAGCAGGGAGTCAGGGCTGGCCAACAAGCGCTAATCCCTCATAAGCCTAAAGTACTCCTCCCAAGAACTGGCATTAGCATATTTTGCTTCAGCCAGCTGTTGCCAACCTAAACCTGGACAGGCTTCAACAGGTACGTGTTGATGTAGAAGAGGAGGAAGAGTTTGTATTGGGTTACCTACCTATGTGTGCCAGGTTCCCCCTAAAGAGTCCAAAGACTAGCAAACAATAATATCAATATCCTATCAATAATAGGAACACCTTTCTTGCTTTCGGCGTATTTCTATGCATGAAGTCTTTACTGAGTCCAATCCAATGTAAACGACGACCTGGAATAAAAGGCGCGAAAGACCGCTTATGGGGAGGTGGATGGGTCCAACAAACACACAACTTTTAATCAGGAGGCCTTTTGTTTTGTAAGTTACGTGGGTCACATTTGCCACGTGTTTTTTTAGTGACTTTTATAACGTGTTCTCCATACTTATGCTACTTTATTTCCATACGCATTTTACTTAGTTTATTTACTTATTTTAAGCCCAACGATGAAATTTTCCTAAACCTACCTAAGTGGTTTTGTTGCCTCAACCTAACTGCAGATGCTACCATAGTTTTGTTGCGTGGTGTAAAATGGCACGCGAAAAGGCTAAAATGCGTCCTCATGACATGCAGAATGTCCGCGTAATGTCATGCTATTTATACGCCTTCCTGTGAAACCGGGTTGGAGGAGGAGAAAGAGTTTGTATTGGGTTTCCTGTGTGTTCCCATGTGCGTCAGGTTCCCCCGAAATACTTTTTTGATGACTTCCAACCTCTTATTTTGTGAAATGCAAGGGCTAAAAGTTGACATATTTTGAAGTAGCAAATCATCATCACTTCCAGAAAAAAGAACCAAAAACAGAAATCCCACACCATTCAGAGTTCGAAACCTGTTTCACATGAGGACAATCATGTAGCCCGTTCTCATTCCCAGGGCGTCAAATACCGAGGCTTTGTCACGGCTGTCGGCGTGTGATACCGGCACCCTTTAGCGCCTGTATGAGACACACCAGCCTACCATTAACTACAATGTAAACCCATCCACAGCAACAGTAAATGCTCAGGGAAAGTGCGCCAGGAGTGACTGTGGTGCCTTAGTTTAAAGAGCGAAAAGACATACTAAAGGCGGGCGGGAGGGGAGGTGGATGGGTCCAACAAACACAAGGCTTTCAATCAGGAGACCACTGTTGGTGTCCTGTGTGTTGAGTTTCACTTTCACGTTACAATCAGCTGTTCGTTCGTGTCCCGTGTTCACAATGTTCAGTGTCATTTTCCCTTTACAAACTAGGGGTGTAACGATTAATTTACTACATCGATGTATCGATTTATATTCCTATGATCCTACTAAATCGATAGGTACTCTGCAAGTTGTCCTTCATGGGGGACATATATCGATATAAAATCGATTTGCAAGGTAAATCGATTGTATCGATATTGAGAATTTGCACCTTGTATTTAAACATCACAAATGTTATATGGATGTATTTTTTAGCACTTTTATGATAAAGAAATGTTAAACGTTACTCCGGTTCACTCTCCCTGTGTATAACGTCATCAGCATGTGCCAGCTTGCCAGCTCTGCCGACTCTGCAGCGTGAGCGTGCATCCCGTTCTCTTAATACATCCATGGTGCATCCATGGCGTGCATGCAGACGAACGGCGCCCCTTTGCCGGGACTCCTCGCTCTCACCCGGTAGCGGCATGGAGGGAGAAGGGTACCAGTCTGCATGGGCTGCTGGCGCTGCGGTATAGAGGAGCCGGTTGGCAGAGTTTAAGGCTCTATCAATCCACTTGACAAGGGCAGCTTCACCCTCAGGCGCCTTCCCAATGCGCTGTCGTTTTTTCATTCAGAGAAAATGACTTTCCTTTCCCCGTCATGATATCAATGTGCACGCAGCATCCAGCTCAGGTATCCAGCTGGAAAGCAGACGGTTCGCCAGGCAAATTATCCCGGGAGTAAAGTAAAAAACAAAACAGAAATTCAATTAACGTTAGTCTAACATAGTTTTAAAATGTTTTTCCACATGTTGTCAATGAAAAGACCCCAAATGAACACTGTAAGCGGACTACTTGATTACTATAAGCAAATTATTTAAACAGTGTTTGTATAGGAATGATTCTGTCCCAAGCTTTTTGATCACTATAAGCGGTCGATCACTGAATTATTGCTCTACCGTTTATATTGAAAATGAGAACAGAAGCAGCAGGTTAAACCACTGTTCATTCGACCTGAAGAGAAGTTGGCTGCATTTTATTTTTTGTTAAATAGTATTGCTCTACCTTTTGCTTTGAAAATAAGAACAAAAGCAGCAGGTTAAACCACTGTTCATTTAACTTGAATAGAAGTTGGATTATTATATTTTTTGTTAAATATTGCACTGCCTTGTATCTTGAGAACTGAATAGGCAGGTCCTGCAGTTGCACTTTTTATTATTATAAAATAAAAGGTGTATGTATTTGCCATTAATTGTTGGTTTTACTTGCTTATATCCATAATTAATTTATCCCTGACCAGTATTCAGCTATTTATTTCACAGTCACTCAATTTCAAATCATTGAATCGTATCGTATCGCTCTAGATGAGCCAAATATCATCCTTCAATCGTATTGGAACCATGGAAATAATCTCGTATCGTTGTAAAAACGTATCATTACACCCCTATTACAAACGTAGTAGTTTTAAGCCCAACCATGACGTTTTTCCTAATCCTAAAGGCTAAAATGCATCCTCATGACACACACAATGTCCAAGTTGGAGGAGGAGGAAGAGTTTGTATTTGGTTACCTGCGTGTTCCCATGTGCGTCAGGTTCCCCCTAAAGACTTTTTCGATGACTTCCAACCTCTTATTTTGTGAAATTCAAGGGCTCAAAGTTGACATATTTTGAATTCGCACATCATGACAGCAAACTAATTCTATTTTGACCAGGCAAAACTCTAATTTTAGATATTCGTAATTACATTTTGACTATTTTGACTAAACTACTTTTGCCATTCATGTGTATGGGGTTTCTCACAGATATCTACAATTCAGTTGCGGATATCCGTAACTCACATTGCGGATATCGGCAACTGAATTCTGACTAGTCAGAATTCCAGTTTAAGATATCTTTAATTCCCTCAATTGTACATTGTCCTTTTTAGATATCTCAAATTAAATTTTGACTAGTCAGAATGACATTTTAGATATCTTGAACTGGAATGGTGACTAGTCAAAATGACATTGTAGATATCTTGAATTAGAGTTTTGACTAGTTGAAATGAAGTTGAAGATATCTCTAATTACGTCATCAGCTACGGCAAGTGGGAGGCGGAAGCTATTCAAATATACTATGGCACTGCACTGCAGCCGTATGGGTTTATAAAGTGTGTCTGGAGACAATAAATCTACAATACGCCACAGATTCCTTGATGATCAGCTCTTTCTATTTCATGGCATTTTCTAACTATATTATCCACAACGGTCCCGGAGCACTCGTCTCACAGCCGGCTGCACATAGAGAACAATGTAATGTGTCCAGCTCGGACGACGGCTCGTTTTGATTAAAATGAGGTTGTAGCTTGTTGGAGCTCGGTTAGAAAGAGCCGTAGTTTGTGTTTTAACAATGTTTCGCTTATGAGTTATTGATCCGGGAAGTTTGAATCTGTGAATATCTTTCCAACTTTACCGAACTATCCAAGTTAGCAAAAGCTTCTGCTAACACTGTTCAAACGCTTTGTTGGGCCAATATCCAATGGGAAGCCTTGCATGAGCAACGTCATGCACAACAATTCTGACTAGTCATAATGACGTTTGAGATCTGTAATAGTCCATGAGCCTGACCCCCAAAATTTGGCCGTCGTGCCACTTTGGAGGGTCCAAGTCTCATAGTGATTTTTTTAAAGGTCTAGGTCCCTAGTGTTGGAAAATGCATGATAGCATTGCAGCAATGGTAGCTTTCTATGTGCTATCACTCCTTTTTTCATCCCTTCATCATTAAAATTTTTCCATCTTTTTTCACCATTTTACACATAGATCCAGTATAAAGAGCATAAAAAGAGCTTTAAAATTATATATTACATGAACAACAATAACAACATTTCTTATCAGAAAAAACGTAACTTTGTGCAGTTTTTATCTTATAGAACTTTGCATTGAATTCTGTTATTGGGGCAGTTGTAAATGGCTTTCTTAGCAACAGAAACAAAATAAAAACTCAAAAAACTTTCCTAAGAAATTTATTCTCTACCAGGTTTATCAATTATTTTATGTTTTCCCACTCTTACCCCATTGTCAATATAAACATAAACATGTTACAACTGATGAGTTCCCGATTCAGTAGCAATGAGTTATATTCCAGGTGATATGTGAAAATGACGTTCACTTTTTCACAAAGGCATGCAACTTGGTACACTTGAACAGTTTGGGACCCTGAACATTTTCAGATATGGAGCCATCGCAAAAATGCCTAATGGCAGCCATGGCGGCCATTTTACTTTAACCAAATTCTGTATTTTGCATCATAGCACCTTAACCAAACATGATAACACAGAAAAGGTGATGTCTACCCCTATGTTTAAATGATGGCCAACCTTGACAATGATACCATACACAACATCATAAACTGTTCAGGTGAATAGTTAATGGTGAATTCAGTGATGTTGTATTAAGCAAATCACAGTATCTGAGAACCTAGGCTAGACTTTATAATATCATGTCTGTTGCATGTAAAAGCTTAACCCTTTTGTTAATTAACCCTGACAATACAGTGACTGTGAAGAGTTTAACAATATTCAATATGACCTTAACAACTGAGCTTAAAAAGAATATATGAAACATAAACATTTATGAGCTTCTCTAGGCCTTGGAGTGCCCAGTTGGATGCCCCTATGTTAGATAAAACGTGATGAAGTGCCCTCTAGGGCAGTGGTTCTCAACCTTTTGAGTCGCGACCCCCAGAATAATCAGGTTGTTGTTCGCGACTCCCCAGTTTTGTTTAGTTTGAACAGCTAGCACCTACGCATTGTCCAATGTGCTCCAGGCACTGTGGATTTGCGGATGATGCGTTCCGTTACATTTTCTCTTCCCCTGACCCACAGTTGTGATCATACAGGAGAATTGTGAAGTGCTCCACAATGGAAATGATCTCTTTTGGAATGCCTTTTGGAGCCTTTGACAGAGCCATGAGCATGGAGTAGCATCCTTCTCATCACTCTTGTTCTTGTTCTATCATCTCATCCACAAGAAACAGATCAGATTTCCCCTTGCACGCATGAAGAGGCAGATACAAGGATGCTACTACATTCGGCGGACGCAGCAAGAAAAAGCTTTAAAAAGATCACCCTGTGTACTGTGGACACAGATGTTGTGGTCCTAGCCATTGCACATGTGGCAGAGCTGGACACTGAGGAGATGTGGGTGACATTTGGGACTGGTATGAACTTCAGATACATACCTGCACATTAGGGGTGGTACGATACGATACGTATCACTTTCCATGGTTCCAATACGATTCGATATTTGGCTCATCTAGAGCAATACGATACGATTCAATGACTAGAAATTGATACAGTAACTTTTTTTGCCAAAAATTCAATTCGTGTGACTGATATAAATAGCTGGATACTGAACAGTGCAGGTCAGGATTCCTCAAATTTTTTCTTGTAAGGGAATCAGGGATAAATTAATTATGGATATAAACAAGTAAAACCAACGATTAATGGCAAATACATACACCTTTTATTTGAAAATAATAAAAACGTGCAACTTCAGGACCCGCTGCTTCAGTTCTCAAGATACAAGGCAGTGCCTTTTTAACAAAAAATAAAGTGCATGGTCTCAGTAGGTGCGTGGAAAGATTGGCCGTGTTGCCATTGTATTTTATCTGGCCTTTGTATATTCTGCGAACAGCGAGAGGTTTATCAAGGACATCTCCCTTTTTGCCAAAGCCAGAATGTTTCCACACGCTGGACCTCAAACACGGCTTGAATATCTCTCGCTCGTCTGGCTCTTCCTCGCTATTAGCCTGCTTCGTTTTGTTGTCGTCTTTCTGAGATGCTCTGCTGGCGCATGTCAATGACGTTATTCACAGGGAGCGTGAACCAGAGTAACGTTTTACATTTCTTTACTATTAAGAGTGCTAAAATATACATCAATATGACGTTTGTCGTGCTTAAATACAAGGGGCAAATTCTTAGTATCGATACAATAGATTATTTACCTTGCAAATCGATTTTAGATCGATATACATTCATCGTGAAGGACAACTTGCCGAGGACCTATTGATGTTGTTGGATCGTAGGAATATAAATCAATACATCGATGTAGTAGATGAATCGTTACACCCCTACTGCTCATGAGATTGCCAAGTCTCTGTGTCCTGTGTTCCATGCCTTCACTGGCTGTGACACAGCATCTGCATATGGGATAACTTGAATGCCTATGATATGGCAACAGAGACCTTCATGGCTCTGTCGAAGGCTGCAAAAAGCATTGCAGAGGAGATCATTTCCATTGTGGAGCGCAATGGTAGACTCTGAGGGGCAGGGGTGAAAAAAATAAAAAGGACACCAGCTGCATGCGGTAGGGCACCAGCACGCAGAAAAAATTCTAGCATGTAGAGCAGCCTTTATGGTACTGCTTCATGTTTACTCAATTTTACGGCCACCCTAAAGACCTACCCTGCAGTATGAGCAGTGCTGCCTTGTATGATACCAGTAACATCCTGTAGCTCCCGATTAGTGGCCTTGCTGAAGAGTTCATGGTGTCACTGACAAGGGAAGCTCTCCAGTACAGAGAGTCCTTGGATCCAAAAGTGGCATCTGCCGGCATCCAAGTCCAAACAGGCAGGAGAGTCGACAAAGCACTGGAGGTGGCTTAGTCACGGCTGAGGCAATGGTGGGGTCCGTAGCAACGGGGCGTGCAGGCATATGTTACTTCTTCGTGACCAGAGTCAACAAACGTCCAGGGCTAAAAGGTGGCAACATCTCGTTCAGGAGGAAGTGTGGGTACGAGTCAGCAGGATGGTAGGGATTGGACAGCAAGGAGCATGGACTAGATAGGAAAGAGCACTGCAACGAAAGATCACCTGGTCAAATATCTGGCAAGCAGACTTCCATCACATCCGCCATGACCAAGTGCTTAACACAGTCGATGAGAGTGTAGCCACAGCCATCAACACCAGCAAGGGCCACCACCAGCCAAAGACCATCACGTTCCTCAGAGCCGGAGAGAAGCCACACCAACAACCTAGACAACCAACCAAACCTGGCAACTGGAAGTGGATTTGGGCAAGCAGCTGAAGTTGCCTGGATAACATTAACACGGCTTCAACCAGACATCATTTCAGAGTCTACCAAGCAACTGATCATGCTGGAACTCACAGTGCCCTTGGAAGAGCGTATGGATGAGGCCAACAAGAGGTTGCGAGACCAAGTACCAGGAGCTTGTGGAAGTGTGTAGAAGGCAAGGCTGGCTGGCCTGTGGAGGTGGGCTGCCGAGGATTTGCAGGGCATTCACTTTTGGGCACTGGGCAATGGGCATCACCGGGGAGGCCATAGAGGAAGGCCATCAGATCCATTACTGAAGCTGCAGAAAAAGCCACTAAACTGGCTTTGGATCAAGAGGCTAGATCTGTGGGCGACTGCTGCTGGTACGCAAGCTGGGGTCTGATCAACCCTGGCTGGGTCGCCTGGGCGAGGGTGTCTGATGCTGAAAGACCCAAAACACCCAATGACCCCAGGTTCCATCACGGATGATGCGTACCAGCACATCTGCAGGATGTAACTTTCATCTTTTGTGTTTGACACATTAATATTAAGCTTTAACTTGTTACCGTCATATTGAATATTGCTCTACTCTTTACAGTTACTGTATTGTCAGGGTTAATGAACAAAAGGATTAACCTTTAAAAACTCTATACAACATACATCCAATCCAATCCAATCCAAATTTATTTATAAAGCACATTTAAAAAAAAACTAAAGTTGACCAAAGTGCTGTACATTTATAAATAAAAACATAAAAACAACACAATAAAGCACTAAGACCAACTTAAAACCAACAGCACATTAAAATAATAAAGGTGTTAAAACCAATAGGAAAGGAAAAAGGATGAAAATAGTCAACTCTCATACCGAACCGAAAGCCAAGGAATAAAAGGACGTTTTGAGGTTTGATTTAAAAACAGGCAGTGTGGGGGACAGCCGAAAATGTGGAGGCAGAGCGTTCCAGAGCTTTGGAGCTGCAACTGAAAAGGCTTGGTCACCCCTGAGCTTCAATCTAGATCTAGGGACAGTCAGAAGCAACTGCTCAGTGGATCTGAGCGTCCTTGATAAAAGATGTGGTTTTAAAAGGTCTGATAGATAATTTGGAGCTTGCCCTTTTAACGATTTATATGTTAATAAAAAAACCTTAAAATCAATCCTAAAACGCACAGGGAGCCAGTGAAGAGAAGCCAGAATCGGGGCGATGTGCTCACGTTTAAGTGTACCAGTTAAAAGACGAGCTGCCGCATTCTGAACAAGCTGCAGGCGAGACAAAGAGGCTTGGCTCAAACCAACGTAAAGTGAATTACAATAATCGAGGTGTGTGGTGATAAAAGCATGCATAACCTTTTCAAAATCATTAAAAGATAAAAAGGACTTAACCCTGGGTAAAAGCCGCAGTTGGAAAAAACTTGATTTCACAACTGAGTTTATTTGCTTGTCCATTTTAAAATCCTTGTCCATTATGTCTCCTAGGATCTTTACAGATGGAAGGACATACATGCACATAACAGACATGATATTATAGTCTAGTTAAGTTGTAATAGTTAAGTCTAGCCTAGGTTCTCAGATACTGTGATTTGCTTCATACAACATCACTGAATTCACCATTAACTATTCACCTGAACTGTTTATGATGTTTCGAATGATATCATTGTAAATGTTGGCCATCAAAACATAGGGGTAGACATCACCTTTTCTGTGTTATCATGTTTGGTACAGGAGATATGATGCAAAATACAGAATTTGGTTATGGTGGAAAGTAAAATTGCCGCCACGAGGCTTTTTTGCGATGGCTCCATATCTGAAAATGTTCAGGGCTCCAAACTGTTCAAGTGTACCAAGTTTCATGCCTTTGTGAAAAAGTGAACATCATTTTCACACATCACCTGTAATATAACCCATTGCTACTGAATCGGGGCCTCATCAGTTGTAACATGTTAATATTGACAATGGGGTAAGAGTGGGAAAACATAAAATAATGAATAAACCTGGTAGAGAATTAATTTTCTTAGGAAGGTTTTTTGAGTTTTTGTATTATTTTGTGTTTCTGCTGCTTAGAAAGCCATTTACAACTGCCCTAATAACAGATTTCAATGCAAAGTTCTGAACATTCTATCAGAAACAAACTGCAAAAAGTTACGTTTATTCTGATAAGAAATGTTGTTATTGTTGTCATTCATGTTATATATCATTTTAAAGCTCTTTTTGTGCTCTTTATGCTTGAACTCCATGAGCACATCAGATCAATATGAAGCTAGTTATAAGGGCATTTGCAGTGGCATTCAGAATTTGCCCCATTGCAGCATTAGAAGTCAAGGGTCAAATTCTCTTGACCTCAGTGTCATGACAATGTGACTGATGGGTAGATTATAGTCTAAGCTTTACAATGATATATGACTTCATGATATTGTGTGTTGGTTACCCTCTTTTATACTGGATCTATGTGTAAAATGGTGAAAAAAGATGGAAAAATTGTAATGATGGAGGGATGAAAAAAGGAGTGATAGCACATAGAAAGCTACCATTGCTGCAATGCTATCATGCATTTTCCAACACTAGGGACATAGACCTTTAAAGAAATCACTATGAGACTTGGTCCCTCCAAAGTGGCACGACCTACCCCCTGGCTCATGGACTATAACTGTTATTTAGGATAGTCAAAACTGAATTACAGATATCTCTAACTGTCGTTTTGACTAGTCAGAATGACGTTATAGATATCTTGAATAAGAATTCTGACTAGTCACAATGTAATTACAACTAGTCAAAACGCAATTGTAGAAATCTCTAATGTTAATTCCGGATAGTCAAGCTTAGCTACTAAATGTTAAAACGGCTTGCCATATATGAGAATGTGTTGAATCATGTCAAATCAAAACATTGTTAAAAAGTTCAAGTTTCAGTCCGAACCATGTCCTGGATCCTCTCTTTGTCACAATCCCGCAAAGCTACATCATTTTCCAGGCCCCTGGGAACCCCTCCGCCATGTGCATGTGTTCACTTTCACTCTCATTCCTTTGCGCTCTGATCCTCCACTGCCTGGGTGGTGGAGTGATTACCCAGTAGCTGTGTGTATCAAGGCAAGTGCGAGGCCACTGTGTGTGTAAGGGATTAGCGAGCTTTAGCATTAACATCATGACTGGACTGGCTACATTCCCTCGCTCTGATAATAATTTGAGGGGAGGAGAAAGCGGCTGGTCCATTAGCTCAGATGTTTGCTGAGGAGTTGGCCGACTCTGATCCCCTAATTTCTCTCACCGCTTCCAAGAGGATCTCTGGCTTTTGTGACGGAGGGATGGGAAGATAAAGGACGGGACTGAGGGGCACATTGATTCAGAGATCACCGTCCTCGGGACATTCTGTACACTTACGAAACTAATCAGCGTGTGTAAACACAGCGAGACGTGTTGAGGGCTGGCGGCTAAAAGGCCCGGGTCTCTGGGGTTGATTAGGAAGAGCTGTTGATGGACCACACTCGGTGTCTGCGCGCTCTGATCTGCAGACCACATGCAGACAAACTGTGGCCCTGTTCAGACCTGGTATTAACATGCGTCCTCAGTGATCGGATCACGAGTGGACAGCTCTAAAAACAGGTGTGAACGCACTCAAGATGCATTGAGGATCTTTCAGACCACATTCAGAGGTGGTCTGGGCCACATATGACCACATTCCTTTAGCAGTGTGTACACGAATGTGTCCTGGGCCACATTAAGGACCGCCTACTCAACTGATGTCCCGCTTGGATCCGCGGGATCACTGCGCTCCTCAGGTGAACAGACAGGCGAGCGCTCGTCTGCCTCGCAGCATGGAAACGGCTTCTGTGCTCTACTGTATTCTGTCAGTACATCTGTATTTTATCAAAATATACATTATCTATAGGCTACATAGTATACAGACTATCAGACTGGGAACAGGAAGTGCATTATTATCATACTGTCGGAAATGTGTCGGTATTTTTGTTCCGCTGCTTTGCGCGGAGCTGACACCCGCCCGCCCGACCGCCTGCTCGCTCTCTCTCCTCCCAGCTCTCTGAAGCTCTGTAGTCGGCTGTTGTCTGGCAAAGGCAGCGGTGCCAGTGGCGTGGAGGTCCCCGGGGACTTCCGGTCAAATAACCTTGTATTTTGATGTTATAAATATTGTTAATAAAATGTACCCGAATTCTCGATATTACTACTGACATTCCTGTAGTATTGCATCACAACGTCTGCTGTATTAGCCATGAAGTTAAATCAGGTGTTTCTTGCTGCAGGTATGATGAGTTAACATAGTTTGCAAGAATGCAGGAGGAAGAAAAGACTGCAGGAAGATTACATTGGACCGTACCCTTGTCTGCAGCACTCGATCCATGCAACTTTTCTAAGATGTTTACTACTTGAGTCTTCCCTATAGAAGCTGAGGATGAAACTAAACATTTTATTAAACTAAAGAAGCATAAATATTGGATTGACAACTAATGAAAGTTCAGTGGTGACCAACTTATCTCAGACCAAAAGCCGAAACTAGAAAGGTTACTCAAAGGCCCTGTTCAGACCTGGCATGAACATGCATCCTGAGTGATCCGAACACAAGTGGGCAGCTTTAAGTACGTCTGTTCACACTTGGCATCAGAATGTGTCTCCACATGCATCTCCAGTGACCACTTGTGATCCGATCTCACTTCCCCACGCTATATGCAAATTAAGACATAGTAAACACATGGCTGATACAGTAGACGTTGTGACGTAATATTACATGAATGTCAGTAGTAATATCCTACATATACGTGAATTTGGGTACATTTTATTAATATCAAAAGGTTATTGTACCGGCGGTCCCCGTGGACCTCTGTGCCGCCGGCACCGTTGCCTTTGCCAGGCAACAGTGGGACACAGAGCTTCAGAGAACCGGGGAGGAGAGAGAGCGAGCGGGCGGCCGAGCGACGAGCGAGCGGGCGGGTGTCAGTTCCGTGCAAAGCACCGGAACTAAAACACTACAACATCTCCGACAATATGATAATAATGCACTTTGAGTTCCTAGTCTGATAGTCTGTAGACTATATAGCCTATAGGTAAGATTTATTTTAATAAAATACAGTTGTACTGACAGAATACAGAAGAGCACAGAAGCTGTTTCTATGCTGCGAGGCAGACAAGCGCTCGCGTCTTCCTGTCTATTCACCTGAGGAGCGCAGAGACCCGCAGATCCAAGCGGGACGTCAGTTGAGTAGGCGGTCCTTTAATGTGGCCCCGGACATATTCACTAGACACTACTAAAAGAATGTGGCCCAGACCACCTCTGAATGTGGTCTGCGTGATCCATGGATGTATAAAGAGAATTGGATACAGCGTTGTAGGCGGGCTCCCTATGAGAGTTGCTCAGTGGCGCATGAAGCCAAAATGGCTCGACTGCCAAGTGATAAAGTACCCGGATCATCCGGTGATCTTCCACATCAGTTGGGCCCATAGAGCGGGCGCAGTAGCATTTCCTTTAACTCCGCCTCCCAGCCCTCGGTCCAGCCTCGACCTGGGTCTCATTCACATGAACGGAGGAAGGGAAATAACTCTGGATTCGGTTATTAGTGCATTTTACAACTTAGGACCTAATGATTTGAATAAAGGCTATTCAAGCGGTCATACTGGGGAGTTCATTAACATAAAAAAAAAGTATCCACTGAGTAACAGACGTCCCTTTCCCAATGCAAGTCTATGGGAAAAAGTATTTTTGGGCCCAATTGTTTCACGTGATGGACACGGAAGTTGTAGTACCGCTGTTTGGCCACTGCGAACATTTGCATCAAAGCCCGGTGCTCTTCCTGGGTGCTTGGCGTGATCGGATCTCAATGCGTCCTCAATGTGTCTTGAATGCGTTCACACCTGTACTTAGAGCAGTCCACTTGTGATCTGATCACTGAGGACGCATGTTAATACCAGGTCTGAACAAGGCCAGAGAAATCAGGTTACACAGGAAATCAGATGAGTTTACATGCACAGTAGTAAAATCTGTGTATTCATCCAGCAGTTCAGTAATCAGATTTCTCCCCTACACCTGACTCACTCTGGAACCATGACTTTTTTGTCCAAGTATTTGGAGCGACAACATTAGACCAAAGAATCTGTGGTAAGAGAAACACAATTTTCCCTTACAGCATGAATGTGTCTAATTTTTTACAAATAGTCAGCAGAGGTACATTATTTTGAATAAAACTTAAACTTTATTAGATTTGTCATATACATACAGGTACATACATGAAATTTGACCTCTGCATTTAACCCATGGGAGCAGTGGGCTGCTGTAAAGCGCTCGGGGAGCAACTTGGGGTTCAGTGTCTCGCTCAAGGACACTTTGACATGCAGACAGTAGGAGCCGGGGATCGAACACCAACCTTCGGTTTAAGAACGACCCGCTCTACCCACTGAGCTACAGCGAGGGAAACATATTTTGTCCGCGTCGTGAGGAGGTTGGGGTGGTGAATATGTCAAACAAACAAAGGACTTTCACCCAGGAGACCGCTGTTTGTGTCATGTGTGAAACCAAAAGTCAACGTTCAGTTATTTTAATTTATCTCTTTCCCAATGTAAGTCTATGGGAAAAAGTATTTTTGGGCCCAATGGCATCACGTGACGGACACGGAAGTTGTTGTAACGCTGTTTGGCCACTACGAAAATTGGGATCCAAGACCGGCGCTCTTCCTGGGGGCTTAGTTCTTATACATACAGTCAGCATTCATGGCAATGCCCACAAAACGTCACATCCGCTTTACGCCATTACGCCGAAAACAAAGCATTCGCTACCATGCCCAAAGCTGCTGTGTAGCTATCTCCACGTCAAATAAACTTAACAATACGGACCTTAAGTTTTATTTTTTACCCAACAGAGAGACTCGAAGTGCTCGAAGTGGGCCGGTATGCAGCAGTACGCAGTAATTAATCAATACAGTTCATATCCTTTTTGTAAAATAATTAGTGAACTGACAAACCCAATATCTCCTAGTATCTTTATTCACTGTGGAAATTGAGAATGTGTCTCTTTATCCTGCTGCATGATATGTAGGCGCATCCTGACTGGGAAACCTGCTCCTAAAACCTGAATGAATAGCTCACACACCTCAGCTCTGCATGTGTACCTGCCTGGTTGTCTGGTTGCTGTTGATTCCAGCCTATAGACATCCTATAATATATTATAGAGTGATACTAAAAATAACACAGAAAGCACTTGAAGTATTAACACTGTATACAAACACACCACCTTAACCCTATAATGTTCTAGTTGGAATATTATTGGAGTATTATAGGCCTACTATAAGATGCCCATAATGCATAGCCCAAGTATAATAGTATAGTAATAAAATCACAGCTGATTATGACTGACACAGTATAACATGCTTAAAGAAATAATGAATGAATAGGAATAAGTCGCAAGAGATTGTTGATACCGGCTGATACAAACAACAACATGTGAATAAGGGGAGTACTGGCACTTATTTTTTCCACTTCAAGCATTGGATAGGAGACAGCCAGGATCGTACCATCCCCCTATACAGCAAGTCCGATGAGACTTTGACTTCACATCACAACAAAACAGATAAGTGTCTGACCTAGACATTTTGTGATGGATTACAACCTCCACAAAGCCACTGGTGAAGAAGTTGTGAGCTTCCAAGGACCTGTAGTTCTTCAGGTTGCACTGTGTTCAAATCCCTGCGTGATATTGCATATGTCAAGACAGGCTAATTGCATTGAGTAACATTAGCACTGCTACTGTCTTGAAACTGCATGGAGTTCACTCAGATATTCAAGTCTATTACATCATAACATTATATGGCTGTAGGGTATTGATATTATAAAGGTAAGTTTAATTCATCATATATTGAATGTAATAATGTCCCGTACCAGGCGATTCAACCAGATAGCAGAAAATATCTGGGAATGACACTTCGGGCCATTTAGTTGGGGTCATTTGTCCAGTGTTTTATGAGATATGGACAATAATCTACTCCGATTCTGTCCAATTTTTGTATACAACGTTCTTTGTCGAGTGAGGACAAGGACTCTATATAAGACATGGCACTTTTGTACGTCAATTTATGATATTAAAACCCGCCCTTTCCTAGCATATCCGGGCTGGGGAAAAGGATTGCTGCAACTCCGCCCAAAACCACGCCCCCAACTATGACACGACACCGACTGTATGTATTGCACGCTAAATGCCGTGCTTATTATCATTATCATTCATACATCTTTTAATGCGACTAGGCTGGACAGAATGACCAGAAATGCTGTCTGATAAGTAGGTACATTTTGAATCAGTTCAAATTAGTTTACAGGTCCTGGCTCACTTTTAATTGGTCAACAACAAACCTAAATGAACCAAATGTAAAACTGCAGTGAAAATATAAACTGTGGTGTGGACCAAAGAAAAATGAGCGTAAAGTAAAATGAGTCTTGACACAGGGCGCTTGTATTATAATAACCCATCAGTCATCAGATCCTAAGCTGCATCCCATGGGGATCCTCTTCTGTCAGCACACTATGACTTAACATCATCTTCATTTTAAGTGGACATCAGATCAGATGTCACTATCAATTCCCTGAAGCCACGACCTCTCCTAATACCCCTCACAGCCAATTAGAGAGAGTAATGGTAGCAAACCTTCAATGGCAAGTTAGAGCTAGACACGATACCCTGCTAGCCGCTGTCAGTGGGGACAGTGGCTAATGGGCAATCACAGGGGGGCTTTTGTTGCAAATCAGCCCTGATCTGCAAGACTCTACTGGGGATTCCTGTCCAGTACGGCCTGATTCTGAAGCTTATGATCCAGTAATGGGTGCTTTGGTTGAGATCTGAGAGGGACCCGTGGGATTATGGTGTCAAACTGGCCCAGGCTTCCTCAGGCTAAAAGGGGCTTTGATAGGCAAAGTAGCTTGGTACAGAGGACATGGAGGAACAGGTCCCTGCTGATAGGATGTTTCATTCCTAACTTGTACTGAAGCAGTTGACCCCTTGCTTAACCTCTTTTACCTGACGGACCTGGTACCAGGTTCGGCTGAGCTGTGTGTTAACACTGCCTTTAAAAACTTAATAAAATGTTGTGGTGCTCGTTTTTCCGAATTGTTTCTAAAAGACGAGGCCTTAACGCTACTAAAACAACACTCCAAGTGTATTTCGTCCAAACAATGTTTGTTTGGCAATGATTTCAATATTTTAGTTATAAAATCAATGCACGAGAAATAGTATTTTTACTTAATAATAACTTTGCAAGATACGCCTTTTAGAACAAAACACAGCCATCACTCACAGATAAACAAATTAAAATAATATCAAATGGTTGAAGGTTTACTTTGTTATTTTTCAGCCTGGACCTTATTTCCCATGTTTTGTGTCTAAGTGACTAATGGGGACAACAATTTTTTTAAATTGATCCAGTATTGAGGGAGAACGCTGTAACCGACAGCCGCAAAACAAGCTGCGAGGGCAAGTGAGCAGCGTCAATGAAACGTTACGTTCACTAAAAGTGCTTGTTGTTGCCACTGACAGGCTCAGATTGTTATTGTAAGTGTCTTACAACATTATGGAAAGGACCCAAAAGAGAAATACGATGTTTTCTTACCTTTCGCTTGATTCGGTTAGTTTGTTATTGTGTCCAAGTCCCGCTCAAGTCTCGTGGTAAATCTGAATATCCGTATTAGGGCTGCACAATTAATTGAATATTAATCACGATCAAGATTTTGGCTTCCCACAATTTAATGAACATGATCGACTGCGATATTGATGCTTAAAATGTGTGCTTCTCCCATAGAAAACTCTGCTGCCTGGGGGGCGAGCGAGATGTTTTGGCTTCACTTTTGGGGATTTGCCATGCCGCTGCAGCGGCAGCCTGTGATAAACTTTCCTGAATGTTGCGGCTGCAGTCCAGAGTAGAAGAGTAATATACAACAGAGAGCAGACGGGTAAAATGAAAATGCACTGAATTCAGTTGAAGAAAACTATTTTAAGTCTTATTTTGATGCAAAGATTTGTACATTAGCATAATGCGGAAGTGAAAGCAGTGCTCTGTTTATTTAAATGTGAAAGTGCAATGAAAATATTTTGATCAATATTGAGATCATGATAAATAATCATGATCTCAATATTGATCAAAATAACCTTGATTGTCATTTTGGCAATACCCGTGCAGCCCTAATCTGTGTACTTGAAATTATCTAAATATTCAGCCATGAATTCTGTACTCCAACACAACAAACTGTACCTCAATAATGGACCAATTTCAGAAATTGTTTTCCCTATTAGTAAGTTAGACACAAAAACATGGGAAAGTAGTTCCAGGTTGAAGTTACACTTTAAGTTCATCAGCAAGCAAGTTCTCCTACGTGAAAAGTTTTCAGTGGAATTTCTGTCTCTAACTTCAACTTGTTTTGCTGTTACCTTCAGTTGTAAGCTGCAAAATATAAAAAACCCAGACATGTTCAGTGGGTATGAGGAACTTTAAAAGCTAACTTTTCATCCTGATCTGGCATCATTGTTATTAGGATGTAAAATCCTTTTTTCAAGTTTTCAAGTAGTGCTCACACTCCCTTGTAATTTATAAGTAAATGTGAAAACAAATTGTACAAATGTACTGTTTGTATGATTCCTACACACTTCTGGTCAGACTAGAAGTCACATGTGTCCCCTATTGACATGATTGAGAAATTGACCATGATCTTCTCTCATTGCTCGTTATTGATCACTTTAATCCTATAAAGGGAACACTACGCTGTCAGTGTGTATACTTAGCAAATGTGTGTGTGTGTGAGAGGGGTGTTTAGGCTGAGTTACGGGGGTTTATGCCGTCTGTTCGTCCTGTCAGCGGACGGGTGGGTGTATGGTGAAGAATGGTGAAGGCAGGTGGTGTGACTAAAGCAAGGACTGGACCGAATTGGGCGGATGCAGGCTTTAGCTGAGGGAGGAGGAGATGGGACAGGGGTGTCACCGGTCGACAGGGCCTGTCCGAAACAGCGCCGCACACCACACCCACCCAACTGTTCCTCTTTCAGCACCCTTCTGCCCGTTTCTGCCTCTCTCCTTCTCTCACTCTCTCTGTCTCTCTCCTCTTTTCTTTTCTTTTCTTTCAGAATGCATTGTTAACAAAACGGTTTACAAACCCTGGCTGGTACATTATCCACGACCGCCTCCTGTGAGATTGATTTAAGCAAATGGATTCAGAAAGGGAGGGGAGGAGGGGGGTTTGCATGGAAAGGATGGAAAAAGAGAAAGTGAAAAGAGGTGTGTTCCTGCGGCAGCTTTACAAAACCACCACATGGGCCACGTTGAATATTCCCTTTTTTCTTGCATTTTGAGAAGCCATACATTAAACGCTCATTATACAGCCTTTATGTGCAGGAGGAGGCTCCGTCTACGAGAGGGCAGAGCGGCCGAGGATGGACTATGATCTCCCTGCATATGCATGCATGGAGCATCTTTTAGAGGCTTTCTGACATGTATGATATCATCATGAGCCCAGAGATTTGACTTTCATAAAGCCTCTCAGGGAAGGGAGGGTGTGTCTGTTGCAAGGCTAATTTTTATGGTGCAAATCAGATTGTGTCTAATGTTTAATAAAGTTGGGCCGCTGGCTTTTCTCACGAAATAGTAGAGGGAGAATTTGTCAATCTGAGAAGTCAAAAACTGCAAAAAGTCTAAGAGAGGAGCATAATGAAATCAAAGCAGCAAAAGTGAAAATAAGAGAAAGTTACCAGCTTCTACTCTTTTTTTTTTATTAGTTTCACTATTAAAAAAACTGAAAAGCACAGAAGTTTGTGTGTTGGTCCTAGCCGACCTTTATCTAACACACTCTCAAAAAGGACACACTTCAGCTGCAGACTTTTACTTTTCATTTGACATTTTAACTATATCATTTCACTTTCAACTCCACTTTCACAGTCCTCTCTTCTTTTTTTCCAACAATAAGATCTTTTTCTAGGTGTGTGTGTGTGTGTGTTTGTGTGTGTGTGCGCGGGCGAGGGGGGGGGCGGGCAAAGGTTGAACTGGGCATCCTATCATGATAAATCACTGGTTAATGAGGAGTCTATTGTGTCCTCACACATTGTGTCCCCCCTCCTCTCCTCCTCTCCTCCTCCCCCCTTCTCCTCCTCCTCCTCCTCCCTGTGTCCCTTAGACCGCTACCTTTGGGTTGTTAAGCTGACACAGATAATGAACTGGCTGCTTTGAACTGTCCTCACAATATTGACTGGTTGCACACAGCAGATGTCTCCCTGGCAGAAAGCAACTGGTAAAAGCACATTAGATTAACAAAGAGAGCTTTGCTTTGCAGGGGTGGGGACTGGAGAGGAGGTGGCAAAGGGGTCTGTGTGGGTGTGTTGTGGGGGGAGCAGAGGGCAAGCTTTAGAGTTGACAGATCTGGGGGATTATATCAAAACAACACATTTGTCGATTATATGACGAAGAGAAGAGGCGACAAAGAGAGGACATGTTTTGAAAGAGAATATCTTCACAGGGCTTGCGTCGTGTTATGAATGTGCTTTGCATGATAATCTGTTTTAACTAAACAGTTCATTCTCAAGTGTAATAAAAACAAGTAGGGCTGCAACTAACGGTTATTTTCAATGTCGATTAATCGGTTGATTATTAATTGGTTAATTAGTTGTTTGGTCCAGAAAATGGTGAAAAATGTTTCACAAAGCCCAAGATGACGTCCTCAAATGTCTTGTTTTATCCCCAACTCAAAGATATTTAATTTACTGTCATAGAGGTGTAAAGAAATCAGTAATGTTGTTAAAAACAGTGACTTAACACCAAGCTGAAAATCACTGTTTCACTCAATTCTTCTGGTTAAAAAATTCCAAGTCTGTTGCTCCTCTGACCAGGAGGTCAACAAAAACACAATTTCAGTTGGTGTTAAGTCATAATAGGCTGAAAGTAGGGCTGCAACTAACGGTTATTTTCATTGTTGATTAATCTGTAGATTATTTTCTTGATTAATCGATTAGTTGTTTGGTCTATAAAATGTCAGAAAATGGTGAAAAATGTCGTTTCCAAAAGCCCAAGACCATATCCTCAAATGTCTTGTTTTGTCCACAACTCGAAGATATTCAGTTTACTGTCATAGAGGAGTAAAGAAACCAGAAATTATTCACATTTAACAAGCTGGAATCAGAGACTTTTGACTTTTTTTTCTTATAAATATATAAATATAAATACCTAAACCGATTAGTCGATCATCAAAATAGTTGCTGATTAATTTAATAGTTTAATCAATTAATCATTGCAGCTAAAAACAAAAAACTACTTATTTGTATTTGCAGCCACAGTGTGAGTGGAAGGGCCAGTGTGTTTTGCAAATTTTAGCTCCTTATGTATTAACACTGTAGTTTACATTTCGTCTGACTAGTTTTGAGGGAATACAGTTTAATATTTTTTAGATGTATATTTTCTACAGCTCTAGGCAGCTATTGTTTTTCATGCATTATTGCATGTAAATAAATTGTCAGACTCTTAAAACTTGCTTGAGTTGCATAATCCGTCAATAGTGAAGTCTGTGTTGATTTTTGTCAAAGTTACAGTATCTCTGAGTGGCAGCCAGATGATTTACAGAAGATAATTTCAAATACCTCACGCCTTTTTTAACAATTATACATCACAACAATATCAAGTGTTTATAGGAAAGAAACGAACAAGCAAGCAAAAAAAACAAAACAAACAACAACAAACATCCAGTCTCAAATCAATCAGTTTCAATTAGATTAATCATCAAGACAACCATCTCTATTATCCAAGCAAATCTTTAACTTTACTAGAGCTGCAACGATTAATCGATTAGTTGTCAATCGCCGACAATTTTTATAGTCAATTAATTGGTTTAAGTAATTTTTCAAGAAACAAAAAGTCTAAATTCTCTGATTCTTAAATGTGAATATTTTCTGGTTTCTTTACTCCTCTATGACACAAACTTAATATCTTTGAGTTGTGGACAAAACAAGTCATTTGAGGACGTCATCTTGGGCTTTGGGAAACACTGATTGACATTTTTCACAATTTTCTGACATTTTATAGACCAAACAACTAATCGCAAATTGAAAAAATAATCGTCAGATTAATCGACAATGAAAATAATCGTTAGTTGCAGCCCTATTTTCCTTTTCCTTTACACTTTGATCAATTGGATGAGTGGCAATGGAGTTTACGTGCATATTAATTTGAAAAGTCTTCACTGTTATCTCTTCTTAATAATTTTTTCCAATTAATGCAGACTTGAGGCTCACTTTCACGGTTTGTGAAGTTAAATGTGTTAAGAGTTTGCTCATTGATTTTCATATCTTGTGGATAAATAAATGGATGGTTAAGTTACAGTTAGTTACGGTGTAAAACCCACTGGGATGTTCCTTTAAAGATCTGAATCCCAGTTTGGCACCGATGAGTTCATTCATTTCGTCCATAGATAACAAAATGATTAACTTCATTTTCCGTCTGCCTCTCGTTATTGTTGTTCAGTGAATGCTGCACCGCCTGTGAGCCGACTGGTTTCTTTCTGGCAGTGGGACGGGCGTCTAATGGGTCAATAATAAGCCGTGACTAACCGTCTCCCTGAGGAGCAGCTTGGCCAGACACACACTCTCAGAAAGCAGCAGAAAGGTATGAGCCACCAACACTGATTACCATATAATTGCAGCCATTGTATTTGACATGGAGAATTAGTAGCCCGCTAGGTGGCTAACTGGCCTTTTATTCAGCTTCGGACTGGACAAAAAAACACACCCACACACAGGCAGACATACACAACTCGTACTGGATGGAATATGCATATATGTGCACACAATTATTTTTGTTAATGGTACAAATCCCTGCATGGAAACCTGAAATCTCCAAAATGTGGAGCTGTGTGTTTTCTTTCTTCCTTTCTTTTCAATCTTTCAGCTACTAGAGGAGCATTAAATTCTTCAATGAACTAGATGTTTGAGCTCTTAAATCATGGAAGAGAGGGCTTCATTTCATTTAGGGAATCCGATAAATGAAAGTAATGTTTCTTTAAAGATTAATCTCCGGCCTTTGTCACCTCTCCTGCATCTACTTCTGTTGAGCCACCATATGGAATCAAACTGCAGAGAAACAGCTTTCCTGTTTCACCGTTTTAACCATCTGAGTTCAAGGATCAGTGTTTATACACACTGGATAATCTGCTATGGCCCATTCAAATTCCTCCTTTCCACTTTGAAAATTACACACGCCGCCAGTTGTGAAGTCGTGAAGCTTTTCCCACAAGGAACCACGTCCTCAGACTTTGAGGCACGGAACAATTTGATTTGGTTTCTGGCATACGAGTCAAGAGGGTTAACAAGACCCACCGCCATGGAGTCCCTTCACCCCACGTGTGGCTAAACGATCACTTCCCTGCGCGCCTCACATCGCAACAAATCTCTTTTCATGATCACTTTTCACTCTTTCTCTTTCTTGCCTGACTGGGTCTTTTTAAACCGAGAGGGAGAGGAGAGAGAGTGAGAGAATTTCTTTCCCTCTTAAAGGTTTTGTGTGAGGACGGCTGAGTGAGCGTCCATTATAGAAAAGGCCCAGACCACCACTGGATGACCCTGCTAGGAGTGACAAAACCCAATTGGTCACGGCCGCCAGCAGCTAATGGGCCAGAGAGGAATAGCCCTGGGTGGGTAATGACTGTATTCTCTGCCTTTCTCTTTACGCCCTTCTGGTGCCCTCTTACCCCCCCACCTTACCCCGGCGGCCACCAGCCCCGTTCCCTCCCCGTACCCATGCACCCAGCCCTGGGTGCCCCCCTGGCCTTCTCCTCTAGTGTCATTTACACTAACACACACATCTACACAATGCTGTTGGTCACAGTGTCTGTCTGTGTGCTGCTCTTGGCAACAGATGCTGCACACAGATCAGTCAGAGGGAATCAGAGGACCATATGTTTGGATGAGTCATGGTCCTCCTGCCTTTCCCACACAGTAGAGGTTGATGGAGGAGTCTCTGCCCGACGGAAATTTGGGCTGCGATCGAATAGTTTTTTTAGCTTAGGAAGGTTCCTAACTGAGTGAAATGACCCGGAAGTATCTAAGTGGCAGCCATGATAAGAGGTGGTCAAATTCTCTAAATGCTAAGGAAAGGTGCTTCAGTGCTCCCTTTCTTATCTTCTTTAGCAGAGGATACACTGGACCGTCCTTTACCAAAGGAAAGGAGATAATACCGTCACATAATTCCTTGCGGCAGCAGCATTCAAAGCAAAGCATTTGGGCATTCATGAAAACAAGTGATAAGCCTATCTTTCATATATTTACCATATATTTTCACGCAGTCATATACTAATTGCGATTCATGGTGATAAATATGAGTGGATAGTCACTTTATTTGTATTTCGAACATGTAACAAATAAGTAATAAACAAAACAAGAATAACAAATAAAATGAACAAATGATCAAATTCTCATAAACAACATAAATAATCAACATAAATGAAGTCTGAAAAGGAGTAGAATTAAACACTTATATGGTCCTAACCCTTCTTCATAACTCAAACAATTAACTCAATATTTATCATATAAACTTTCGTGACTGGTAGCCTATATTCCTTTTTTATTTCAATTCCAACCTTGGTAATGAAGTAATATTTTTCACCATGTTGTCCACGTTTAAAATAAGATAATCCCTTATTAGCCCCACAGCGGGGAAATCTGCAGTATTACAGCAGCAAAGGGGACAGTGCAATAACAAGAGGCATCAGTAGCATGAGTTAAGAAAAACAAGATAGGCCTATAATAAATAATTGAACAGTAAAAAAGCTAAATGTAATAAATAGAAAAACTGAATGGTTGAAGCAGCCTGTCACTGAAAGAGCTGTTTATATAGCCTGCATGAAACAACATGGTAAGAACGCAGGGGGTGAAGTGTGAGATGTGCTTTTTGTAGTCCATCTTCGGAGCAATGTAGTTTCATCACGGCAGACCCACATCAATAACATCCGCCGTCGCATCATAATTACCTAGCCTAGTGTAAGTGTATTTTCCTAAGTCCTTATGAATTCTCCCTCTCATCTTTCTTTGACCTCATGACGTTTTCCGAGGTCAAGGAGAAGTGGTTAGGAAAAGATGTTAGGACATCATTTTTTAACTTTTCGACCGCAGCCTCTGACTTTTGGTACATTGAGTCTGTGAAATAAAGGGGTGCATTTAACGCAAGAAGTGCCAAAGAATTGTTCAGACCAACAATGGCGTCAAAAATGCAACCTTTATAATTTGCTTTCAGCGAGGCCGCTGTATTGACGCCAACAAGTCTCCATACCTGAAGGACAAAATAGGATATTCTGCCAGTGCTTTCCAAAATGACTCACATGACTGCTCTGAAAATTACTCATGTTTTTTCATCTGCCTCCTCTAATTTGGGCAATTTAAGCTACTTGGTTCAGATCAGGGAAATATCCTGGTTACGGTTAAAACAACAACATTAATTTCATATCTGTGATGGGACACTCCAGTCTTCTCATATGAAAGTTGGATGTGCTCCTCCATATCATGACTTTCTACCTCGCTACATAAAGTCAAGCGGCAGCCTCCAATGCTGAAAAATGAAGCCAATGTTTTTGGCCAGAGGGAGTGCCAAAAACTGCATTTCCTCAAATGGCCACTTGAGGCTGGCTCCAAAATCTGATGTACACAAAACTGTAAATAGAATGGAGTGAATATCATTTTGATTCAGAGAGTTTGAAAATGTAACCTCATCAGTTGAAAACTGAGATAGCTTAATTCTACAAATGGAAGAGCTACTCACAGTTAGTTTTTAAACCAAAAAAAAAAGAGAAAGCAAAATTGTGGACAATGGGGCAACAGCTCCAATGATGTCTAGGAAAACAAAGACAAACAAACAAAATACATAAAGTAATACATTCTTTAAAAAGTTGCTATTTGTGATGTTTTATTATTTGAAATTGGCCGCAATGTTCCAAAGTCACACTTTGCATTCTTTCCATTTAATGGCAATATAGCGGTATTGACGATAAACGTGATATTTAAAAATGAAATATTTATATAATGTTAATATTACACATATGATAATATTGTGCAGCGTCTCTTAAATCATTGTATGTATACAGTTATGGTTACAGACTCTCTCTCCACTTTCATACACTTATAATTTTGGTGTAATTCATTTGCCAAAAAAGAGACAAAATGCATAATAAACAAAGTTAAAGATGAATTTGACTGACAGTATTTTTTGTTATTTTTTATTTTTTTCATTTTATTTAGATACCGCAATAATATTGTTATCGTGAATTCCTTTGGTCATGATAATCGTGTAGCGAAAATCTGATATTGCAACCCAGTCTCACGGCAGTTTGTGAAATAGTCATGAAATTTAATCTCTTTGATTCGTGTACATAGACATGAATTTCACTTTTTTTTGATGATGCTCAGCACGACTTTCAACAATGTATTTTTAGTGCTTTTTCCTATGAATGTCCAGCAACACGTGACACACATGTCAATTTCCACTACGGTCTTTTCAAAATAAAACTACTTAAGTTAGGTCTAGGAATAGATCGACTTAGTCAGGTTTAGGCAACAAACTACTTAGTTAGGTTTAGGAATAGATCGACTTAGTTAGGTTTAGGCAACAAACTACTTAGTTAGGTTTAGGAAAAGATCGCTGTTTGGGTTAAAGTACCTCCGGAAAAATGCCGTAACTTAAGTACGGAAGTTAGGTGACAAACAATTTCAACTTTGACTTCTGGTTTCACAGTCCTGTGTTTTTTGACCCACCCGACCTCCTCCCTACGCGGCGTTCGCCACTTTTTACACTCCCCGTTTCACAATATCATGGATTACATACGAATTGATTTTGTGCTGACCATCGCAAAAAAAATTTGAAATTTGTATCTATGGACATGAATCAATACATTAAATATTGTGACTATTTCACGAACTGCTGTGCGACTGGGCTGGATATTTTGACAGCCATAATTTAAATAGTATAAGTATCAGATTGGACTCAGCAGATAGAAAAAAAAAATAGGGAACGGGATAGGGACCAAAAGAACTTGATCTGGACGTCCCTAGTTGAAAAAATATAAGTTGAATTAGTGATTTGTTTTGGTCGAACCCTTGCTGGAAGAGATAGTCGCTTGTTTGTTGGAAGTGACGCTGACGATAAGGCGTTTATTGGCAAGACGGCTGCAGGGGATGCTGGGTGGTGGTAGTGGTGGAGCGGCTGGCAGTAGATAGGAGGGGTTGATGGAGAAGAGAGGAGGAGGAGGAGGAGGTGGTGGTGGTGGGCAGGTCACACTGGCTCTATTCAGGTCCTAAGACAACACCACACAGAATGATAGACTCCTCAGGATTGTTTGTCCCTCACGGGCCATTCTCCCTCCTGTCTCCCTCAATGGCACCCTTAGCCGCACATGAGAGGCTCTCACAGGTACCAGACAGTGTGTGTGTGTGTGTGTGTGTGTGTGTGTGTGTGTGTGTGTGTGTGTGTGTGTGTGTGTGCGTGCGTGCGTGCGTGCGTGCGTGCGTGCGTGCGTGCGTGCGTGTGTGTGTTTGAAGGGTGGAGCAGGGTGGTGGAGGTGGGGTTGTATTTTAGAGATAAAGCCTCCTAGTCCTATGGTTGATTGCCCCGCTATAGAGACTCATTCAGTGGCTCTGAAAGGCTCCCTCAGACACCAGTGAATAAACTCTTACTCTTACGCTTCCATACATCACCCTCCTCCTCCTCTGGCAGATCCACCCCCTCCGCTCTCTCACTTTGAATTTTCTGGGGATTTGAGCACAACCCTTGAAACCCTCCTCACCCCCCCCCCCCAAAAGTCTTCCACACTTCTCCAGGAAAAAAACGCCTTTCTCTCAACCTTTTCATGCTTACAAACGTTCATGACTCACAAAGTGGACAGTCAACATTTCCATATTGACCATTGTAGGCACAATGTTGCTATTTGGATATTCATGACAAATCGAAACACCATTAGGATTAATTTACCCCTGAAGTAAAACTTTACAGGAAGGACATCAGTATCAATAATCTCAAATTAGAGATTTGTGGATAGCGGTATTTCTCTTAGCTTCCTCTGTTCATATTGCTCCTGAAACCTCTTTAAAGTTTGACAGCTGATCAGGTTAAGCAGTGGCAGGAAACAGAAGTGCTGCTCTCTGTCAGCGTCTTCCTTCCTGTCGACAACATGAAAGAGACAGATGCTGAAACGGCAATGTTATCCTGGCGAGCTAACCATTAGCCTACGTCTCTAAAGGCCCTAGTTAGCACTGTCGGGGCTCCTGTCAGCAGTTTCCTGGCTCCAGGAAGAATCCATCTGGCAATTACTGACATGACAGGATGAGCCGACTAATTCATCCTTACTGATCAGAGGTGGGAAGTACATTTGCTAAGTTACCAAGCACTGTAGGAACAAGGGCTGCCCCCTCTTAGTCGATTAGTTGACTAAACGGTTGCTTTGGTCTTACAGTAGTTGACTAAGATTTCTTTAGTCGATTAGTCATTTCTTATGCTTTTTTTCATGCCGAATAAATAATTTTCCAAGAAACCTCTGAGCACATCTCTGGTAAACACAAGATTTAAAGTGGTGCTTTTGTGTGATTCTTTGTGGAGAAACTCAGTTCTACAGATCTGTCGATTAAATCAAATCGATTAGTCGACAAAATCTTTTGAATGTTAGTCGACTAAGAATTTCCTTGTTCGAGGACAGACCTTGTAGGAACACAGTTTTGATGTAGCCTACTTACTCTACATTGTGGGAGACTACTTTTCCTCCATTTCAGTGGGCAATATTGAAACTTTATGTGATGGCTTTACACCGAATTCACACCAGAGCAGTGGCGAAGTGCAGCAATGAGTTGGTAGTTACTTTGCAGTTTCAGACTTTCCACTCAGCATGATTTAAGCTCATAAAATATTGCTGTTGTTGGGAATAAATCTCAGAAGGTTTTCTCAATACTCCACTATTGACAGGACATCGTTTGTCTGTTACAAATCACTATCGGAAAAATAAATCAGTTTTATGATCAGACTCTTTGGTTAAGTTTAGGCACAAACATGACTTGGTCAAGGGGGGGATCATGGTTTGGGATAAATTACTTTTTAATTTACTTTGTTAAAGGAGACATATCATGCTCATTTTCAAGTTCAGACTATTTGGGGTTTCTACTAGAACTTGTTTACATGCTTTAACGTTCAAAAAACACATTATTTTTCTTATCCTGTCACCTCCGGATACCCAAATGTATGTTAACAAGCACTGAAAAAGTGTACTTTTCATGATATGTCCTCTTTAGATAAATTAGGGGATCTTCGCAGTCATGGTTACAGTAATAACCACACAATTATGGTTCACTGTTTGTAGGAAACAGGAAATGAACAGCGATCTCCAGCATTTTGTATACCCATCCATCCACCCCGACCTTGTGGCTCTTTAATGTCACGCTACTTCCTGCTTTGCTCCTGATGCAAAAGTGTCAGAATTCCTACCCACTAGAGGGCTTTGTCACTTGAAAGTAAACATTATTGGGGATTTGTCGAAACAATTGGCGCTGTAGATTTTTTAATTACCCAACTAGAGAAGGAGAATCCATCAACTGATCTGAGAGGAGGAAAATCTCCAAACTGGAGATATGAAGAGTGTTTTTACAGAGGGTGGGGACTTTTATTTTCCTAACACTCTGAGCATATCTCATGATGATTGTTTCTTTTTCTGATGCCTGAATACTTGATATTTTACATTTTGAAATTTTCTTTTTAATGCAACATTACTTATAATGGAGTATAGAGTGCTGCAGGGATGTCGTATTTTTGTAGGCCAACCCGGAAGTTAGCATCGCCCTGGTTCCCTCGACAAAAAGCCAATGGGATTTTTCTATTGGGTTTTGGATTATTGCAGAATAAACAAACAAACGTTAATGATGCTTATACGTTTTGTTCAGCAAGATAATCTTCACAAATGAACACCCCTTGTATGATTTTGGAAGTTTGAATGCAATCGCCAAAGTAAAAAGCGAACTTTATAAACGTTATAAGCTATAAACGAACTACACCACAGTTGCATGAGCACGAGTATAAACATAACGAGGCTATAAAGGTGGACGAGTCGGTGTGATGACGTTTAGTAGTCTCATTTAGACACTTGTTAGCAACCACCTTTTTTATGACATATAAAAGCTTAGAAATTCACGAATGAGATATTTAATGTATTTTAAATCGCAGAACAAAACATTAAAATCTTTTAATCTTGCGTTAACCACAGATCTTATTTCAGGCATCTAACTAAATAGCCATTCAAAAAACCTGTTGACTTCCAGACGAGGGAACCAGAAGTGCAAAAATGCTAACTCATGTCCGGGTTTTAGAACTCTCATTCCTGCACCACTCTATATTTCCATAGTAGTATTGTAAAACTTTCACTACTGCAGCTTACCGAAAGACAAATCAGCTTCCAGATAATGGAGAAAATAAATAAAGAGCAGAGGAATTACTTTGTTGATTGATGTGTTCTGCAGAGTAACACAGAGGAAAGAGCCTAACAGATATTTTGAATGCAGCTCAGCCCATGTGGTCGTCTCATCGGTGTAGAACTGTGCAGTGAAGATGAACAGAGTCAGTGTCCCCTCAAAGACCTTGGCGGTGAGGCTTTCCACACAGCGGTTTGATTGACACTGTCTGTCACAGCCAATGAACTCAACTCTCACATTATTCTTTTTTTTACTCTCCTTTTCTCCCGGGTTACGTACGAGGGGAATTTAAAACAAAGTTTTACAGTTATTTATTAATGTTTTATTTGTTTGACTGTTAATTAGCCTTCCCCTTTCCCAACAGTGACACTACTCACATTTCTATTCTTAAACCCCAGTCACTGTCATACATTTACATTTTCTAACCTTTATATGTAAAGCCAAGTGGCTCGAGGAGTTGAATGTTGCCTCCTTATGGTGCAGCCTGGTTTAAGCCATTCAAATTCAGCCTCAGTGTGGAGGTGCAGGGCTTTGCATATTCCTCGGTCCTCAGGGACCTCAGCACAGGCAGGCCTACCTTTGTCTGCACCTCAGCCTGTGGACTTCGGGGAGCTTTTTGCTCTGATCAGGCCTCCATTTAAACAAGTGAAACAATAACAGCATCTAAACCAACCAGGTTCCCTCCATCAGAGATTTATTTGCAAGCTGTTGCCCTTCTGCTCCTGGTGCAATGGTAACCGCTAATTCCTTGGGTCTTTACATTATTTCATAACCTGCACTTTCACCACAAAATATCATCCAGTTTATCTGCTTTAGTACATTTTATTACATAGATTTTGTTTAGTTCTTTTTATTGAGGGATGTAGGCCAACTGATTACTTACTATCCATCTGTTATTTTCCAGCCCAGTCGCACAGCAGTTCGTGAAATTGTCATGAAATTTAATGTATTAATTTGTGTACACGGATTTCAATTTTTTTCGTGATGGTCAGTTCGAAATCAATTTGTATGTAATCCACGTAATTGTGAACCGACAAGTATAAAGAGCGGCGAACACCGTGTAAGGAGGAGGTCACGGTGGATAAGTGGGTCAAAAAACACAGAACTTTTACCCAGAAGACCCGTGTGAAACCACAAGTCAAAGTTGATTTATTTGTCACGTAAATTCCTTACTTAAGTTACGACACTTCTGGAGTTATTTTAACCCAAACCACCATCTTTTCCTAAACCTAACCAAGTAGTTTTGTTGTCTAAGCCTAACCAAGTCAATCTAACAAAGTAGTTTTAGTTTGAAAGGACTAGAGCGGAAATTGACACGTGTGTCACGTGTTGCTGGACATTCATAGGAAAACCCATGAAAAATCCATTGTTGAAAGTCCTGATGAACGTCACCAAAAAAAGGAAATTTGTGTCAATGTACACGAATCAAATAGATTAAATTTCGTGACTATTTAACAAACTGCTGTGAGACTGTGTTGCAGGCACTTCAAAATCTTCCTCAACAATAACAGCGATAACAATCTCTCTCACCTCTGTTACAACCGTCTCATACAATTTAAACTATGGCTTAAATTAGTCTGCTTAGAAATGGAGAAGTGCCTTAATTTAAACTTGATCTCACCTAGGTTTAGGCAACAAAACCACTTACCGGTATAGGTTTAGGGAAAACATCATGGTCGGCCTTAAAATAAGTACATACAGTTACTAAAATACGTATGGAAACAACGCAACAGAAGTACGGAAAACGCATCAGAAACGTCACTAACAAAAATGTCACTAATGTAACTTACAAAACAAAACACCGGTCTCGGTTGAAAGTCCTGTTTGCTGGACCCATCCACCTCCCCTCCCTCCGCTCGTCATAAGTCTTTATCACTTTTTTATTCTTCATCACTAGCTCTGATTGTGGCATATTTACGCGGATGCGTTTACATTGCAGCTAATCTGCACTTTCACCACAAAAAAAGCATCCAGTTTACCTGCTTTTGTACATTTTGAAATCAAACTCTGCATGGTGCATCTTCTAAGATTTTGTTCAGCTCTTTTTATTGAGGGAAAGTAGGCCAACTTTTTTTCTCCATCTTTTATTTTCTTTTAATGACACATTCAGGCACTTCAAAATCTTTCTCAACAATAGATCTAATATAGGCTGCCCTCCAGCCCTCTCCCTCACCTCTGTTTCCATCATCTCATACACTTGTGTGGAACTATGGCTTAAATTAGTCTGCTTAGAAACGGAGAAGTGCCTTAATTAAAACTTCATCTCCTCTCCAAATCCCCCTCATTCACTTCATCCTCCTCTTCTCATCCTCTTTCCTCCGCCACGGCCGCATCTCATCCAGCAGACAGAAGAGAGACATCGTTGACTTGCACTCCAAGGCCTTCACTTGTTCGCCGGCCTCAATAGAAACTCCCCGTTAGATACAATGACCTTGCAAATTAAAGGAATGACTGTCCAAATTAAATCAAGCAAGGCAGCCCCATGCAGGCAGCTGGGCTCCCCACTCCTCCTCCTCCCAACCCTTCAGTCTTTCTCATAAGCGAGAGGTGAGCAGAGAGAGTGAATGGAGGTTTTCTTCCCAGTCCTCCTTGAGATGCTACTTCTTGCAAATTAACTGGTGTTCTTTGTCATCTCCTCTGTTATTATGAAGGACCTCAGGGAGGCTGAATAGAGCTTTCTCAACTGGCAACCCTTTGCCAACTGTCTCTTGCTCTCATGCACTTATCATTCTACTCTCTTTGTCACATGTTGCAATAGCAAATTAATTGATGGTGCTTTTATTAATTCGTTTTTTGCGTGCCATTGATGCCGGTTATCGTTGGAAATTTTTGGTGGGAAACGGCTGATTGTGATCGGTATTTTTGTGCTTGCCGGTCATTAAAAATTAATTTTCATATGAAAGAAGCGTAACAACATTAATTTCAAAGTGTGTGTGTTTAAGTGTCTCTTTGCATGTGAATGCAGCCGTGATCCCTGGACTCAGGAGACAGCCTATCACAGTCTGTTATCTCTAATCCTTGAAATATTATCCCAGCTCAATGAATGGTGTAAAATCGGAACATATGTGTCATTATTCAGTAAATTTTTCATTATACTGTGATCGCCTGTTTGTCATCTCATCCTCCTTTCACAGACTTTACTCACAAGCTGCAAACATCCCATATAACTGTAGGAATTAAGTCATTTTTTCAGCAAACATGCTGAAATTTCAGTTTCTCAGATTGCATGAAAGACTGGTGCAGATTTACTTCAAGGAGTAAAACTATGTGTCTGTCTCTAACAAGAAATGGCAGCTATAATTTCCCATCCATCTTCTGGGATCTTGTAGATTGTAGGAGATCTGGCCATGGCTGCGCTGGTTGGACACACGTCGTAAAGCTAATAGGGTTGGACTCCCAGACTGTGACACTGAGATTTGCTTCTGCCTTGATCAATTAGTCGCTGCTTGTCCCACTTTATCTGCCTCAGAAAAAAGACTGCAAAGATCCATCAAACCGTAGGCAAGATGATAGGAAAACATTCTAGGAGAACCGTGACCATGGAAAATCACACTGTCCCATGAAAACTAGAAAGTAAAACAACTGGAGCCAAAAACTGTGTGTGTGTGGCGGGGGAAACAATATACTGTAGATCACTCGTTAAGTTTTCACATCTTCCGTATTCCCCAAACAGAAGAGATTCATCAACCTGCAGACCCACAGTTTTAGACGTACACATGCGACTTCAACAGCCACTGTTTTAGATGTACGTATGCGCAACTTCAAGTGCCACAATTTTAGACATATGCATGCGCGACTTCAAGAGCCACTGTTTTAGACGTACGCATGCAAGACTTCAAGAGCCACAGTTTTAAAATTGCGCATGCACGACTTCAAGAGCCACTGTTTTAGACGTGTGCATGCACGACTTCAAGAGCCACATTTTTAGATGTATGCATGCGCCATTGTAAATGACAGGAAATGAAAATGGCGGTACAGCGAACGGTATCTGTGAAAAATTAATAAGCCAATGTTATTTTCAAATGCAGCGCTGACTAAAATTATATTTTAACGTTACGTCTACTATTTGTCGGTGACCCAACAAGGCGTCATGAATGTGTTATGTGTATGTGTGTATCTATCAATCTGCGTGTGTGTGTAACGTAGTCTGTACGGTCTATGGTGTTTAGGAATACAGCTGTTTTAGCTTTGTGTTTGTATTGATAAAAAAATCCTTAATATATACAATATACACAACTTTTATTTAATAAAAGGCTAGAAACGTGAACTATTATTTTAATACTGTTGGTAGCCTTGATAAGAGTTAAACAATGTCCGTCCGTCATGGATGGATGTGTCTGTTGTCCCTTGTTTGTTTGTAACATGTTCTAGTTTTAATTCCCCTTCTCGGTTTTAGACATGCTTTATTTTCTAATTTTTGCAACATTGTAAATAAAGGTTACATGAAATAAAAATAAATAAAAGTAAACGCTGTCCATATGTCTATCTGTGGTTCTGGTACTGGCACATGCGTACATCTAAAACTGTGGGTCTATGGTTCTTGAAGTTGTGCATGCGTACGTCTAAAACTGTGGGTCTGTGGTTCTTGAAGTTGTGCATGCGTACGTCTAAAACTATGGATCAGTGGTTCTTAAAGTCACTCATGAGTATGTCAAAAACTGTGGATCTGTGGTTCTTGAAGTCGTGCATGCGTACGTCTAAAACTGTGGATCAGTGGCTCTTGAAGTCGTGCATGAGTACATCTAAAAGTGTGGATCTGTGGTTCTTGAAGTGGTTTATGAGTATGTCTAAAACTGTGGATCTGTGGTTCTTGAAGTCGTGCATGACTGAAACTCTGGGTCTGTGGTTCTTGAAGTAGTCCATGCGTACATCTAAAACTGTGGGTCTATGGTTCTATGGTTCTTGGTCTGTGTTTCTTGAAGTCATGCGTGTGTACGTCTAAAACTGTGGGCCTGTGGTCCTTGAAGTTGTGCCTGTGTACGTCTAAAACTGTGGATTTGTGGTTCTTGAAGTCGTGCATGTGTACGTCTAAAACTGTGGGTCTGTGGTTCTTGAAGTTGTGAATGCATAAGTCTAAAACTGTTGGTCTATGGTTCTTGAAGTTGTGTATGTGTATGTCTAAAACAGTGGTTCAGTGATTCTTGAACTCATGCATGAGTACATCTAAAACTTTGGGTCTGTGGTTCTTGAAGCTGTGCATGAGTACGTCTAAAACTGTGGGTCTGTGGTTCTTGAAGTCGTACATGTGTACGTCTAAAACTGTCTGTCTGTGGTTCTTGAAGTCGTGCATGAGTACATCTAAAACTGTGGATCTGTGGTTCTTGAAGTTGTTCATGACTATGTCTAAAACTGTTGGTCTGTGGTTGATGAAGTCGTGCATGTGTACGGCTAAAACTGTGGTTCAGTGATGATTCTTGAAGTCGCTCATGAGTGCGTCTAAAACTGTGGATCTGTGTTTCTTGAATTTGTGCATGACTGCATCTAAAACTGTGGATCTGTGGTTCTTGAGGTCATGCAGGTGTACGTCTAAAACTTTGGATCAGTGGTTCTTGAAGTTGTGCATGAGAACGTTTTAAGCTGTGGGTCTGTGGTTCTTGAAGTCGTGCATGCGTACGTCTAAAACTGTGGATCTGTGGTTCTTGAAGTTTTGCATGCGTACGTCTAAAACTGTGGATCAGTGGTTCTTAAAGTCGCTCATGAGTATGTCAAAAACTGTGGATCTGTGGTTCTTGAAGTCGTGCATGCGTACGTCTAAAACTGTGGATCAGTGGCTCTTGAAGTCGTGCATGAGTACATCTAAAAGTGTGGATCTGTGGTTCTTGAAGTGGTTTATGAGTACGTCTAAAACTGTGGATCTGTGGTTCTTGAAGTCGTGCATGACTGAAACTTTGGGTCTGTGGTTCTTGAAGTAGTCCATGCGTACATCTAAAACTGTGGGTCTATGGTTCTATGGTTCTCGGTCTGTGTTTCTTGAAGTCATGCGTGTGTACGTCTAAAACTGTGGGCCTGTGGTCCTTGAAGTTGTGCCCGTGTATGTCTAAAACTGTGGATTTGTGGTTCTTGAAGTCGTGCATGTGTACGTCTAAAACTGTGGGTCTGTGGTTCTTGAAGTTGTGTATGTGTATGTCTTAAACGTTGGGTCCGTGGTTCTTGAAGTCTTGCATGTGTACGTCTAAAACTGTTGGTCTATGGTTCTTGAAGTTGTGTATGTGTATGTCTAAAACGTTGGGTCCGTGGTTCTTGAAGTCTTGCATGTGTACGTCTAAAACTGTGGGTCTGTTGTTCTTGAAGTCATGCATGTGTATGTCTAAAACTGAGGGCCTGTGGTCCTTGATGTAGTGCATGTGTATGTCTAAAACAGTGGTTCAGTGATTCTTGAACTCATGCATGAGTACATCTAAAACTTTGGGTCTGTGGTTCTTGAAGCTGTGTATGAGTACGTCTAAAACTGTGGGTCTGTGGTTCTTGAAGGTGTGCATGAGTATGTCTAAAACTGTGGGTCTGTGTTTCTTGAAGTCGTACATGTGTAAGTCTTAAACTGTCTGTCTGTGGTTCTTGAAGTCGTGCTTGTGTATGTCTAAAACTGTGGATCAGTGGTTCTTGAAGTCGTGCATGAGTACATCTAAAACTGTTGGTCTGTGGTTCTTGAAGTTGTTCATGACTATGTCTAAAACTGTTGGTCTGTGGTTGATGAAGTCGTGCATGTGTACGGCTAAAACTGTGGTTCAGTGATGATTCTTGAAGTCGCTCATGAGTACGTCTAAAACTGTGGATCTGTGTTTCTTGAATTTGTGCATGACTGCATCTAAAACTGTGGATCTGTGGTTCTTGAAGTCATGCAGGTGTACGTCTAAAACTTTGGATCAGTGGTTCTTGAAGTTGTGCATGAGAACGTTTTTAACTGTGGGTCTGTGGTTCTTGAAGTTGTGCATGCGTACATCTAAAACTGTGGATCAGTGGTTCTTAAAGTCGCTCATGAGTATGTCAAAAACTATGGATCTGTGGTTCTTGAAGTCATGCATGCGTACGTCTAAAACTGTGGATCAGTGGTTCTTGAAGTCGTACATGAGTACATCTAAAAGTGTGGATCTGTGGTTCTAGAAGTCGTTTATGAGTATGTCTAAAACTGTGGATCTGTGGTTCTTGAAGTCCTGCATGCCAACGTCTAAATCTGTGGGTCTGTGGTTCTTGAAGTTCTGCATGCGTACGTCTAAAACTGGATCTGTGGTTCTTAAAGTCGCTCATGAGTATGTCTAAAACAGTGGATCTGTGGTTCTTGAAGTCGTGCATGACTGCATCTAAAACTGTGGGTCAGTGGTTCTTGAAGTCGTCCATGCGTACATCTAAAAATGTGGATCAGTGGTTCTTGAAGTCGTGCATGAGTACATCTAAAACTGTGGATCTGTGGTTCATGAAGTTGTTCATGACTATGTCTAAAACTGTTGGTCTGTGGTTGATGAAGTCGATGATGTGAACGGCTAAAACTGTGGTTCAGTGATGATTCTTGAAGTCGCTAATGAGTACATCTAAAACTGTGGATCTGTGGTTCTTGAAGTCATGCATGGGTACGTCTAAAACTGTGGATCTGTGGTTCTTGAAGTCGTGCATGCGTACGTCTAAAACTGTGGGTCTGTGGTTCTTGAAGTTGTACATGCGTACGTCTAAAACTGTGGGTCTGTGGTTCTTGAAGTTGTGCATGTGTACATCTAAAACTGTGGATCTGTGGCTCCTGAAGTTGTGCATGCGTACGTCTAAAACTGTTGGTCTGTGGTTCTTGAAGTCGTGCATGTGTACATCTAAAATTGTTGGTCTCTGGTTCTTGAAGTCATGCATGTGTATGTCTAAAACTGTGGATCAGTGGTTCTTGAAGTCGTGCATGAGTACATCTAAAACTGTGGGTCTGTGGTTCTTGAAGCTGTGCATGAGTAAGTCTAAAACTGTGGGTCTGTGGTTCTAGAAGTTGTGCATGAGTACATCTTAAACTGTGGGTCTGTGGTTCTTGAAGTTGTTCATATGTGTCTCTAAAACTGTCGGTCTGTGTTTCTTGAAGTCATGCGTGTGTACGTCTAAAACTGTGGATTTGTGGTTCTTGAAGTCGTGCATGCATAAGTCTAAAACTTTGAGTCTATGGTTCTTGAAGTTGTGTATGTGTACGTCTAAAACTTTGGGTCCATGGTTCTTGAAGTCTTGCATGTGTACGTCTAAAACTGTCAGTCTGTGTTTCTTGAAGTCATGCGTGTGTACGTCTAAAACTGTGGATTTGTGGTTCTTGAAGTCGTGCATGCATAAGTCTAAAACTTTGAGTCTATGGTTCTTGAAATGGTGTATGTGTACGTCTAAAACTTTGAGTCCATGGTTCTTGAAGTCTTGCATGTGTACGTCTAAAACTATTGGTCTGTTGCTCTTGAAGTCATGCATGTGTATGTATAAAACTGTGGTTCAGTGATTCTTGAACTCATGCATGAGTACATCTAAAACTGTGGGTCTGTGGTTCTTGAAGGTGTGCATGAGTATGTCTAAAACTGTGGGTCTGTGTTTCTTGAAGTCGTACATGTGTAAGTCTAAAACTGTCTGTCTGTGGTTCTTGAAGTCGTGCTTGTGTATGTCTAAAACTGTGGATCAGTGGTTCTTGAAGTCGTGCATGAGTACATCTAAAACTGTGGATCTGTGGTTCTTGATGTTGTTCATGACTATGTCTAAAACTGTTGGTCTGTGGTTGATGAAGTCGTGCATGTGTACGGCTAAAACTGTGGTTCAGTGATGATTCTTGAAGTCGCTCATGAGTACGTCTAAAACTGTGGATCTGTGTTTCTTGAATTTGTGCATGACTGCATCTAAAACTATGGATCTGTGGTTCTTGAAGTCATGCAGGTGTAGGTCTAAAACTTTGGATCAGTGGTTCTTGAAGTTGTGCATGAGAACGTTTTTAACTGTGGGTCTGTGGTTCTTGAAGTCGTGCATGCGTACATCTAAAACTGTGGGTCTATGGTTCTTGAAGTTGTGCATGCGTACATCTAAAACTGTGGATCAGTGGTTCTTAAAGTCGCTCATGAGTATGTCAAAAACTATGGATCCGTGGTTCTTGAAGTCATGCATGCGTACGTCTAAAACTGTGGATCAGTGGTTCTTGAAGTCGTACATGAGTACATCTAAAAGTGTGGATCTGTGGTTCTAGAAGTCGTTTATGAGTATGTCTAAAACTGTGGATCTATGGTTCTTGAAGTCGTGCAGGTGTACGTCTAAAACTTTGGATCAGTGGTTCTTGAAGTTGTGCATGAGAACGTTTTTAACTGTGGGTCTGTGGTTCTTGAAGTCGTGCATGCGTACATCTAAAACTATGGGTCTATGGTTCTTGAAGTTGTGCATGCGTACGTCTAAAACTGTTGGTCTATGGTTCTTGAAGTCCTGCATACGTACGTCTAAAACTGTGGGTCTATGGTTCCTGAAGTTGTGCATGCGTAAGCATAAAACTGTCGGTCTGTAGTTTCTTGAAGTCATGAATATGTATGTCTAAAACTGTGGATCTGTGGTTCTTCAAGTCTTGCATGTGTACGTCTAAATCTGTGGGTCTGTGGTTCTTGAAGTTGTGCATGCGTACGTCTAAAACTGGATCTTTAGTTCTTGATGTTGTGCATGTGTATGTATAAAACTGTGGATCAGTGATTCTTGAAGTCGTGCATGAGAACGTTTTAAGCTGTGGGTCTGTGGTTCTTGAAGTCGTGCATGCGTACATCTAAAACTGTGAGTCTATGGTTCTTGAAGTTGTGCATGCGTACGTCTAAAACTGTGGGTCTGTGGTTCTTGAAGTCCTCCATGCGTACATCTAAAATGTGGATCAGTGGTTCTTGAAGTCGTGCATGAGTACATCTAAAACTGTGGATCTGTGGTTCTTGAAGTTGTGCATGCGTACATCTAAAACTGCGGGTATATGGTTCTTGAAGTTCTGCATGCGTACGTCTAAAACTGTGGGTCTGTGGTTCTTGAAGTTGTGCATGCGTACATCTAAAACTGTGGATCAGTGGTTCTTAAAGTCGCTCATGAGTATGTCAAAAACTATGGATCTGTGTTTCTTGAAGTCATGTGTGCGTACGTCTAAAACTGTGGATCAGTGGTTCTTGAAGTCGTACATGAGTACATCTAAAAGTATGGATCTGTGGTTCTAGAAGTCGTTTATGAGTATGTCTAAAACTGTGGATCTGTGGTTCTTGAAGTCGTGCATGCGTACGTCTAAATCTATGGGTCTGTGGTTCTTGAAGTTCTGCATGCATACGTCTAAAACTGGATCTGTGGTTCTTAATGTCGCTCATGAGTATGTCTAAAACAGTGGATCTGTGGTTCTTGAAGTCGTGCATGACTGCATCTAAAACTGTGGGTCTGTGGTTCTTGAAGTCGTCCATGCGTACATCTAAAATTGTGGATCAGTGGTTCTTGAAGTCGTGCATGAGTACATCTAAAACTGTGGATCTGTGGTTCATGAAGTTGTTCATGACTATGTCTAAAACTGTTGGTCTGTGGTTGATGAAGTCGATGATGTGAACGGCTAAAACTGTGGTTCAGTGATGATTCTTGAAGTCGCTAATGAGTACATCTAAAACTGTGGATCTGTGGTTCTTGAAGTCATGCATGGGTACGTCTAAAACTGTGGATCTGTGGTTCTTGAAGTCGTGCATGCGTACGTCTAAAACTGTGGGTCTGTGGTTCTTGAAGTTGTGCATGCGTACGTCTAAAACTGTGGGTCTGTGGTTCTTGAAGTTTTGCATGTGTACATCTAAAACTGTGGATCTGTGGCTCCTGAAGTTGTGCATGCGTACGTCTAAAACTGTTGGTCTGTGGTTCTTGAAGTCGTGCATGCGTACATCTAAAATTGTGGGTCTCTGGTTCTTGAAGTCATGCATGTGTATGTCTAAAACTGTGGATCAGTGGTTCTTGAAGTCGTGCATGAGTACATCTAAAACTGTGGGTCTGTGGTTCTTGAAGCTGTGCATGAGTAAGTCTAAAACTGTGGGTCTGTGGTTCTAGAAGTTGTGCATGAGTACATCTTAAACTGTGGGTCTGTGGTTCTTGAAGTTGTACATGTGTATGTCCAAAACTGTGGGTCTATGGTTCTTGAAGTTGTTCATATGTGTCTCTAAAACTGTCGGTCTGTGTTTCTTGAAGTCATGCGTGTGTACGTCTAAAACTGTGGATTTGTGGTTCTTGAAGTTGTGTATGTGTACGTCTAAAACTTTAGGTCCATGGTTCTTGAAGTCTTGCATGTGTACGTCTAAAACTGTTGGTCTGTTGCTCTTGAAGTCATGCATGTGTATGTCTAAAACTGAGGGCCTGTGGTCCTTGATGTTGTGCATGTGTATGTATAAAACTGTGGTTCAGTGATTCTTGAACTCATGCATGAGTACATCTAAAACTGTGGGTCTGTGGTTCTTGAAGCTGTGCATGAGTACGTCTAAAACTGTGTGTCTATGGTTCTTGAAGTTGTGCATGCGTACGTCTAAAACTGTGGATCAGTGGTTCTTGAAGTTGTACATGTGTATGTCCAAAACTGTGGGTCTATGGTTCTTGAAGTTGTTCATATGTGTCTCTAAAACTGTCGGTCTGTGTTTCTTGAAGTCATGCGTGTGTACGTCTAAAACTGTGGGTCTGTGTTTCTTGAAGTCGTGCATGAGTACATCTAAAACTGTGGGTCTGTGGTTCTTGAAGCTGTGCATGAGTATGTCTAAAACTGAGGGCCTGTGGTCCTTGATGTTGTGCATGTGTATGTATAAAACTGTGGTTCAGTGATTCTTGAACTCATGCATGAGTACATCTAAAACTGTGGGTCTGTGGTTCTTGAAGCTGTGCATGAGTACGTCTAAAACTGTGGGTCTGTGGTTCTTGAAGCTGTGCATGAGTACGTCTAAAACTGTGGGCCTGTGGTCCTTGAAGTTGTGCATGTGTATGTCTAAAATTGTGGATTTGTGGTTCTTGAAGTCGTACATGCATAAGTCTAAAACTTTGAGTCTATGGTTCTTGAAGTTGTGTATGTGTACGTCTAAAACTTTGGGTCCATGGTTCTTGAAGTCTTGCATGTGTACGTCTAAAACTGTTGGTCTGTTGCTCTTGAAGTCATGCATGTGTATGTCTAAAACTGAGGGCCTGTGGTCCTTGATGTTGTGCATGTGTATGTATAAAACAGTGGTTCAGTGATTCTTGAACTCATGCATGAGTACATCTAAAACTGTGGGTCTGTGGTTCTTGAAGCTGTGCATGAGTACGTCTAAAACTGTGTGTCTGTGGTTCTTGAAGCTGTGCATGAGTACGTCTAAAACTGTGGGTCCGTGTTTCTTGAAGTCGTACATGTGTACGTCTAAAACTGTTGGTCTATGGTTCTTGAAGTCGTGCTTGCGTACATCTAAAACTGTGGGTCTGTGGTTCTTGAAGGCATGCAAGTGTATGTCTAAAACTGTGGATCAGTGGTTCTTGAAGTTCCGCATGCGTACGTCTAAAACTGGATCTTTGGTTCTTGATGTTGTGCATGTGTATGTCTAAAACTGTGGATCAGTGATTCTTGAAGTCGTGCATGAGAACGTTTTAAGCTGTGTGTCTGTGGTTCTTGAAGTCGAGCATGCGTACATCTAAAACTGTGAGTCTATGGTTCTTGAAGTTGTGCATGCGTACGTCTAAAACTGTGGGTCTGTGGTTCTTGAAGTCGTCCATGCGTACATCTAAAATTGTGGATCAGTGGTTCTTGAAGTCGTGCATGAGTACATCTAAAACTGTGGATCTGTGGTTCTTGAAGTTGTGCAATCGTACATCTAAAACTGCGGGTCTATGGTTCTTGAAGTTGTGCATGCGTACGTCTAAAACTTTGGGTCTGTGGTTCTTGAAGTTGTGCATGCGTACATCTAAAACTGTGGATCAGTGGTTCTTAAAGTCGCTCATGAGTATGTCAAAAACTATGGATCTGTGGTTCTTGAAGTCATGTATGCGTACATCTAAAACTGTGGATCAGTGGTTCTTGAAGTCGTACATGAGTACATCTAAAAGTGTGGATCTGTGGTTCTAGAAGTCGTTTATGAGTATGTCTAAAACTGTGGATCTGTGGTTCTTGAAGTCGTGCATGCGTACGTCTAAATCTATGGGTCTGTGGTTCTTGAAGTTCTGCATGCGTACGTCTAAAACTGGATCTGTGGTTCTTAAAGTCGCTCATGAATATGTCTAAAACTGTGGATCTGTGGTTCTTGAAGTCGTGCATGACTGCATCTAAAACTGTGGGTCTGTGGTTCTTGAAGTCGTCCATGCGTACATCTAAAATTGTGGATCAGTGGTTCTTGAAGTCATGCATGAGTACATCTAAAACTGTGGATCTGTGGTTCTTGAAGTTGTTCATGACTATGTCTAAAACTGTTGGTCTGTGGTTGATGAAGTCGCTAATGAGTACGTCTAAAACTGTGGATCTGTGGTTCTTGAAGTCATGCATGGGTAGGTTTAAAACTGTGGAGCTGTGGTTCTTGAAGTCGTGCATGCGTACATCTAAAATTGTGGGTCTGTGGTTTTTGAAGTCATGCATGTGTATGTCTAAAACTGTGGATCAGTGGTTCTTGAAGTCGTGCATGAGTACATCTAAAACTGTGGGTCTGTGGTTCTTGAAGCTGTGCATGAGGATGTCTAAAACTGTGGGACTGTGGTTCTAGAAGTTGTGCATGAGTACGTCTTAAACTGTGGGTCTGTGGTTCTTGAAGTTGTACATGTGTATGTCCAAAACTGTGGGTCTATGGTTCTTGAAGTTGTGCATATGTGTGTCTAAAACTGTCGGTCTGCGTTTCTTGAAGTCATGCGTGTGTACGTCTAAAACTGTGGGCCTGTGGTCCTTGAAGTTGTGCATGTGTACGTCTAATACTATGGATTTGTGGTTCTTGAAGCCTTGCATGCATAAGTCTAAAACTGTGAATCTATGGTTCTTGAAGTTGTGTATGTGTACGTCTAAAACTTTGGGTCCATGGTTCTTGAAGTCTTGCATGTGTACGTCTAAAACTGTTGGTCTGTTGTTCTTGAAGTCATGCATGTGTATGTCCAAAACTGAGGGCCTGTGGTCCTTGATGTTGTGCATGTGTATGTATAAAACTGTGGTTCAGTGATTCTTGAACTCATGCATGAGTAAATCTAAAACTGTGGGTCTGTGGTTCTTGAAGCTGTGCATGAGTACGTCTAAAACTGTGGTTCTGTGGTTCTTGAAGATGTGCATGAGTATGTCTAAAACTGTGGGTCTGTGTTTCTTGAAGTCGTACATGTGTACGTCTAAAACTTTTGGTCTATGGTTCTTGAAGTCGTGCTTGCGTACATCTAAAACTGTGGGTCTGTGGTTCTTGAAGTCATGCATGTGTATGTCTAAAACTGTGGATCAATGGTTCTTGAAGCTGTGCATGTGTACGTCCAAAACTGTGGGTCTATGGTTCTTGAAGTTGTGCATGCGTATGCCTAAAACTGTCGGTCTGTGGTTCTTGAAGTCATGCATGTGTACGTCTTAAACTGTGGATCTGTGGTTCTTGAAGTCGTGCATGCGTACGTCTAAATCTGTGGGAGTGTGGTTCTTGAAGTCGTGCATGCGTACATCTAAAACTGTGGGTCTATGGTTCCTGAAGTTGTGCATGCGTACGTCTACAACTGTCGGTCTGTAGTTCTTGAAGTCATGAATATGTATGTCTAAAACTGTGGATCTGTGGTTCTTCAAGTCTTGCATGTGTACGTCTAAATCTGTGGGTCTGTGGTTCTTGAAGTTCCGCATGCGTACGTCTAAAACTGGATCTTTGGTTCTTGATGTTGTGCATGTGTATGTCTAAAACTGTGGATCAGTGATTCTTGAAGTCGTGCATGAGAACGTTTTAAGCTGTGTGTCTGTGGTTCCTGAAGTCGTGCATGCGTACATCTAAAACTGTGAGTCTATGGTTCTTGAAGTTGTGCATGCGTACGTCTAAAACTGTGGGTCTGTGGTTCTTGAAGTCGTCCATGCGTACATCTAAAATTGTGGATCAGTGGTTCTTGAAGTCGTGCATGAGTACATCTAAAACTGTGGATCTGTGGTTCTTGAAGTTGTGCAATCGTACATCTAAAACTGCGGGTCTATGGTTCTTGAATGCGTACGTCTAAAACTGTGGGTTTGTGGTTCTTGAAGTTGTGCATGCGTACATCTAAAACTGTGGATCAGTGGTTCTTAAAGTCGCTCATGAGTATGTCAAAAACTATGGATCTGTGGTTCTTGAAGTCATGTATGCGTACATCTAAAACTGTGGATCAGTTGTTCTTGAAGTCGTACATGAGTACATCTAAAAGTGTGGATCTGTGGTTCTAGAAGTCGTTTATGAGTATGTCTAAAACTGTGGATCTGTGGTTCTTGAAGTCGTGCATGCGTACGTCTAAATCTATGGGTCTGTGGTTCTTGAAGTTCTGCATGCGTACGTCTAAAACTGGATCTGTGGTTCTTAAAGTCGCTCATGAATATGTCTAAAACTGTGGATCTGTGGTTCTTGAAGTCGTGCATGACTGCATCTAAAACTGTGGGTCTGTGGTTCTTGAAGTCGTCCATGCGTACATCTAAAATTGTGGATCAGTGGTTCTTGAAGTCATGCATGAGTACATCTAAAACTGTGGATCTGTGGTTCTTGAAGTTGTTCATGACTATGTCTAAAACTGTTGGTCTGTGGTTGATGAAGTCGCTAATGAGTACATCTAAAACTGTGGATCTGTGGTTCTTGAAGTCATGCATGGGTACGTTTAAAACTGTGGAGCTGTGGTTCTTGAAGTCGTGCATGCGTACATCTAAAATTGTGGGTCTGTGGTTTTTGAAGTCATGCATGTGTATGTCTAAAACTGTGGATCAGTGGTTCTTGAAGTCGTGCATGAGTACATCTAAAACTGTGCGTCTGTGGTTCTTGAAGCTGTGCATGAGGATGTCTAAAACTGTGGGACTGTGGTTCTAGAAGTTGTGCATGTGTATGTATAAAACTGTAGTTCAGTGATTCTTGAACTCATGCATGAGTACATCTAAAACTGTGGGTCTGTGGTTCTTGAAGCTGTGCATGAGTACGTCTAAAACTGTGTGTCTGTGGTTCTTGAAGCTGTGCATGAGTACGTCTAAAACTGTCGGTCCGTGTTTCTTGACGTCGTACATGTGTACGTCTAAAACTGTTGGTCTATGGTTCTTGAAGTCGTGCTTGCGTACATCTAAAACTGTGGGTCTGTGGTTCTTGAAGGCATGCAAGTGTATGTCTAAAACTCTGGATCAGTGGTTCTTGAAGTTCTGCATGCGTACGTCTAAAACTGGATCTTTGGTTCATGATGTTGTGCATGTGTATGTCTAAAACTGTGGATCAGTGATTCTTGAAGTCGTGCATGAGAACGTTTTAAGCTGTGTGTCTGTGGTTCTTGAAGTCATGCATGCGTACATCTAAAACTGTGAGTCTATGGTTCTTGAAGTTGTGCATGCGTACGTCTAAAACTGTGGGTCTGTGGTTCTTGAAGTCGTCCATGCGTACATCTAAAATTGTGGATCAGTGGTTCTTGAAGTCGTGCATGAGTACATCTAAAACTGTGGATCTGTGGTTCTTGAAGTTGTGCAATCGTACATCTAAAACTGCGGGTCTATGGTTCTTGAAGTTGTGCATGCGTACGTCTAAAACTGTGGGTCTGTGGTTCTTGAAGTTGTGCATGCGTACATCTAAAACTGTGGATCAGTGGTTCTTAAAGTCGCTCATGAGTATGTCAAAAACTATGGATCTGTGGTTCTTGAAGTCATGTATGCGTACATCTAAAACTGTGGATCAGTGGTTCTTGAAGTCGTACATGAGTACATTTAAAAGTGTGGATCTGTGGTTCTAGAAGTCGTTTATGAGTATGTCTAAAACTGTGGATCTGTGGTTCTTGAAGTCGTGCATGCGTACGTCTAAATCTATGGGTCTGTGGTTCTTGAAGTTCTGCATGCGTACGTCTAAAACTGGATCTGTGGTTCTTAAAGTCGCTCATGAATATGTCTAAAACTGTGGATCTGTGGTTCTTGAAGTCGTGCATGACTGCATCTAAAACTGTGGGTCTGTGGTTCTTGAAGTCGTCCATGCGTACATCTAAAATTGTGGATCAGTGGTTCTTGAAGTCATGCATGAGTACATTTAAAACTGTGGATCTGTGGTTCTTGAAGTTGTTCATGACTATGTCTAAAACTGTTGGTCTGTGGTTGATGAAGTCGCTAATGAGTACGTCTAAAACTGTGGATCTGTGGTTCTTGAAGTCATGCATGGGTACGTTTAAAACTGTGGAGCTGTGGTTCTTGAAGTCGTGCATGCGTACATCTAAAATTGTGGGTCTGTGGTTTTTGAAGTCATGCATGTGTATGTCTAAAACTGTGGATCAGTGGTTCTTGAAGTCGTGCATGAGTACATCTAAAACTGTCGGTCTGTGGTTCTTGAAGCTGTGCATGAGGATGTCTAAAACTGTGGGACTTTTGTTCTAGAAGTTGTGCATGAGTACGTCTTAAACTGTGGGTCTGTGGTTCTTGAAGTTGTACATGTGTATGTCCAAAACTGTGGGTCTATGGTTCTTGAAGCTGTGCATGACTATGTCTAAAACTGTTGGTCTGTGGTTGATGAAGTCGCTAATGAGTACGTCTAAAACTGTCGGTCTGTGGTTCTTGAAGTCATGCATGTGTACGTCTTAAACTGTGGATCTGTGGTTCTTGAAGTTGTGCATGCGTACGTCTAAATCTGTGGGAGTGTGGTTCTTGAAGTCGTGCATGCGTACATCTAAAACTGTGGGTCTATGGTTCCTGAAGTTGTGCATGCGTACGTCTACAACTGTCGGTCTGTAGTTCTTGAAGTCATGAATATGTATGTCTAAAACTGTGGATCTGTGGTTCTTCAAGTCTTGCATGTGTACGTCTAAATCTGTGGGTCTGTGGTTCTTGAAGTTCCGCATGCGTACGTCTAAAACTGGATCTTTGGTTCTTGATGTTGTGCATGTGTATGTCTAAAACTGTGGATCAGTGATTCTTGAAGTCGTGCATGAGAACGTTTTAAGCTGTGTGTCTGTGGTTCTTGAAGTCGTGCATGCGTACATCTAAAACTGTGAGTCTATGGTTCTTGAAGTTGTGCATGCGTACGTCTAAAACTTTGGGTCTGTGGTTCTTGAAGTCGTCCATGCGTACATCTAAAATTGTGGATCAGTGGTTCTTGAAGTCGTGCATGAGTACATCTAAAACTGTGGATCTGTGGTTCTTGAAGTTGTGCAATCGTACATCTAAAACTGCGGGTCTATGGTTCTTGAAGTTGTGCATGCGTACGTCTAAAACTGTGGGTCTGTGGTTCTTGAAGTTGTGCATGCGTACATCTAAAACTGTGGATCAGTGGTTCTTAAAGTCGCTCATGAGTATGTCAAAAACTATGGATCTGTGGTTCTTGAAGTCATGTATGCGTACATCTAAAACTGTGGATCAGTTGTTCTTGAAGTCGTACATGAGTACATCTAAAAGTGTGGATCTGTGGTTCTAGAAGTCGTTTATGAGTATGTCTAAAACTGTGGATCTGTGGTTCTTGAAGTCGTGCATGCGTACGTCTAAATCTATGGGTCTGTGGTTCTTGAAGTTCTGCATGCGTACGTCTAAAACTGGATCTGTGGTTCTTAAAGTCGCTCATGAATATGTCTAAAACTGTGGATCTGTGGTTCTTGAAGTCGTGCATGACTGCATCTAAAACTGTCTGTCTGTGGTTCTTGAAGTCGTGCTTGTGTATGTCTAAAACTGTGGATCAGTGGTTCTTGAAGTCGTGCATGAGTACATCTAAAACTGTGGATCTGTGGTTCTTGAAGTTGTTCATGACTATGTCTAAAACTGTTGGTCTGTGGTTGATGAAGTCGTGCATGTGTACGGCTAAAACTGTGGTTCAGTGATGATTCTTGAAGTCGCTCATGAGTACGTCTAAAACTGTGGATCTGTGTTTCTTGAATTTGTGCATGACTGCATCTAAAACTGTGGATCTGTGGTTCTTGAAGTCATGCAGGTGTACGTCTAAAACTTTGGATCAGTGGTTCTTGAAGTTGTGCATGAGAACGTTTTTAACTGTGGGTCTGTGGTTCTTGAAGTCGTGCATGCGTACATCTAAAACTGTGGGTCTATGGTTCTTGAAGTTGTGCATGCGTACGTCTAAAACTGTGGGTCTGTGGTTCTTGAAGTTGTGCATGCGTACATCTAAAACTATGGATCAGTGGTTCTTAAAGTCGCTCATGAGTATGTCAAAAACTATGGATCTGTGGTTCTTGAAGTCATGCATGCGTACGTTTAAAACTGTGGATCAGTGGTTCTTGAAGTCGTACATGAGTACATCTAAAAGTGTGGATCTGTGGTTCTAGAAGTCGTTTATGAGTATGTCTAAAACTGTGGATCTGTGGTCTAAAATTCTAAAATTGTGGGTCTCTGGTTCTTGAAGTCATGCATGTGTATGTCTAAAACTGTGGATCAGTGGTTCTTGAAGTCGTGCATGAGTACATCTAAAACTGTGGGTCTGTGGTTCTTGAAGCTGTGCATGAGTAAGTCTAAAACTGTGGGTCTGTGGTTCTAGAAGTTGTGCATGAGTACATCTTAAACTGTGGGTCTGTGGTTCTTGAAGTTGTACATGTGTATGTCCAAAACTGTGGGTCTATGGTTCTTGAAGTTGTTCATATGTGTCTCTAAAACTGTCAGTCTGTGTTTCTTGAAGTCATGCGTGTGTACGTCTAAAACTGTGGATTTGTGGTTCTTGAAGTCGTGCATGCATAAGTCTAAAACTTTGAGTCTATGGTTCTTGAAGTTGTTTATGTGTACGTCTAAAACTTTAGGTCCATGGTTCTTGAAGTCTTGCATGTGTACGTCTAAAACTGTTGGTATGTTGCTCTTGAAGTCATGCATGTGTATGTCTAAAACTGAGGGCCTGTGGTCCTTGATGTTGTGCATGTGTATGTATAAAACTGTGGTTCAGTGATTCTTGAACTCATGCATGAGTACATCTAAAACTGTGGGTCTGTGGTTCTTGAAGCTGTGCATGAGTACGTCTAAAACTGTGGGTCTGTGGTTCTTGAAGCTGTGCATGAGTATGTCTAAAACTGAGGGCCTGTGGTCCTTGATGTTGTGCATGTGTATGTATAAAACTGTGGTTCAGTGATTCTTGAACTCATGCATGAGTACATCTAAAACTGTGGGTCTGTGGTTCTTGAAGCTGTGCATGAGTACGTCTAAAACTGTGGGTCTGTGGTTCTTGAAGCTGTGCATGCGTACGTCTAAATCTGTGGGAGTGTGGTTCTTGAAGTCGTGCATGCGTACATCTAAAACTGTGGGTCTATGGTTCCTGAAGTTGTGCATGCGTACGTCTACAACTGTCGGTCTGTAGTTCTTGAAGTCATGAATATGTATGTCTAAAACTGTGGATCTGTGGTTCTTCAAGTCTTGCATGTGTACGTCTAAATCTGTGGGTCTGTGGTTCTTGAAGTTCCGCATGCGTACGTCTAAAACTGGATCTTTGGTTCTTGATGTTGTGCATGTGTATGTCTAAAACTGTGGATCAGTGATTCTTGAAGTCGTGCATGAGAACGTTTTAAGCTGTGTGTCTGTGGTTCTTGAAGTCGTGCATGCGTACATCTAAAACTGTGAGTCTATGGTTCTTGAAGTTGTGCATGCGTACGTCTAAAACTTTGGGTCTGTGGTTCTTGAAGTCGTCCATGCGTACATCTAAAACTGTGGATCAGTGGTTCTTGAAGTCGTGCATAAGTACATCTAAAACTGTGGATCTGTGGTTCTTGAAGTTGTTCATGTCTATGTCTAAAACTGTTGGTCTGTGGTTGATGAAGTCGTGCATGTGTACGGCTAAAACTGTGGTTCAGTGATGATTCTTGAAGTCGCTCATGAGTACGTCTAAAACTGTGGATCTGTGTTTCTTGAATTTGTGCATGACTGCATCTAAAACTGTGGATCTGTGGTTCTTGAAGTCATGCAGGTGTACGTCTAAAACTTTGGATCAGTGGTTCTTGAAGTTGTGCATGAGAATGTTTTTAACTGTGGGTCTGTGGTTCTTGAAGCTGTGCATGAGTACGTCTAAAACTGTGGGTCCGTGTTTCTTGAAGTCGTACATGTGTACGTCTAAAACTGTTGGTCTATGGTTCTTGAAGTCGTGCTTGCGTACATCTAAAACTGTGGGTCTGTGGTTCTTGAAGTCATGCAAGTGTATGTCTAAAACTGTGGATCAGTGGTTCTTGAAGTCGTGCATGAGTACATCTAAAAGTGTGGATCTGTGGTTCTAGAAGTCGTTTATGAGGATGTCTAAAACTGTGGGACTGTGGTTCTAGAAGTTGTGCATGAGTACGTCTTAAACTGTGGGTCTGTGGTTCTTGAAGTTGTACATGTGTATGTCCAAAACTGTGGGTCTATGGTTCTTGAAGTTTTGCATATGTGTGTCTAAAACTGTCGGTCTGTGTTTCTTGAAGTCATGCGTGTGTACGTCTAAAACTGTGGGCCTGTGGTCCTTGAAGTTGTGTATGTGTACGTCTAATACTGTGGATTTGTGGTTCTTGAAGCCGTGCATGCATAAGTCTAAAACTGTGAATCTATGGTTCTTGAAGTTGTGTATGTGTACGTCTAAAACTTTGGGTCCATGGTTCTTGAAGTCTTGCATGTGTACGTCTAAAACTGTTGGTCTGTTGTTCTTGAAGTCATGCATGTGTATGTCTAAAACTGAGGGCCTGTGGTCCTTGATGTTGTGCATGTGTATGTATAAAACTGTGGTTCAGTGATTCTTGAACTCATGCATGAGTAAATCTAAAACTGTGGGTCTGTGGTTCTTGAAGCTGTGCATGAGTACGTCTAAAACTGTGGTTCTGTGGTTCTTGAAGCTGTGCATGAGTATGTCTAAAACTGTGGGTCTGTGTTTCTTGAAGTCGTACATGTGTACGTCTAAAACTTTTGGTCTATGGTTCTTGAAGTCGTGCTTGCGTACATCTAAAACTGTGGGTCTGTGGTTCTTGAAGTCATGCATGTGTATGTCTAAAACTGTGGATCAGTGGTTCTTGAAGCTGTGCATGTGTACGTCCAAAACTGTGGGTCTATGGTTCTTGAAGTTGTGCATGCGTATGCCTAAAACTGTCGGTCTGTGGTTCTTGAAGTCATGCATGTGTACGTCTTAAACTGTGGATCTGTTGTTCTTGAAGTCGTGCATGCGTACGTCTAAATCTGTGGGAGTGTGGTTCTTGAAGTCGTGCATGCGTACATCTAAAACTGTGGGTCTATGGTTCCTGAAGTTGTGCATGCGTACGTCTACAACTGTCGGTCTGTAGTTCTTGAAGTCATGAATATGTACGTCTAAAACTGTGGATCTGTGGTTCTTGAAGTCGTGCATGCGTACGTCTAAATCTGTGGGTCTGTGGTTCTTGAAGTTCTGCATGCGTACGTCTAAAGCTGGAACTGTGGTTCTTGAAGTCATGCATGTGTATGTCTAAAACTGAGGTCCTGCGGTCCTTGATGTGTGCATGTGTATGTCTAAAACTGTAGATCAGTGATTCTTGAAGTCGTGCATGAGTACATCTAAAACTGTGGGTCTGTGGTTCTTGAAGCTGTGCATGAGTACGTCTAAAACTGCGGGTCTGTGTTTCTTGAAGTCGTGTATGAAAACGTATAAAACTGTGGGTCTGTGTTTCTTGAAGTCGTGCATGCGTACGTCTCAAACTGTTGATCTGTGGTTCATGAAGTAGTGTACGTCTAAAACTCTGGGTCTGTGGTTCTTGAAGCTGTGCATGTGTTCGTCTAAAACTTTGGGTCCGTGGTTCTTGAAGTCGTGCATGTGTACGTCTAAAATTGTGGATTGTTGGTTCTTGAAGTCGTGCATGTGTACATCTAAAACTGTTTATCTGTGGTTCTTGAAGTCGTGTATGTGTATATCTAAAACTGTGGGGGCTAGGGCTCTCTGGCTCTGCAGAGCAATGATATTGAAACGGAAACCAAGCAGTAAGAGCAGGTAGAGCTCATTCCATCCTTAATCTGGTTCATAAATTTACCCAATGAAAGGAAAACCTCTCATCTCGAAGCTTTACCTCAAGTGATTTTCTGAAGCCAAGTGAAAGTTTCAAATTCCTGTTCTTTGGCTTGTTGTCTTTGGAGTGGACTCACTCTCAGGCCATTGTACTATCCTTGACCTTAAGTGTCTTATCATTTGGCCCTGCAGAGCAGAGGTCACTCTGCAATAGGTGACCCTTCCCCCTGCCCACCCCATTCGGCTTTTGTACAAGTAGAAGAGGTCCCTCTCCATCTAAAGATAATATACCAAGTACTCTGGAATAGACCCCAATGCAGCTTTGAACGACCGGGAATGGAAGACGAGTGGAAAAGTTGAAGAAGATTTAAGATTTACAGACTTCAACGGTCTACTATAAAGTGTCTTAATGCTTTTAGAAAAGAGATATGCCTCCTCTTCCATGTTGTTTCTGGTGGACTGGCTTAACCCCACATCCTGGTCATGAGTTCATCATGAGAGGCCAATTTGAATCCTGGTGTGTCTTTGTTCGCTCAGCTGATAGCCAGAAAAAAAAAATGAAAGTACTCCACCGTGTCTCTGATTTGGATAAACTGTGTTATTTCTTGCTCATTACGCTGAAACGGCTCCAAGCTCAACACGGCTGCTAAACCGGAGGAGAGAGGGGACATGAAGAGCAAGAAGAAAGGGGGAAATGGACTGCAGGAGTTGGTTAAAGGGATAGACGAGTGATGGTTTGGAGAACTGACAAGCAGAAAAGGGGAGTTAAAGACCTGGTGGCGCGGAGGTCACCTCACCTAGGGCCTGTTAGATGCCCCATAATGCAATGATGGGATCAATTACAGGCCACACTGGGACTGAGAAGCCGCACAGGCCAATGGCTCCAAATGGTTGCATGTGACTTTGAGATGCAGGACTTTGACTGCTCCAGGAATCAGACCTGGGGGGTCTGCTGTGTGGAAATTCACACCACATTACTGCTGTCTGTATGACCAAAGACCCTGACCGTCCTCATGGTCATCATGCCTCATAGAGTTTCAACGGGGTAAATGGACCGGCTGACGGTCCACATCCGGGTTGAGGAGAGCTACAGTCGCCCTGTCAGCTTCAGCTGCTGGCCGCCAGCAAGCTGCCACCTCACACTGAGGTGTGGCTGCTGTCACGACTTCATCAACGGATGTTTGATTTACCAGCTCAAATTGTACAACACATGGAGACACTAGATAAGGATATATAGTGCCGTCAAAAAGTATTCGGACAGTTGCACATTTTGTAACTGTCAGGGTATCCAACATTAACGGAATCAAATATATGGCGAGTATAATTAACCAAGGTTGCAATTTGTTGTCTTTTTGAGATGCCAAAAAGGTGATGTCGACTCATTCCTAGGACCATGAAAAATTTGTGTGAAAAGGGTTCGATATGTGGGCATGTTGTATGTAAGTTTTGAAGTTCCTTCCATATTGTCTTCATGTTTAAATTGAACAAAATAAAGTAAAAAAAAAAAAGTCAAAGTATAGTCAACACGTTCTCATCCCAACTCATCACATACTGACGCTTCGTCAGACCCCTCGACGTCACTTTTCATCGCGGTAAACACATGCTTAATGTTGTGAATTAAACAAAAACCACAGCACTTTCCCTGAGCATTTACTGTTGCCACGGATGGATTTACATTGTAGTTAATGGAAAGCCTGGTGTGACACTTACCGGCGCGAAAGGGTGCCTTTTGCGGTGGTATTTGACACCCTGTGAATGAGAACGGGCTAGTTTAGTATGTCTTAAAAAAGTTTTTAAAAAAAAGTCATAGTATGTCATAGAAAAATCCTTAAAAATTCTTACTATAGTATCTCATAAAAACTCATAAAACAGCCATTATCATATATCATAAACAAGTCATAAAAAGTCAAAGTCAGCAACTGTGAAGAACCACAGACATCAACAAGACATTATACTGATGATGCTCTATAGGCCTGTACTGCAGCCATCTTCACTTCCTTGTTGTTTGGGGTCTTTTTGCTTTGAATTTGGTTTTAAACGCAACAGTTGGATTAGTTGGATTGAGGTCAGGTGATTGACTTGGACAGTCCAGAACATACCACTGTTGACCCTAAAAAAAACTGTTATTGCCTTGTTTGCATGTTTGGGGTCAGTGTCCTGCTGCATTGTTTTACAATCAGGGCACTATGTATAAAAAGGCCATAATATTAGTAATTCGATGTGGATGTTAACACCCTCAAATGAAAGCTGAAAGTCAGCACTTATTATCCACGTCACTGTCCTCTTTGCCATTTCATTTGAAATGAAACAGAGAAAAATAAATTTAAAATGTGTTGTTGTCTTATTGTGATAGTGGACTAAAACAACACACGAGAGTAATGCTTACGAAAGGAATTCAACTTGTAGATCAAAATATTTTTGGGGAATGCATCTACTGTCTGATGTTTTAAAGGGCATTTTAGTCATTTCCATGCAGATCAAATTCATCAGGTGACTCGGCTGATGTAAAAGAACACTGGTTTGAAATACAGCATCAGAAAAGAGTCCCATTATCGACTGTCCTTGAAACTTTTCAAATGAAATCCACAGAATCTGAAGGTCGGCAGAGTTTTCTTCGGTCATGTTCATTCATGGCAACATAAGCACTGAACTCTTGCTCCCGGCTCTTTTTTTTTTTTTTTTCCTCAACGTGAAAGTAAAAAAAGCTAAATGTTCTGTTGTTTTGTTGTTGATCTTCGATTAATCATGAGACGCCAAGTGCAAGAACCGTGTCCAGCCTTGTTTATGCAGGGCTCAGCTAGGGCCCTTTCAAATACACACACACACACACACACACACAGTGGCACATGAAAACACACACTTGTGCAGCAGGAGCAGCAGCAGCACTGAAAAGATCACTGCTTTCCTCCTGTTATGCAAATGCATCAAAACGCTTGAGTGAGAATTATATATGAATCCAATGAGGCTTTTTCTCTCTTTTAGAAATGCTTAGCCACAAGTACTGAGAGCCCTCAATGGCAAGCGTCCGCTTCACTCCCTGGCCATGCGTATTATTCAGCTTGATGAGACGCAAACTGACATAAGCACCCGGGCTCACTTTCACCCACTGGCAATCCGATTATATGGCCAACACGGCATCAATGCTGCAGGGCCAACAGGCAGTGAAGTCCGTCAAGCATCCCCTCCTCCACCCAAGCCCCTTCTTTCCCCATTCATACCTTCTTCTTCTATGACTGCTCTGCACAGCTATCCCTCCCACATACATACACACACTTCTTGAAGCTTCCAGCCCAGTAAACAATAAACCTCCTGACCAGAGTTGTAAAAATTATCAAGTTTTAGCCTCTTCTTGGAAAGATGAAAAACTTTTAATTGCTCCTTTTTATGGATGTCTTTCACTGTGCATGACTAAAACAAGCAGCATTTCCTCATTTCATAATCACTCATGGCGCAAAGAACTGAAAAATCCTGCAAATTTTATTACGTTTCCTCTATCTGTCCTTGCCGGCTTTGCAGCTCTGCAGAGCACAAAGACAGTATTAGGCAGCTGCATGTGGTGGCCTTCTGAACCCTGTCTAGGGCCGGTTCATTCCTTAATAATCAGATATTAGCGGCTATATCTATATCAAACAAGTGCTGCAGGTCGGCCCGACCGGGAGAGTCACCACTTATGTCACGACGGGACTCCTAAGCTAAACCGGTGTTGACAACCACACAGCCTGGCCTTCTTTTCCGTGCTGCGCGGCGACGCTTTGGGTCCTCAGACAGGGCACCCGTTGGAGCAGTGGGTGTTTACATGACGCTACACCCGAAAAGACTGCCAGGTGCTCGGGGTGGGGGTCGGAGTGGAGGCTCCTTCTTGCAAATCGCCCCGCGTCCGTGAAACTAATGTAGAGATGAGATTAAACTCGCAGAGAGATACATTTGCAATTGATTAACGCTGAGCCACTGTGACAAATCGTATATACTTTTGAGGGAGTGTGTGCGAGTGTTTTTGTGTGTGTGTGTGTGTGTGTGTGTGTGTGTGTGTGTGTGTGTGTGTGTGTGTGTGTGTGGACTTAATACTGCCAGATTATTGTTAAAACTAAAGAGGTTGGATAAACAATAACTACTTACACACCTGATTCTGAGTATTTTTGAGCACCAGATGCTGTTATCAGAAACTCAAATATTCAGATTTAGTATAAATTGTAATGATTTCGGGTGGAGTATAATGAGCCAGTGGAGGATGTTCCACCTGCCTGCCATCCCCTTCTAAAACAAGGATTTAGAGGACTACTGTGTTTCCTCTGCACCCCTCTGTTTTGTCTGGTATTAATGAGCAATTAACTTTGCATACAAGGTCACAGACAATGGTATTGGTTGTCAGATTATGCTAATGCTGTTGGCTGTGGCTGCACTGAAAGAGGACAGGGAATCCCTGTGAATAGAGAGGGTTGTGGCCTTTCTACGAGATGAGAAAATGATATGCAAACTGTACCAACATGCGCTTTAAGAGGATTAGGACGCCACTCGACATCCATACTGACAACTGCAAATAAATGAACAGCAAAAAAGGGGAGGCAAGTGTCCCAGTCTGGACCAGAGAGAGCAATAAACTTTCTTTGAAAGTGGAACTTGTGTTTGGACGGTTAATGAAAATGTAAATGCATGTTCTTAATGATGTGACTTGATGAGTTGTAAACGTGGGAGGTGAAGATGAGATCACAAAATATGACAAAAGCCCTACTGAAAGAATTCGGAGTGGGGTGAAGCAGATGAAAGAAATAGCCTGGGGTGAAACTAAGAAGTTGAACTCCCATGGCCAAGTGAGGAGGGACAGGTGCAGCCAGAGTTCATACAGAGCGCTTTGTGCACTGATATGGCTCCAGTCCATTTGGGGAAGAGGGAGGGGCCCATGTTTAATACAAAGTTAATATCGATTTAATGCTTGTCACTGCTCTTCTGAATCTTGTGCCATTGCTAATTCGCTCAGTGCTGAGCTGGGCTTTTGCGCCGCCTGCGCCAGATGCTGCAGGAACCTTCAGTGCCGCCGGCGAGCCGAGGTGAAGCCGCGGCCAAAACACCCCGAGTGGGAGCCACCGCTGAGGTGAAGCCCAGTCAGAAACTGAATCCACTGAAATAGTTGTTTGGTTAACTTCACATGGCAGGAGACGAGGATTCACTTGAAGAACTGTGACATTTGAAGGCACCATGGACTCAAGTCTGAAAAATAACGTGTAATCTTGGCAGACGTATTCAGAAACTTCACTTCAGTAAAAGCAATACTACAGGGGAAAATGCTTCATTACAAGTACATTTTACTTTATATTTTATAATTTAGGTATTTATTATGTCAAAGGGCTCCTTTCTGCGTGTTATTTTCATATTATTGTCTTATTTTTAATAATACTAATTGGGACAGTGTCTTTTTAGCAAGTAAGAAAGGTACTATGCCATTGCAACACAGTCTCACGGCACTCAGTGAAATAGTCACAAAATGTAATCTATTTGATTTGTGACACGAATTTACCTTTTTTTGTGTCATTTTCCTACGAATGTCCAGCGACATGTGACAATGTCACGTTTCAATTTCCGCTCCAGTCGTTTCAAAATAAAACTACTTAGTTAGGTTCAGGAAAAGATCAACTTGGTTAGGCTTAGGCAACAAAACTACTTACAAGTGTATGAGACGACTGAGATGTGAGGGAGAGGGCTGAAGGGCAGCCTATATTAGATCTATTGTTTAGGGAATTTTTGAAGTGCCTGAATGTGTCATTAAAAAGAAAATGCAACACAGTCTCACGGCAGTTCGTGAAATAATCACAAAATATAATCTATTTGATTTGTGTACATTGACACGAATTTCCTTTTTTTGTGACGTTAGCCACGACTTTCAACAAAGTATTTTTCATGCGTTTTCCTACGAATGTCCAGCAACACGTGACGCACGTGTCAATTTCTTCTCCAGTCTTTTCAAAATAAAACTATTTTGTTAGGTTTTGGAAAAGATCGCAGTTTGGGTTAAAATAACTATGGAAATAACTTAAAGCAGCAGTGGGTAGAAATGTAGCAAATATGATTTTAAAAAGTTATTTTTATAAAATGGTCACTATATCCTGACAGTAGTGCATGAGACAGGTAATCTGAAAAAGATCATTTGCCTCTGTGTCCTTCGGTGGTCCTTATGGCATCTGCAAGATTTCACAGACCAGAGTAAATCAATCAGAGCCGAGCTGGAGCCTGCCATCTCTGAGCAGCTGTCAATCACGTGTGAACTCCGATCAAACGGTAAAACTAGGCAGCGCTGGTCAAATAAGAATCAATATTCTGTTACTGTAATGATTATTTCTCTCCTCAAATGTTTTCAGAAACAATTTGTAGTCTACTGTTTAGCTGTAAAATGAGATAGTTTGTGACCTGGCAGCCATGTTGAGATCAGTTGAAGAAATACCAAGCACCGCCCACCAGCCGGAGCACAGCCAATAGAAACACTCAATAGGAACGCTCTCTCTGAAATGACATGTGATTGGTCAAAGTCTCCCGTCACAAGCTAGATTTTTTAAAGCCTGAGAACCGAGCCCTGAGGAGGTACAGAAATCTAGTTTTCTCTCAGAACACTTGAATTACAATATTGAAAGGTTATTATGGAATTTTGCCCAATGATGCCAAAAGCATTCTGCCTACTGAAGCTTTAAGTATGGAAGTTATGTGACAAATAAATCAACCTTGACTTCTGGTTTCATATAGGACATGAACACTGGTCTCCTGGGCGAAAGTCCTATGTTTTTTGACCCACCCATCCACCCTGACCTCCTTTCTACTCAGCGTTTGCTGCTCTTTATACTTGCAATTACATGCAAATTGATTTTGTGCTGAGCGTCACGTAAAAATGTGAAATTCGTGTCTATGTACACGAATCAATACTTTAAATTTTATGACTAATTTCACAAACTGCTGTGCGACTGGGCTGAAATAGGTGTTCAAATTTAGACTGCAATTTTTTTCAATTTAACCCCAACCGACCTGGGGAGGCAGAATTTTGGGAAAATACACTCCTAGCACATTTAACAAAATTGTGCCTTTCACGTTTGGGTTGGGTTTCTAAAAAACTTAATAAATTGTTACCAGACACCTGTATGTGTTCAGGGATCAAATTATTTTCATTACTGTACAGTAGTCTGTGAGTAATGGAAGGTGATTTGGTGTTATATACAATAGTGTCCCAACCGACCCTGCTCTCCCCTATAGCTTTCAAATGTATAAAAAGAATAATTAAATATAAAATATCATTAAATTGAAATAAGTAAAGCAAAACAGTACTTGAGTAAATTTACATGGAAAAAAATCCCATTAAGAGCCTATAATATTCAACATTTGATATCTGAAATTCAACTTTATTTCTTATTTATTTTATTAACTTTTTTTAAGCCCCTTTAATAACAATATTGACAATATTACAATATCCTTGTAATGTTTTTGGAGACTTCTAGTATGTATGGAGATTCAATAGTGTTCTGTCTTTCTGTCTTGCACTTATAGATAAATAATATGTAATGTCCATTTTCTATGATATCCGAAAATGTATTAAAAGTAGGCTATTTGGCATGTAATGCCACAGAAAATGTCTACATCTGTCAGAATGGATGTGCTAATTGTAATAAATTATTTTAATTTACCAAACCCTGCTGGAGTTGGATGCAGGCTGAATGGCTGCAGGGCGGAGAGATTGATGGACTGCAGACCGCTGTCATATACGAGGCTGCAACCAGTCAGCACAATCTGTTCATCCCCCGGTAAAGTGAAAAGATGGGGAGATCCCTTTTTCCTCGGTGCGTCCACGTCACCAATAAATAATGAGGGAATAATAAACAGTTAACCACCTGTCGGACCCGCGGCACAATGGGGCGGCCCATAGAGAGCCTCTCATGCATGGGTAACATATTTACTCAGCCCCTTTCACTTAACGAAGCAGAAAGAGAGCCAAGACAATGGTTAAGTTCATCTATTTGGTAAACTGGCTGCAGGGTCCTGTCGGAAAAAGCACAACAATCCGAAAAAAAATTCGGATATAGTGCATATATTGTACAGCTTTATTGTACAACATATAGCTGGAAATTCATTTAGGAATATTCTAAATTTAAGTGTGGTCTACTGGTAATCCCTATATTATATAATAAGTGGTTAAAATGAGTAATCCCCCCTGTCTAAGGATACCATAAATGATATGATCAGCAGGTAATCCCTAGGGGGATTTTAGCCTACCATAAGTGAACATAAACATAATGAGGTGGTGTCAATGTGACTATTAAATATATAAAATACTGAAATTCCACATTTAATATTGTAAGAATACAATTAATAATACATATGATCTGATAAAATTGTAATAATTAAGCGTTGGACACACTGTAAACTCCCAAATACGTACCAATAGTATAATAATTTGTAATAAACGTATTGGACCTGGTGATGATGTGCTCGAAAAATACTACAAATTACCCCATAATGCCATGTAAACTTTAACAGTGAATCCTAGGATGATTATGATAAAGTGATTGGTCTTTAACAAGGGGGAAGGGGTGTTATTATTTCAGAGATGTGCTTTTAATGGCCTTAATTCAGCCGCAGCCAGCTGTTTTTACTCGGCCTGGTAAAGGAGCGGGCGACGTGGCAAGCTTGCAAAGCTCGTAGAAATTAGTCTCGGTCAGCCAGAGCAGCCATGCTTCCTGCTAACCATCTGCTTACCGCTCACAAAAGGAGGATTTCGGGCAGCCAAGAAGTAGGCTAAAGGAATACGGGCTCATAAAAAAGCTTTGAAGGTCTCGTTACTTAGCGGAGGTGTAACTGTGGTGGTGGCGGAGAGCTGATGTGTTAACGCTTGTTTGTGCGTCCTGCTTGCGCTCATAAAGCAGACGCACCTCTGATGAGCATTGACTCTCTCCAAAGGATCATTTCACGGAGGCGTTCCCTTTTTAATTATCGGATTGTGGCCAGTTTATATTAGATTGATGACGAACCACTTATCGTTATTTGAGCTGAGCCCAAATGATTCAAACTGACTGGCTGGTTTACTTGAAACAGAAATGTCACTGACGGACTAATGTGGATAAAACCGTGTGCGTAAATTGACCTTTAACGTGAATACAAATTTGTTTACGCACACTTTAAATTAAACAAAGAGCCTTTCTTCTTTAGTTTCTTTTTAATAACTGATATTAAAAACAAATTTAAAAACATGAATATTATCAAAAATAATATTACAATTATAATTTATATTATTTGGTTGTTAATAATCTCGAGTAAACAATAGTAACTGCGCACGGACTCGCCATCTATACCGGGATATTCCGGGTTTTTTTTCTTTAAGTGGAAAAAGAGTGTAAAAAAAAAACATATTTAATGTAAAAGAAAATAATGAAAAATAAATTAAAAAAATAATAAAAAATAAATTATAAATACTAACTCAAAAGCTGTCAATAAAAAGGTATAAATGACAAACTAGAATACAGATTAATAAAATACAATCATGTATAAACCTTTGTTTTTTTTAGTTTCTTGATTGATTTTAAATCTAAATCAAACTTTTCCAAATAGTTTTATGGTATTTCTTATTTTAATTGGGTTTCAACAATTAGGCGTTTTTTTCTCCTCTTTGGTTCTGCGATGCATTTTCGCCTAATTGCTTTGCTTTAACGGGTTTTCAGGGGCAAAGCTGACAGAACACGACTATCAGGCTCCAAGTCGCTTTAATAAGAGTTTTATATGGGGTCTCAGTGTCCGCTCATATGAATGCGTTTTAAATCAAATCACAGATGCACTTTTATTCAGCCGGTTAAAATAGCAGAACAAAACCGTCTTTAGGAATAAAGCTTTTTTTATTCCTCTGGGCTTTTTTTTTTAAGCGGAGAGAGGGAAGGAGAGAAAGGCCGAGGGGCGCCTCCTCCGCAGCTGAGGGTGACAGTTAGTTCATGGTTAACAGGATCAGGAGCGCGCGGCTCAGGCCGCACACTTCTGCTGTGCGCACTGAGCTGCTGCTCTGTGCACTGAATGGAGCCTGTGCAGAAAAAAGACAAGTGATATTTAACACATCTGTTAAAGCGTTTTGATAGCAGAAATCCGTTTAAGACATTATTCCATGACGAGGGCCAGATTGAGTGTTGAGAATCCTATGAAACCCTAAAACTGATTTACATTTGATATGCTGCGCAGTGTGGGAAATGTAGACTTTACAATAAATGTATTCTATTAGTGGTATTATAGTTTTACTTTTATCAGCCTTTATGTGTTTCATTTTGATGCACTGAAAATAGAATAAAAGAATATTTTTACATTTTTAACGAGTTGGCTGTATTTTGTATATTCTGCATAACAGAGAGACACTCTGAATGGAAAGAATAAAGTATCTTTTTCTTAAGTGCTCATTAAAAGTCCCCCTATAATGATTGGATCTGTAAAGATTGCTCTTTAATTAGGCCGCTTGCCTCTGCCAAACAAAACAAATTGAAAGGAAAGTGGTCAACATGCAAAATTGATAGTTGAGCCTCTTTTGTGATGGGGACATTGTGTGTTTCTTGCTTATGAAGTCTAATGCAATCATAAATTGCGTCCTCCGGCCAATCAGCTGGCCGGGGGATGCGGCATGAAAGCGACCCATGTGGAGAACTTTGTTGAGCCCCATTGTTGAGGCTGTCAGCCCCGAGCAGAGGGCCGAGGGGGGGCAGGCTGCTATAAAACTCCTCTCCCCAGAGTGAGGAAACCAGAGGAGTTAGCAGCCATTCACACGACTGATTCTCTCCCAGCTGACACGAGGAGTATCTCACATTTCACACTGATTTTTTTAAAACCGGGACCATGATGATCCCAAGTGTCCTCGCGCCTCCTGCCTTCTACCCGGGGCTGTACCGGCCCGCCGCTGCTCTGCCGCTCCACCACACCCTGCCGTCCGCCTTCCCTACCCACTCCAGCTTTCTAGTGGAGGACCTGCTGCGGATAAGCCGGCCCGCCGCCTTCGTTAACCGGACTGTCCCGTCGGCGTGCGCCTCGCTGCCCACAGCCACCACCACCGTGTCCTTCAGCGGCGAGCCCACGACCACCACGGTGACGCGCGAATCGTGCTCGCCGAAAATGTCGGTGTCGAGCAGCAAGGACCCAACTTTTCTCAAGTTTGGAGTGAGCGCCATCCTCGCACCTTCACCAAAGACCGGTGAGTAGACAGGACTCTGTGTTTGTTTTAGATTTATTTGAGTCATTCAGGAATTATTTTTAACATGTGATGTTCCTCCACAGCGTCCTCACACTTTGCACTCCACAGCCTGCACTCCAAGACCTTCCCCATCCCCTGCTTTGACGGAACCTTTCACCCCATATTCAGGACACCTTATTTACCAGGTAGGCGCAATTTTATACGCACTTCTCCTCTATAGATCCACCTCTCTTCAGCCTTTAGAATTCTGTCTGAACTAATTGCTTTTAATTGTAAAACACTCTTGCACCCTGTCATATATTTTTTACCAGAAAATAAGAAATCACTGTCTTATTAACGGGGAGCTCTGGCCCCTGCCCGGACCCACCCACCCACCCCCTAATTAACCAATTATCCCAAATCGTCACGCTCTAAATTTGAGGCGGGCTGGCGAGTTATAGTCCCCCTTGCTTCCCATTGGGGGCGTTTTGGTATTTCCCCGGCCCCGCGTTTTCCCACAGAGCCCGGGGGGCCACCGGGCTGCCATGGCGGGCAACAAAGCTTTCAGCACCGTGACCAATTTGGTCAGCTCCCACCGGGCGAACCACCCACACACCCAGGAGAGTGACTTTTACCAGGGGGGGCAAAGGCGTGAACCAGTCATGCACTAATTTCCCTATTAGGCGCTATTGAGAGTTTTCAATATTCTCACAAGACCACATAGCGCGTCGTTGTTCCTGATTCTGCTGCGGCCACAGGGCAGCTACTGTCAGGAGAACGTCCAGTTAGCGGTGTGCAGACAGGAATAGTGTCTCGCCTGGTGGGAGTTGAATAAAGAGAGTTTTAAACTGCATCCAAGCTGGGGAGAGTTAGTCCCTGCGTGCTGCACGGCCCATATGATAGGTTACCACTGACCTCCAGTCCTCTCTCTCTCTGTGCCCTAAACGTTTATTCTCCAAGCGGGCCAATCAACGAGTCGAGATAAAGAATAATCTCTTAGAAAAGTCTATAAAGTTGCTAGTCCCTGCTTTCATTCAGACAAATCATAATGGATATCTTTTCATGGGCTCAGCTGAATGCCTCAACAAAACAACTCCAGCGTCCTGAATAGCTTTTCGTGTTCATTTAATGAAAATGATTTGAAGGCACGAAGAAGAAGAAAAAAGCGCCATTCCGCTCCACTCTTCACTCCCCCTCCAGGCATCAGTATTCTGGTATGCAGTTGTGTTTAGTTTGAAAGTGTAAATCTCCTTTTGTTGCGATAATATATGGCCTTCGCCGCCTGTCCAGAGTCTTTTCTGCGTTAGTTCATTACTACACAATTACCGTTCACGGTTTATTAACTCCTCTATCCGCCCTCACAGGGTTCCTTTAAGGAAATGCTACCTCTTTACCATACCAATGCGGTTGGGGACCCGCCAATGTGCTAATTAGTCACCTCGTGCCATTTCACTCAAAACGGAGACGTATTGCACAGTTCCAAAGGGAGAAAACTTCCAATAATAATCGGTTGAAAAGTATGGGCTTAACGAGAAATCATTATATTCATATAGATGCCTGAGTTGTGTTATAAAGCCGTAAGATATTTTACATCTCCTAGTTTGTTAATTTGTGGCTGCAGAATCGTTTTAAGGATCATTTCTTCTCTGCAAACAGATTTTGGCAAAGAAAACAAAGCTAAAAGTTTCCAATATCTCTTCTGTGTTTGTATTATAGCATCTTCATCCGTTGTCCCTATTCCCGGGACCTTTTCGTGGCCCCTGGCCGCCAGAGGGAAACCCCGGAGAGGGATGCTGAGGAGGGCGGTGTTCTCCGATGTGCAGCGCAAGGCCTTGGAGAAAATGTTCCAGAAACAGAAATACATCAGCAAGCCCGACAGGAAGAAACTGGCCTCTAAGCTGGGCCTAAAAGACTCACAGGTAAAACTTCACAAGTGTTTAAAAGGGTCAATATGTCGTGCGTAATTCGCACGCATTCCACTGCACCCGACTCAGACTTTTTTCACTCACTGTTCTCTCCCTGTCTACAGGTGAAAATCTGGTTCCAGAACCGGCGAATGAAGTGGAGGAACTCCAAGGAGCGAGAGCTGCTGTCATCCGGTGGCTGCCGCGAGCAGACGCTGCCCACCAAAGCCAACCCCCACCCGGACCTCAGCGACGTGGGCAAGAAGTCCTCAGCTGAGGAGGAGGATGAGGAAGAGGAGTTTGGGAGAGAGAAAATGAGGGCGGGGTCCAGCATCTCCTCTCCATCTCTTTCCAGTAAGCACTCAGACTTCTCAGAATCAGACGAAGAAGAAATAACAGTATCTTAATTTTTTTTTTTTTAAATGTAGAGAATATAACCCGTGTTTTGTTTTCATATGAGACTGTGACCAGATTTGTAAGAAGCTGTCGGCCTGAAAGAGAACCCCATAAATGTCATTGTTCAAAAAAACAGCTTTCACTTAAGTTTGTTGCTTCCTCAGCGCATGCGCACTGTACAGGATCTGCTTCTGAGAAACAATTTGCTGTTTTGCACAGCTTTGTTCAATTGTACGGTATTTTGTACAATTTTGTATGGACATTTTCTGCCAAGAATAATGAGTTACTTTTACCATGAATAGAATTGTTTATTGAAAAAAAATGTAGCTATTTCGTTAATAATTTATATGAATTTCTTTAATAAGTATGTTGTATTATGTGCTGTATATATGTTTATATCTCACTTTTGTACAAATACCAAATAAAATTGTAAACATTGCCAAATCAAGCGTGTGCGTATGGTTTTTTTTTAGTTGTTTTTTTAAAGGAACCATTTGACATAAATAATTAATTTTATTGAATAGCAATAACTTAAGACTAGTAAAATGAACCCTGGACAGACCAGTGATATCAAACCACACCAAACCTCTGATGTAAAGAGACTGTACACAAAACACTCTTTTTCAAGTACTGTAACAAATCAGCTCATCAAATTGTTGTAAGCTATAACCAACTATTTACAAAGTTATGGTACATAGAAAAAAAGACTAAACATTCATTTAGTTTGTGATTGATAAACTGACACACTGGTCAAATGTTTCAAAAACATCCACAACTCTCAGGCTTTACTCGAGACAAACAGAGATTCAGGACCATAGCAGGAGACCCTCTATAAACTACACAGACACACATATACAGACAAAGAACATGGGCCACAAATCTGAGAAGTCCTCACAAATCTAGTTCCATGCTTAAGGCCACTGGTTCCCAACATGGGGGTCCCGACCCCCATTAGGGGTCGCCAAAGCTTCAGGGGGGGGGGGTCGCGAGGCCTTCTTGATTTCAAGGGGTGTAAGACAACTTTTTAAAAAATATACAGTTGGCATATATCTCAACAGTTCATTAATAATTGTGAAAAAAACTAAATGAAATTGTTATCTTTAAAGTTTGGATTATTATTTAAGATGGACTTGGACTTGCATTTATATAGCGCCTTTCTAGTCTTCCGACCATTTAAAGCCCTTTACACTACATGTCAGCATTCACCCATTCACACACACATTCATACACTGATGTCAGAGGCTGCCATGCAAGGTGCCAACCTGCCCATCTGGATCTAATCTATTCATTCACACTGATGCAACATGCGGACTGGAGGAGCCAGGGATCGAACCAGCTCTACCCCTGAGCCACAGCTGCCCCAGGATGAGGGCACAGTGAAGAGCTGATCACAAGTTATATTCACAGTCTTCCCTCTCTGCCAAAGAGCTTCGTCCTGCATTACAAAAGTACACAGTTAACAACCAAAGAGCTGATAGAACAATGGCCAAGCGTCAGGGAGAAGAAAACACTGAATTTGTCAAAAAAATAAGCCTATTAAGTTGGTATGATTGTTGAAGATTGAACAAATACATAATACAGACAAAGAATTGTATTAAAAGTTCCTAAAAATAACAGGAAAACTCATCTCTGATGCAACATTCACAGGAAATAATCTGCTCAAAATTCATCCAAATTGCTCATTTTACACAAACTTCCTGCAGTTATTGTGTTCACTATTTGGGTTAATTGTACAGTTAATCAGTTGTTCCGTACTGTTATTGTTACACATTGAATATAATATGAAATATCCATAAAATATGTCACTCAATCAGGTGTCATCCGTAAACTCAATGGTAGAAAAGGGGTCCTCTTAAGGAAAAAGGTTGGGAACCACTGCTGTAGGCCTACGTCTCAGCAGTGCTGAAAACCACGCAGGGACAAACACACATTCAGCTTTTGGCTTCTATGTGGAGATCAGAATGAACGTTGCAGAAGATCTGAGACAAAAACACTGAAAGCGACAGAAGCTGTGCTGTACGACATGAGCATGGCTTTAAGGGGAGGCACTACAGGTGAAAACAGTGTTTGTTTTTGCATTTTCAAGTTTTGTTCATTTAGAGTTTTTGTGGATATGCATGCCAGACCAGCTGCCTTTTTGTTTCTCTGTTAGTTTAATTAAATCCTTTGAATTATACCTGCTGTCATCTCCTCCTCCCTTCTCTGTGTTTGGGTCCACCAACTTAAAACCTCTAAACCTGACAGTAGATCAGTTCGTACTGTCAAAACAAAAACACTAGAATGCAAAAACAAACACTAGAATAACTTACTGGTGACATGCAACACATGGGAACAACAACGACGAACTGACAAGGAATCAGGGGGAATACACAGGCTTAAATAGACAGGGGTGATTAGACACAGGTGGAAAAATCAGGGCGGGGCAGACAATCAAAAAAGGCGGGAAAACAAACAAAGGTAGAAAGTAAAACCAGACAAGACACAGGAGGAGTGAATTTCAAAATAAAACAGGAAACAAACTATGACAAAAACCCAGGACCATGACAGGAAATAACTAGACCAGACACAACAGGTGAATTAACAAATAAAACAGGAAACACTACATGCAGACAATAAAACAGAAAACCCAAATCCCAATGAACCAAAAACACAAATAACAGAACTAATAAAACACTACATGGATAAACACAAGATCATCACATAAGGAAAAAACCATAAGTCTTCTGGCACAGCCAGACCATGACAGATTTAATGCAAAAAAGTGAAGGTATCAAAAACACATTACTACTTTGAAGTTAAACAATCAACAATTATTTTATTCCAACAGGAGCAGTAAAGAATGCTTGGAAAAACGCAACAGTATAAGATGTACTCAGTGGTGGAAAGTAACTAAGTACATTTACTCAAGTACTGTACTTAAGTACAATTTTGAGGTACTTGTACTTTAGTTGAGTATCTCCATGTTCTGATACTTTCTACTTCTACTCCACTACATCCCAGAGGGAAATATTGTACTTTTTACTCGACTACATTTATTTAATGACTTTTGTTACTTTACAGATTCAGATTATTAATACAAAATATAATCAACGAATAAATGATGTATTATTATAGATTAAACTACCCAGCAATATATAGTCATTAAAATAAACAATTAACAATAAATAAGTCATTAAAATGAGCTCCACCTTTACCAGCTTTACCAACACATTAATGCATCAATAAGTATAATCCAATAATATACATTATTCTGCATAATATGTACTTTTAGGTTTTGGTACTTTAAGTATATTAATATGCTAATATTTTTGCACTTTTACTTAAGAAAGATTTTGAATGCAGGACTCTTACTTGTAACAGAGTATTTCTACATGGTAGTATTGCTACTTTTATTGAAGTACAAGATCTGAGTACTTCTTCTACCACTGCATGTACTATAATACAATAATAAACATGTAGTACAATAATATAACATGTGATAGAAATGTTTACTTAATGTGATGCTGTTATTGACCTTGCTTTGTTTGGTAAACCAATAGTGAGATAAAGATCAGGGTAAGTAAACATGAAGTGTAATTAGGAATACTGCTGTTAAGTCCTGAAGCTATTCAGGTACCTGAATGTACATAAATATGGGCTCAAGTGCCCTGAGATGTAGAGATAGTAATACTGGTGTTATACTGCTGGTAAGTCCTGAAGCTATTCAGACACCTGAATGTACATAAACATGGGACTCAAGTGCTCTGAGGTGTAGAGATGGTAAACTCCAGCAAAACCTCTGCTTCAAAACTCTCACCTTACTCAAAAGGCACAACCACAACACATCCACAAATATTAATACTACATAAAATACAGTTAAAGCTGAAGTAGGCAAGATTGGCGCAAATATGATTTAAAAAAGTTATTTTTAGAAAACGGCCGCTATATTGTGACAGTAGTACATGAAACAGGTAACCTGAAAAAAATCATGTTCCTCTGTGTCCTACTGTGTCCTCCGGTGCTCCTAACGGAATCTGAAAGAGTTCACTTACCGGAGGAAAACAAGGTCCGCTGTCCAGCTGCCGTCTATGAGAGACGGCTGTCAATCACTCGCTAACTCCGACCAAACGGTCAAAGTAGGCAGCGCTGATCAAATATGAATCAATATTCAGTTACTGTAATGCCTATTTCTCGCCTCAAATTTTTTCAGAATCATCTTGTAGTGTACTGTTTAGCTGTAAAATGAGAAAGTTTATGACGCGGCCGCCATTGTAAAATCTGTTGAAGGAAGCCAAGTTCTGGTCACATGACCGGAGCACAGCCAATAGGAACTCTCTCTCTCTCTGAAATGACCTGTGATTGGTCAAAGTCTGCCGTCACGGGCTAGATTTTCTAAAGCCTGAAAACAGAGCCATGATGAGGAGCAGAAGTCTAGTTATCTCTCAGAACACTTGAATTACAATTGCTGAAAGATTATTATGGAATTTTTGCCCAATGCCAAAGATATACTGCCTACTGCCACTTTAACAAGAACAATACAACTAATTTACCGGTCTCAATTGAATTGTGATGCCTCCATGACCAATTTAAGCAAATGAGACTGAGGACAACTATGTACAAGAAAAGTCACTGTGGTGAGAAAGCCTGCATGTTTTTGACAGCCTATTTGTAAAAGAATTTTGCTCTTCAGGAATGTCTCTGATGAGTTTCTTCTCCAGAGAGCATTAAGGTGATCCTCCGTCGCTTCATGGGCTGGTGCTGCTGGTCAGGTGCTACTGGTCAGGTTCACTGTCCTCACACAGAGAGGAAATGGAGGCCCTGGTCCAAAAAATAAAGTATTAGTTGCTAATATGCCACCAGACTCCTTAATGCGAAATTATATTCATTGTGTGCAATATACTCACTGTTGTTTACAGTATGTTTATATAATTCACTTTTTTTAAACTTGAGTCAGTTTTTTAGCAGTTTTATATTACATCCATGAGCCAGATGCCAGATGCATTGTAATTTTATTCTGCTGTGTATTTAGGCAGTGTATAGTCTGAATAACAATTAAATTAATCTTGAATCTTCAATAACAACTAAGCCTCGTCTAGAAATTGACCTGGTGGATTGTGTTTAAAAACTACTTTACCTACATTTTTATCCAAATCTGATTGTCTCTTCTCTTTCCTTTTAAAAATTCTAAACAAATATAATTGTGATGTGCTTTGTCAGTCAGTCACCTTCAACCGCTTATCCGGGGTCGGGTCGCGGGGGCAACAGCTCCAGCAGGGGACCCCAAACTTCCCTTTCCCAGGCCATATTAACCAGTTCTGACTGGGGGATCCGAAGGCGTTCCCAGGCCAGTGTGGAGATATAATCTCTCCACCTAGTCCTGGGTCTTCCCCGTGGTTTCCTCCCAGCTGGTCGTGCCTGGAACACCTCCCTACGGAGGCACCCAGGGGGCATCCTTACTAGATGCCCAAACCACCTCAGCTGGCTCCTTTCAACGCAAAGGAGTAGCGGCTCTACTCCGAATCCCTCACGGATGACTGAGCTTCTCACCCTATCTCTAAGGGAGACGCCAGCCACCCTCCTGAGAAAACCCATTTCGGCCGCTCGTACCCGCGATCTAGTTATTTCGGTCATGACCCAGACCTCATGACCATAGGTGAGAGTAGGAACGAAGATTGACCGGTAGATCGAAAGCTTTGTCTTCCGGCTGAGCTCTCTTTTCGTCACAACGGTGCGGTAAAGCGAATGCAATACCGCCCCCGCTGCTCCGATTCTCCGGCCAATCTCACGTTCCACTGTCCCCTCGCTGGCGAACAAGACCCCAAGGTACTTGAACTCCTTCACTTGGGGTAAGGACTCATTCCCTACCCGGAGTAGGCAGTCCATCGGTTTCCTGCTGAGAACCATGGCCTCAGATTTAGAGGTGCTGATCCTCATCCCAGCCACTTCACACTCGGCTGCGAACCAATCCAGTGAGTGCTGGAGGTCACAGACCGATGATGCCAACAGGACCACATCATCTGCAAAAAGCAGCGATGGGATCCTCAGCACACCGAACTGCAAACCCTCTTCCCCCCGACTACGCCTCGATATCCTGTCCATGAATATCACAACCAGGATTGGTGACAAAGTGCACCCTTGGCGGAGGCCAACCCCCACCGGAAACGAGTCCGACTTACTGCCGAGAACCCGAACACAGCTCTTGCTTTGGGCGTACAGGGATTGGATGGCCCTAAGAAGTGACCCCCTCACCCCATACTCCCGCAGCACCCCCCACAGTATCTCCCGGGAGACCCGGTCATACGCCTTCTCCAAGTCCACAAAACACATGTAGACTGGATAGGCATACTCCCAGGCCCCCTCCAGGATTCTTGCGAGAGTGAAGAGCTGGTAGCTGGAATCCGCATTGTTCCTCTTCGATCTGAGGTTCGACTATCGGCCGAACCCTCCTTTCCAGCACCTTGGAGTAGACTTTACCAGGGAGGCTGAGTAGTGTGATACCCCTGTAATTGGCACACACTCTCTGGTCCCCCTTTTTGAACAGGGGAACCACCACCCCGGTCTGCCACTCCTTAGGCACTGTCACTGACTTCCACGCAATGTTGAAGAGACGTGTCATCCAAGACAGCCCCTCCACACCCAAAGCTTTCAGCATTTCTGGACAGATCTCATCAATCCCCGGGGCTTTGCCACTGTGGAGTTGTTTGACTACCTCAGTGACTTCCACCAGGGAAATTGACGATGATCCCCCATCAGCTTCCAGCTCTGCCTCTACAAAAGAGGGCGAATTAGTCGGATTCAGGAGTTCCTCAAAGTGCTCTTTCCACCGCCTGATTACCTCCTCAGTTGAGGTCAACAGTGTCCCATCCCTACTGTACACAGCTTGGATGGTTCCCCGTTTCCCCCTCCTGAGGTGCCGGACGGTTTTCCAGAAGCACCTTGGTGCCGACCGAAAGTTCTTCTCCATGGCTGCTCCGAACTCCTCCCACACCCGCTGCTTTGCCTCCTTCACGGTAGTGGCTGCTGCCCTTTGGGCCTGTCGGTACCTTGCAACTGCCTCCGGAGTCCTCCGAGATAACATATCCCAGAAGGCTTCCCTCTTCAGTCGGACGGCTTCCCTGACCACCGGTGTCCACCACGGTGTTCGAGGGTTGCTGCCCCTTGAGGCACCCAAGACATGTGGGTGAAGCTGCGGCAGCTCACTGCCGCAGCTTCAGCAATGGAAGCTTTGAACATCGCCAACTCGGGTTCAATGCCCCCAACCTCCACAGGGATGCCAGAAAGGCTCTGCCGGAGGTGTGAGTTGAAGATCTCTCGGACAGGGGCCTCCTCCAGACGTTCCCAGTTCATCCGCACTACCCGTTTGGGCTTACCAGGTCTGTCCAGAGTCTTCTTCTGGGCCGGGTAACTTCTCCTCTGCCTCATTTATTCATAGTGTTTTATGAACCATGCTTAGTCTAGCCCCTCGCCTGAAACCAATTTGCCATGGGAGACCCCACAAGGAGACAACACAGCCCTCAGGTTCATAGGGACACACAAGCATCTCCGCCACGTTAAGGTGATGGTTCCCGGAGATGTGCTATGTGTCTATGATATTCATTCACTTTGATGACAAGACTGTTGGAAGTGAGCAACTAATCTTTCTAACAACAGCTTTATCAGCAAATAGTAAATATCTGGGAGTTATTTAACTGATCGTTAGCATGCTGTCTGTGAACCTCTGCACCAGTGCTCTGATGAATACAGGGTCGATGTTCCTCTTCTGCAGCTGGTTGAAAAGCATGTCCACCTGTGGCATGATCTTGTGGAGGGCCTCTCTAGGGATGTGTAATGTTGCCTGCTGCATGATGCGGTTCAGCTGATGCGCATAGCAGTGGACATAGTGCGCATTTTCATAGACATGGATCTTACGCTGGGCTCCGCCGGTGCTCCTCCATTCACAGTGTCGCCTGAAAACGCCAGGGTTGACCGAGGAATCGGTCTCGTTATGCCCACGCAAGGCCAACTCAAAAGCACCACAAAACTTCAGACAATCAATTATTTTGGATAAAATGTGCCGTTTTTTATCCACCTCCTCATTGTGTTTCCTCACCGCAGTCCTGTGGCCGTCATGCATCTGCGTAGCGATGTTCACTCGGCCTAGCACGGCTAGCTTGACCAAGTTTGCCATGTGTGTCCTGTTGTTCTCATGTTTCCTTACTTTTTCCGACAGGTGCTTCATATCCCTCACTCCCGTTGTTGTCCATGCTGGATCCGTCACCGTTGTTTTAAAGAGCAAGCACGGAAAGCAAAATAAGGCATTAGCATGACCCCATCCAGCTAGCCAAGTCTTTCTGGTGTACCAGCTACACCAGAAGCCTCGCATATACTTCTTCCCTTTTTCACTAGCCTGCTGTTTTATTACCAGGTCGGGTTGATCTGGGCCCAGCTCCTTCACCTGTAGTTTATCCACCAAAGTTCTAATTCTCAAACGGCTCCAGGAGGACAGATTTTACAGAGTCAGGGTTCGGTCTTGGAGGAGTGGTCGCGCTCACCATTGTAATAGTTCAAATGGTGCCCCTACAGACCGCAGAGAGCAGTCCTGACTTTAGCAGTAGCTGGCTTGAGGCGATAAAATAATCACCCCTCTCGTATTAGATTTGAGGACGCTGATTGGCTAAATTTAATATCATACGTTCATAGCTGGAATCAGCTATTGGCTAAGCTGCTACACAGACTCGCCTGCTGTGGGCGATTTCTCCGTCGCCCCAGAGCTGAACTTCAGACATACAGACAGGCAGAGTGGAGTCAGGGACGTGCAGGAAAACCATATATTTTGCACAGATGATTTTCTATCATATTTTACAGATATTACTGGGTGCATTCCATATTTTAAACATACAAATATTGACAATTTGTATAATTTATTATTAGTAGTAGTAGTACTAGTAGTAGCAGTAGTAATGTTTTTTGTGTGTGTGGCTGTCTGGCTCAGGAAGGGTGGCGCCCTAGCGGCCGCCACTGGGTATAACACATGCGCAGTGTAAGTGAAGCTGCGGTCGTGCGTTGCTGTTGGCTCAATTTCGGCGAGTGCAGACCAGATTTTACTACGCATGTGTTGTACCCCAAAGATATGACGCGATGATGAAGCGTGACCCAGCCTCCTTCTCAGTTGGCACGGATGAAGTCAGTTTAGGAAATGGCGAGTGGACGCGATAAAGTACAGGATCTACTGTAGCATCATTTCGCTCTGCTGTATGGGAGCATTACGAATTTAGTGTTACCTATGAAAATGACGGGAAAAAACAGCGACTGTGTGTGAGCACTGTGCAACACGTGTGGTTTATGCTAGCGGCAATACTTCCAATATGATGAACCATTTATGAACATCATGACATAATCCCGGTGTGTCCGTCGATAACGCAAGGAGGAGAGAGTCGGGTAGGAAAGAGCAACTCCTTCTCCCCGCAGCATTTAAACAGCCTCTACAAGCAGATTCAGGCAGGGCAAAAAACACAACTACAGCATTGGAGAGGTTTATAGTGAAAGATATGCAGCCCTGCGCAGTCGTGGGGGACGCCTGATTTCAGCACATGATTAACGTAACGTTACTTGAGCTTGACTATAATATTCCCTCTCGCCGACACTTAAGCACACAGTAAAAATACACAGTAAATCCCAAACAGACACCACTAGGAATTGTCATATTCCTAGAGCTATGTAGGCTATAGCTCTTACTACAGACGGATGGACGTCCAGGGCTAGTGAAAGTTACTGAACTGTGACTGGCTGTCCATCACATCACTTCAGAGTGGGAGATAAAAAGCTACGTTTTGCAGACGCGCCGCCTTTATGAGCGCAACACAGTGAGCATCTCTCTGATGCACTGACACAAGCAGTGACAGATTGGAAACTGGAGAGGGGCAACAGCACAATCCCTGTAATGTGTTTTATATTTATAAATTATTTTTAAATAACAGAGCGGCACATAAATACAACCATATTCCTTTCCAAATACTGCACTTTTTGAGTGGAAAAACTAATCTTTCAATTAAGAGCTGATAATCAGGGAATTGAGACATGTTAAACTGTTTTTTTTTTCCTTAATATAGTTCTGGTTGAGCTCATGCTTCAATTTATGTTGATGGTCTTAGTCTATAACTACATCATATTTATATGAAAATAACAAAGCTAAATTTGTTGTTTGCACTAATTATTGTAGAACAGCCATTCTCAACCAGTCACCTCAGAGCGCCCTCTAGTGGGCCGCGGAGGCAGTGGTGCTAGATTAATTTTGTATTATTATTTAGCAGAGTGGACGGGTAAAACCTATTTCCTAAGGAAAAGGTACGCGCTTCAGGCACAACAGAAAGTCATCACAACATTAACAACTCAGTCAAAAGCCACTTTGAAAGCTAGCTATATGGTTGCTGCTCGTGCAGCTCGTAGCAAGAAACCCTTTACGATGGCAGAGAAGCTTATTTTGCCAAGCGCTGTGGATATATGTCGAGAGTTAATGGAGGAGGCCGCCGCAACCAAAATTCAGTCCATACCACTTTCTAATGACACTGTGAGCAGAAGAATTGTTGACATGAGTGATGACTTCAAATGCCAACTTGTGGAAGGAATAAAGGCAAGCCCATACTTTGCCATACAGCTGGATGAGTCGACTGACGTTAGCAATGCTGCTTTATTGTTAGTTTTTGTAAGATACTGCAAGGACAGTAATCTTCACGAGGATCTATTGTTTTGCAAGGAGCTTCCAACAAGAACAACAGCAGATAATGTAATGCGCTGCCTTGATGATTACTTCAACGAAAAAGGTCTTGATTGGAAATACTGTACAGGTGTTTGCACACACGGCGCTGCATCAATGACAGGAAGATATCGTGGCGTTGTCAAACAGATCCAAGAGAGGGCGCCAGACGCCAGGAGGACTTACATCGGGAAGTCTAGCAACAAAGCAGATGTCACCAGAACTGCATGAAGTCATGAACGTGGCTGTGAAAACTGTTAACTATATTAAGAAAAATGCACTCAACTCAAGGTGTTTTGTGTGAAAGACTTGATGTAGATCATTTGCAGCCGTTGTACCACAGTGAAATAAGGTGGCTTTCAAGAGGACATGTGCTTAATCGCCTTTTTGAACTGAGAAAAGAAGTGCACACATTTCTGGAAGAGCAACACTCCCCTCTTGCTGAGCATTACACTGATGGTAACTTTTGTGCAAAACTGGCCTACTTATCAGATATATTTGACCAGTTAAATCAGCTCAATATATCAATGCAAGGCAGAAACAGCACAGTGTTTTTTGGTTTCAGACAAAATTGAGGGCTTCAAGAAAAAAGTTATTCTGTGGAACAGGAGAGTCAAGGAGGGACGATTTGACATGTTTTCACTCCTAAGTGAAACTTTGGAAGCCTCTCCTCATGTCAACATATCCAGTGTTACAACCCAGCATTTGACTCAGTTGACAGGAAAGTTTGCAGACTACTTCCCAGAAGACTCACGAGATGGAAACCTTTGGATTTTGGACCCTTTCTCTGTGGATCCTGCTTCAGAAGACATAGCTGTCTACTGTGTTGTAAAATGAACTGATGGAACTATCAGCAGACAGCAGCCTGAAGCTTCAGCTCACACAAGTTGACCTTGCTTCATTCTGGATACTGGCTGCCAGTCAATATCCCTCTCTGTCAAAACGGGCAATCAAATTTCTGTTGCCTTTCACAACCACCTATTTATGTGAGTCAGGGTTTTCCATCGTGACTGTCACAAAATAAAAAGGCAAGAAACAAACTGAAAGCATCTTTGAATGCTACTGTGCGTGTCAGCCTCTCACCCATCCCACCACGACTTGATCTCATTATTTCTGAGAAGCAAGCCCAATAGTCTCACTGAGGATAAGCAGAATATTTATTTTGGTCATTACAGCTGACAGTGGCATAACACATATTTACAGCCCAGTTTATTTTTTCTCTTTTTTTGTCATGTTATGTTTTCTTCTCATTTATTTGGGAAGGTGGTCCTCGGAAATGTTTTAACAATCAGAAGTGGCCTCAAGTCACAAAAGGTTGAGAACCCCTGCTGTAGAAGACCACTCACTCTCAGTCACTCATCTTCAACCGCTTATCCGGGGTCGGGTCGGGTCGCGGGGGCAACAGCTCCAGCAGGGGACCTCAAACTTCCCTCTCCCGGGCCACATTAACCAACTCTTACTGGGGGATCCCGAGGCATTCCCAGGCCAGTGTGGAGATATAATCTCTCCACCTAATGACATCCTCTCAGTTAATTGCATCCTTCCTATTTAGTCACACACATTCACCATCTGTGGTGTCACTATTTTCTTGTTGTGCTCTAGAGCCATCTAGTGTGTATTTATTGTCAGTGCAACCTTTGTGGGCTGTTGAAAATTAAACAAATGACACATGAAGACATCATAAAAATAGCAGGGAGAAATGTTCTTAGGAGCTTTGTCTTTAAACCAGACAAAGTTTTCTAGATGAATTTCTAACATAAAGCATCAAATATAATGTCTTAAAATTAAATGGAAACAAATATAAGCTGACCCATCACATTAATGTTAACATCATATTTTATGGGCATTTAATACAGATAGTGTGACGTAAACAACTTTAAATCTGTTCACATACAGATATAGATGTCATGAACTGTGAGCACTTTGTGGTCGTGTGTGTGTGTGTAAAGATATATATATATATATATGTAAACAGTTTGAACACATCACCCCGGTTTTAGCCCTTTTACACTGGCTTCCAGTACATTTTAGAATAGTAAAAATAGTCTAAATGCCCTAAATGGTCTGACTCCTCACTATATCACTGATCTTATATACCCGTATGACCCTGCTCGTACTTTGAGGTCCTCGGGCAGGGGCCTTTTATCTGTTCCAGGCTGAGTTACTGGCTTCCTTTAAATCTAATCTCAAAACATACTTTTATCGCACTGCCTTCCCTGATTTGACTTGATTCTAGTTTTTATTCTGTTTTATAGGTTTACTATTTTAATTTGTATGTTGTTATATTGCTATTTTAGTACTTTTATTTTGTTATTGATGTGTTTTTTGTTTTTATGTGAAGTACTTTGTAACTTGGCATGGCCATTTTCAAAGGGGTCCCTTGACCTCTGACCTCAAGATATGTGAATGAAAATGGGTTCTATGGGTACCCACGAGTCTCCCCTTTACAGACATGCCCACTTTATGACAATCACATGCAGTTTAGGGCAAGTCATAGTCAAGTCAGCACACTGACACACTGACAGCTGCTGTTGCCTGTTGGGCTTGAGTTTGCCATTATGATTTGAGCATATTTTTATTTATTTTGTATATTTATGCTTATGTAAAGCTTTAATTTTCTTTGGGTCTGAAATGTTGCTATATAAATAAATTTACCTTACCTAACGTTAATTCCTAACATTAGCTAACGGTAGTGTATCGTTACATTTCTAATTTATTTTCATAGGCATATTTTTACAGTCTGTATCACGTCTCGCCATCATAGTCATCTCTTATTTATTTTCATACTCACTGTCGACCAGAGGCCTGTTTCACCAAACCAAGATAAGGGATTAAGCCGGGGTTTTCCGGTTATCCTGGCTCAGTTTAGCCTTGACTCGGTTTCACGAAAGCAGTGGCACATAAGTTACTATGGAGATTTATTCTGTGCATGTTAGCCTGGTCTGGAGCAGGCTAACAGCCAGGCTTAGTTTATCCTGGTGCCTTATCTGTTCAGTCAGCAGTCACTCCGATCGGAAAACAATGTGTTTTTTACAGTTAGTCCATGATCTTATGCATGAATTTTACCTTATTTTTATTAGCCTGCATTAAAATACCATATTTTAATGCTGGCTAATAAAAATAAGTACTTAACTGAATACATACCACCATTCAGTTCAGTACTGTTATTTTAACATTGTGATCATTATTAATTTTCATTTTTATAATTATTCATGTGATAGTCATTATTACAGTTATATTGTGTTTATGAAGACTGTTCACTGGACCAGTAACTATATAGTGTTTCTGTATATTCATGGAACAACAGGGAGAGGACACCACAATGCTTTTTGACCTTTTATTTTTCTTGGATCACTTGTCTGCTGGGGGAGACAGAAATAACAATGGTTAATACATTGTGTTACTGTGTATACTTACAGTGTACATTGAAATGATCACTTACTTCTCTTTCTAATCCCCTCAGTATGTATTGTTAAGTGTGTGCTGTACAGACATCTGACAGTTTGTGAATTCTGTAAATCACATATCACTTCTTAATTCTGCATGGTGTGTGGATGTCCTACACTCACTACGATTTCAGGCTGCTCACAGGCTGTACAGTATCTGGGTCCTGTTAAAATTATGTTTTCCATGAGCACCACATCACTGACTTCTTATTCATTATGGACTAAATAAGTATTTCCACTAGGCTGACATGTAGGCTACATCCAGCCTTGTTTCATCCTTTCTTTCTATATAAATAATGGTCGTAATAGGGCACACCATGCACAATTCCTGCTGTGCTGATTAAGATGTTTTAAAGGATTCACAAACTGTCAGATGTGTGTAGGCATACAGCACACACTTAAAAAAGCAAATATAGTTTGCACAGGTGCAAATATCAATGAAAAAAATGATTTATTTAAAAAGAGTCGACATTTATAACCACAAAAAACCCTGCAGGACTTGGACCTGGATATGGAGATAAAAAGAAAGACATTGAGGAAATTAGAAAGAGAAGTAAGTGATCATTCCAGTGCACACTGTAAGCATGTATGTAACATAATGTGTTAATCATTGTATGTATATATATATATATATATATATATATATATATATATATATATATATATGGTATCGTCGTATTCTATCTTTGTGGATTAGTGGTTGTAATTAATCTTCATGGTAAATTTCCTAAATAATATATTAACTTCCACCACTCACTTTTAAGGCGAAGTGACAGAACTCCTTCAATGGTTCAATTATGTTTCAGTTAACAGCAGTGGTGAGTGAATGTAAGGTTATAGGCTATTTTTAGACTACTTACGAGTTGAGTCGCTCCGCTATTGTCTGCCACTTTGTTTTCTCGCTGTTTTATTACAGCGGCCGACGGCCGTGCCTCCTTTTCTACATATTATATGTTTTACTTCCTCGTAATCTTCCATTCAAAGCTGTTTCTCACTGGGTTTAAAGTACGCGGAACGCGTTTACTTCATTTCAGCATCAGTAAATCTGTGATCGATCTCGTGGTCTATTGAGGAAAGCAGTGAACGCGCATCTATCAGAATTACTTACACCTGGGGTGCTTCTCAATTCAACATTTGTCGCCTCCTCGTCTCCTCGCTCCTCGATCCTCCGGCCGTGACCCGGAAATCGATCTCAGCCTTCCATCTTGAAGGACGTCCCAATTCCTAAAATGCGTCTGGAGGAGCGAGGATCGAGGAGCGAGGAGGCTTGCTGGAGGAGCTATGATCGAGGAAACATTAGTGTATCCTCCAGTGTATCCTTCACGGAAGTTGTTTACCGACCGACACGCCCCTTTATTGGATATCAGTTATTGATTGGACGCTGCACCGATCGGACTGATCTGATACATGTCAACATCACTGGAGTTTTATACCGGAGTGAAGACAGATCACAGATTAAACGTTTTATATTTTAGTTGTCTTCTGATTCACCATCTAGTTATAATCAGTGTTAATTGTAGGTGTGAACAACAGACGGACCATGTTGATGGTAAAGTGTTCCAGCAGCAGAAGGACCTGCAGTATCTCTGCTTCACACACCGCGGCTGAAGGAGCCTGTCACTGAAAGAGCTTTATAAAACATGACAATGAACGGACCCCAAACAACTTTCTTCATTTATAAGAAAGAGTTTTCTTTTCATGATCTGTTAGTTCCCCCATTAACTTTTATTAAGGATACAGTTAAAGTCAGAGAGAGAAGGAGGGTCTGTCTTTTACACCTTTTACATAATTTATCATCATTTCCATTCAGTCACATGTGAGGCTGATAATTCCTGAGCGTCGGGTTTGATATGAGTCTTTATTAGTATTAGATCAGTTCAGACATAAACAGCTGTTAATGCAGCTGACAGCTGATCCAGCTGTGATCAGCTGCTGCTGTCATCAGAAATGGACGTCGCTTCACTTGACGCTTCAGAGGAAAGGACGTCTCATGTCTCTAAAAACATATTTCCTCTCTTCCTCTCTCCTCGAGTCTCTTCCTCGCCTCCTCCGCTCGCATCTCTCGTGGGCGGGACTAAGACGCGAGGCGAGGAGTCGAGGAGAGGAATCGAGCCGTATAAAATGACAAATGGGAAAGACCTAGGGTCCATCCCAAAGCGCTTAATTTCATCTTCGTTTCCCTCACTTGCGTCTCATCCTTGCGTCTTAGTCCCGCCCACCAGGGAAGCATGGGAGAGACGCAAGGAAACCATGCGGGGAGAGAGGAAACGAGGAAATGCGTTTTAAGGGAATTGAGACGTCGTTTCCTCTGAAGCGTCACGTGAAGCGACGTCCGTTTCTGATGACAGCAGTAGCTGATCACAGCTGGATCAGCTGTCAGACGGCTTTAATAGCTATAGAAACTTTAGATGGAGTTTGTGTTTGAACTGTACTAATAATACTAATAAAGACACACAGTTGTTCTACTGGCACAATATCTTTATATTATTTATTCATTATTAGCATCTGTAGTTATCGATATTCTGATTGTGAATTCATTATTTAATAACCCATAATATGACTATGGGGTCTTTTGAACACTGGACATTATTTATCAGGCTGAATGTTTCAGGGAAAATGTAAATGATGTAACTCATATCAATCCCGACATTCAGGAATTATCAGCCTCACGTGACTGAATGGAAAAGAAGATAAATAATGTAACAGGTGTTTGTTGCTGACAGACAGACTCTCCTTCTCTCTCTGACTTTAATAGTATCATTAATATAAGTTAACGGGGGAAATAACAGATCATGAAAAGAAAAATCTTTCTAATAAATGCAGAAAGATGTTTTAGGTCCCGTTTGTCAGGTATATAAACCCCTCTCAGTGACAGGCGGCTTCACTCGCGGTGTGTGAATGAGAGATACTGCAGGACCTTCTGCTGCTGTTCAGAGCTACAATTAACACAGATATTAACTAGATGGTGAATCAGAAGACAACTAAACTATAAAACGTTTAATATGTGATCTGTCTTCACTCTGGTATAAAACTTCAGCGATGTTGAGAGGTAAAGTTATCAGATCAGTCCCGATCGGCGCAGCGTCCAATCAGTAACTGATATCCAATAAGGGGGCGTGTCGGTCGGTAAAAGACTTCCGTCGAGGCTGCACTCGTGTATCCTCGATTATCGCTCCTCAGAGATCCCTCCTCGATCCTCGATCCTCGCTCCTCGATGCACAAATAAGAGCTTTGGGACGGTCTTCAAGATGGCGCACCAGAACAACTTCCGGTTCACCCGAGGATCGAGGAGCGAGGAAACGACAAATAAGCGCTTTGGGATGGACCCCAGGGGTGCTTCTCAATTCCACATTTTTCGCCTCCTCAACTCCTCGATCCTCGATCCTCCGGCTTTGACCCGGAAATCGATCTCAGCCCTCCATCTTGAAGGACGTCCCAATTCCTAAAATGCGTCTGGAGGAGCGAGGATCGAGGAGCGAGGAGGCTTGCCGGAGGAGCTATGAGCGAGGATACACCAGTGTATCCTCCAGTGTATGCTCCACGGAAGTTGTTTACCGACCGACACGCCCCCTTATTGGATATCTTTTATTGATTGGACGCTGCGCCGATCGGACTGATCTGATACATGTCAACATCACTGGAGTTTTATACCGGAGTGAAGACAGATCACAGATTAAAAGTTTTATAGTTTAGTTGTCTTCTGATTCACCGTCTAGTTTTTATCAGTGTTTAATTATAGATGTGAACAACAAACAGAGCATGTTGATGGTAAAGTGTTCCAGCAGCAAAAGGAGCTGCAGTATCTCTGCTTCACACACCACAGGTGAAGGAGTCTGACAATGAGAGGGGTTTATAATAGCTGACAATGAACGGACCTCAAACAACTTTCTTCATTTATTAGAAAGAGTTTTCTTTTCATGATCTGTTATTTCCCCCATTAACTTTTATTAAGGATACAGTTCAAATCAGAGAGAGAAGGAGGATCTGTCTTTTACACCTTTTACATCATTTATCCTCATTTCCATTCAGTCACATGTGAGGCTGATAATTCCTGAGCGTCGTGTTTGATATGAGTCTTTATTAGTATTAGTACAGTTCAGACATAAACAGCTGTTAAAGCCGGCTGACAGCTGATCCAGCTGTGATCAGCTGCTGCTGTCATCAGAAACGGACGTCGCTTCACGTGACGCTTCAGAGGAAAGGACGTCTCATGTCTCTACAAACATATGTCCTCTCTTCCTCTCTCCTCGAGTCTCTTCCTCGCCTCCTCCGCTCGCATCTCTCGTGGGCGGGACTAAGACGCTCCTCGAGGAGTCGAGGAGAGGAATCGAGCCGTATAAAATAACAAATGAGAAAGGCCCCAGGTCTTGCACAAGAGGCGCTATGGTTTGTACGACGGAGTATTAGGGCCATATTGAGGGAAAAAAAAATCTGAGATTTCAAGAGTAAAGTCATAATATTACCAAAATAAAGTCGTAATATTACGAGAATAAAGTCGTAATTTTACGAGAAAAAAGTCGTAATATTACCAGAATAAAGTAACTTTACGAGGAAAAAAAGTCGTAATAATACGAGAATAAAGTCGTAATTTTACGAGAGAAAAAAAGTCGTAATATTACAAGAATAAAGTAACTTTACGAGAAAAAAAGCCGTAATATTAGGAAAACATAACCAGCAACCAACAAAACGGGCGAGAGGACATAGCAGCCTGAGCCTGCTTCTGGACCGGTAGCAGCTGTTTGTCTCGGCATCTTGCTACACACATCAGTTAACAGGTAACATTAACTTTAATCATCTTACCATTAAACGTTTGATAAATGCGGTTAATTGCTTGTTGAGCAAACACATGTTTACAGTTTAGTTTCTCGTTATTTAACAATGCGTTAGCTAATTGCTAATGTGTTAGCCCAGACTTCTTCCTCTCACGTAGGCCTAAATTTAGGTCTATTACAATTAAAGTTACTGCAACGTTATGTCGAATGTGATACATGTGAAGCATGAACAGCTACGGTCAACGTTTGTTGTTGTTGCTTGAATGACAAACTAGCCGATTGATAAACGTTTTCATCGACGCAATGTTTTGTTAAAGGGGCTATATGTAAGAATCAGAAATTGCTTGTTCACAGCGACACCTGTGGCCGCAATGTCAACGAAAGTCAGCGTCCTGTTGCTGGCGCTCGCGCTTGTGCTCGTGCTACATTGACATGAACCACCGGTCTAAACAGTGAGGCGACACACGTCAGCTAACACACAATATCACTCTATATTTCACCTGCTTGGCAGTAATGTTAGCTGACCAGACGAAGGTCTCTCCATGGATCAATGCTGATTCTAGTGCTGGCTTTTCCTGTCTCAGCCTGCCGACCGCGGAGGGAACGGGGGCAGGGGGACACCGACACCCGGTCGGGGGGGGGGGGGAGACACCGACACCCGGTCGGGGGGATAACGTAACTTGCTGCGGACCCCCGTCACTTCACAAGACACGGGAAACCTCTGTTGGTCTGGAGGAGCTGCAGCATTTATTTCTGCAAAAACGTCCACTGCACATTCACTAGATATTCTCAGAGCTAAACTAACTCTTCTGCAGTGTGCGCGCGTGCACGTGGAGTTGGAGCGAGCCGAGCGGGTGAGAACGAGCGCGGTGTGCAAGCAGGCAGCAGGCAGGCAGCAGGAGCAGCGCGTACCCACACGCGAGCGCGCATGGGATTCCGACCCGTTATGATTTATGCGCGTGATAAGTTACATATAGCCCCTTTAAAGGCTGCAGTCTTTGGCATGACTTCAAAACAGTCTGTAGTAGTTCTAGCTTGTTAGTTAGACACTGTCAAGTTTTCAGCTTTGTTTTCAGTACTAGCTATGTTTCTTGGCCAATGTTGTCTATGTAAAAGTGCTTGTTCAAAGGACAACAAAAGTTAAAAACTAATAACAAATACAATTGTGGCTAATATTTCTCCCCTCCTGTCCCTGTTGGCAGCTGTTTCCAGTGGTGGGTGACAGTAGCATACCTTGAGCTACATGGCAAATGTTAAAAAGAGCCAAAAGAAGAAGAGGAAGACCTGCATTGTAATAGGTATGCATTAGGGGAGGTATAGCCTACTGGTCAGACATAATACTGGCAGTATTTTCATCAGGATGATGTCCTGATGAATGTGGATATATCTGGTATATTGTAGGTTTACTGGGAGTATCACAGTATCATGTTGTTGATAAACTGTATACTGGTACAAACAATAGTTTGGTTGAAAGCACTGCAGATACCTCTTTTGTCACATAGGACACAAAACAGAGTTGCAGAGCCTCTACAGGTTCTTACAGCTGTGAACGTATGACCAACTATTGCCAGAGACTAGCTGTGATGATATCTGGCATGTGATCAGACCAGCATCTAAGATATTTTCTAGACTATTTCTACTGTACATTAGAAATGGTCTGATAATTTGTATTGCAATAATGTTACCAATATGGAATACAGGCTATGGAAGTTTTGGGGAATGCACACCTGTCTCTACTGTAACATCTGTTATCTGCTGCTTAAAAACATATTGCTTTACATAGTCAGATTCTAACAGCCTGCGTATTTTTTACTTAAAATCTTTGCTTGTTTACCTTACCATTTGTTACTTCAGGTAAAACCATCTGCCTGATAGACAGAATAAAGATTAGCACAGAAATGATACTGATCACAACTAGCCTATAACTTTTACTTAAGTCATTGTTGCCTCTTGTTTTTCCTTTTACATGTGTAAGGTACTTTATTGTCCCATTACATCTAAAGTTAACAGACATGTCTCTGCCCTATTCACAGATTGACAGAGAGGTCATTTACGGATGCAGTACGGCAAATCAACGGACAGAGTCATGGTAGGAGATCCTGCGTAAACAGAGTGTACAATTTTGGATGGACATTTTTCAAACCCTCAGAGATGATGGACATTTCACAGCTGACTTCCTGGACAAAAACCTGATACAGTTCTGCTTCCTCAACCTTATCCAGGTAATTGCTAATTAAAATACCTACTTGAAACTGCTACTAGGAAATGATGGAATCATTTCCACCTATTGTAATCCATAATGATCTGGCTAATAATAATAATAATAATCTCACATCACTTCCTAATAGCAGTTGCTTCAGAATTGTTAGGGATTTGAATGCAATCATGAAGTCACTGGTAACTAATCTGATATCAAAGTCTCAAAAAACAATGTGATATAGGCTGTCTTTTCCATTTCACATTAGTACAGGTATATTTTTAAATACACTATGCATTTTTAGTGTGATAGACAGTGGTTCTGTTGACTGCAACTACTTTAATTGGATATTTATTGTCACACAGGATGAACTGGACGAGGTTGTGAGAACATGGAATACACACCAAATAAGATCAAGGCCAGCCCATGGGTTGCATGGAGGACGCCCCATTCTGATGTTCTCTATGCCACACCTGTATGGAGCAGCAGAGGACAAACTCCAGCCTCTCCTACCTGAGGAGGTTGCTGTTTGCAAGGAGGAGTGCACCCCAAAAGGCCAGCACCCCTGTGAGGAGACTGTTTTTGAGCTCTGCATTTTCTTAATGGGTGAAAATGGTTGGAGCCCTCCTGTGGATGCATATAGTGCTGTGGAACTATATTCACTCTTAAGAAATGAGAGACTTGAAAATATTTGAATAGCCCTTCACAATGTGCACTTTGTTTTTGTATTGCCAGGAAAAGACAGTCCAAATACGTCACAAAGAGGCTGCCACAACATCACCTCACCTCAATCCTACAGACCCTTTGGCAGGTCTATCTTTATAAATGTGGTGCAAATATTGTGCACACAAACACTGTTTGAACACTTTATTTATTCTACTGTAGCATACACTGTATAGGTAATCAAACTGTGAACACTTTAAAGCTAAATGCAAGAGCAATGGGAACTCAAAGGTTAAAACAGTTGCTGTAACATGAGCAATGACTGTATTGTTTATGTATCAGCTGATCTGTCAGAATAACAGTGGTTAGAAGAAGTATCCAGATGCTTTACTTTAGTAAAAATAGTGATGGAAATGTGAACTGACTCCACGAGTAAGTAAAAGTCCCGCATTGAAATTATTAAGTAAAAGTTTGTATTATCAGCAAACTGTCCTTAAAGCATCACTGGTAAAAGATTGAGTGTTTTACAATATTTTCCTTTGAATTGTAGTGGAGTAAAAATATAAAGTAGCAGAACATGGAAATAATGTTAAGTGGAAGTACCTGAATTTATGTACAGTTCCTGAGTAAATGTACATTCCACCACTGAAGAATAAACATTTGAGATCTTTCATAGATGCCTTTTATCATTAAGAAAAGACTCAAACACAAACTATTACATTAAACCTTTTTTACTAACATTAGTTTACAAACAATGGTCATTCAGAATTAATTTATGCAAGGAATTTGCAAGTCACTAAGAAAGTAATTGTCTTTGAACTGCATTGAAAATATTACTTAAAAGTCTGTATTAGCAGCATAATTTCAATGTATCATAATGCACCTCCTCCCTGCTGTGATTTTCTCTTCTAAGTTCGAGCTTCTTCCTTAGTTTTTCAAAAAGACCCTGTTTTCGCTTTGATGAGTGCGTGTGTGACGCTTGCAAAAAGTGAACAGAGCAATCCTGTCTCCATATGATGGAAGATAATTTGCCAGTTGAGTATCTTCCATTAGCAGGATGACCTCTCTGTCAATCTGTGAATAGGGCAGAGACATGTCTGTTAACTTTAGATGTAATGGGACAATAAAGTACCTTACACATGTAAAAGGAAAAACAAGAGGCAACAATGACTAAAGTAAAAGTTATAGGCTAGTTGTGATCAGTATCATTTCTGTGCTAATCTTTATTCTGTCTATCAGGCAGATGGTTTTACCTGAAGTAACAAATGGTAAGGTAAACAAGCAAAGATTTTAAGTAAAAAATACGCAGGCTGTTAGAATCTGACTATGTAAAGCAATATGTTTTTAAGCAGCAGATAACAGATGTTACAGTAGAGACAGGTGTGCATTCCCCAAAACTTCCATAGCCTGTATTCCATATTGGTAACATTATTGCAATACAATTATCAGACCATTTCCAATGTACAGTAGAAATAGTCTAGAAAATATCTTAGATGCTGGTCTGATCACATGCCAGATATCATCACAGCTAGTCTCTGGCAATAGTTGGTCATACGTTCACAGCTGTAAGAACCTGTAGAGGCTCTGCAACTCTGTTTTGTGTCCTATGTGACAAAAGAGGTATCTACAGTGCTTTCACCCAAACTATTGTGTTTACTAGTATACAGTTTATCAACAACATGATACTGTGATACTCCCAGTAAACCTACAATATACCAGACATATCCACATTCATCAGGACATCATCCTGATGAAAATACTGTCAGTATTATGTCTGACCAGTAGGCTATACCTCCCCTAATGCACAACTATTACAATGCAGGTCTTCCTCTTCTTCTTTTGGCTCTTTTTAACATTTGCCATGTAGCTCAAGGTATGCTACGGTCACCCACCACTGGAAACAGCTGCCAACAGGGACAGGAGGGGAGAAATATTGGCCACAATTGTGTTTGTTATTAGTTTTTAACTTTTGTTGTCCTTTGAACAAGCACTTTTACATAGATAACATTGGCCAATAAACATAGCTAGTACTGAAAACAAAGCTGAAAACTTGACAGTGTCTAACTAACAAGCTAGAACTTGTTTTCTCGTAAAGTTACTTTATTCTCGTAATATTACGACTTTTCTTTCCCGTAAAATTACGACTTTATTCTCGTAATATTACGACTTTTTTCTCGTAAAGTTATGACTGTATTCTGGTAATATTACGACTTTTTTTCTCGTAAAATTACGACTCTATTCTCGTAATATTACGACTTTATTCTCGAAATCTCAGATTTTTTTCCCCCTCAATGTGGCCCTAATACTCCGTCGTAGGGTTTGCATTATTCATAGTGGATAGTAAAGTTCTTCTCTCGTCCAGCGCTCTCAGTTTAGTCTGTAGAGCATCAGATTGGATTGACACACTTGCACACTGTGCAAACTGCGAATGCGCGCACACAAGTACCCGCACGAGCAGATGACAGGTCAGATGACGGTCACATGGTTCAGTCAGCTGATGCTAAAGCTAACCAGTTGGACTGTGACGGTTCTCCAGCGTTCTCCAGCGGCAGAGACGGATCTGACGGTCAGACAGGATGCCTTTCTCCGAGCTCTATTTTAACGTTGATAACGGCTACCTGGAGGGGCTGGTCAGGGGATTTAAAGCTGGAATACTCTCCCAGGCGGATTATTTAAACCTCGTTCAGTGTGAGACCCTGGAAGGTGAGTTAAAACAGATGCTAGCTAACAGCTAATAGCTAGCCGATAGCTAACGCAAGCTGTCAGTCTCAAAGCTAGATAGCTCGGTTTACATCAACGATAATGTCGCTTTTAATCACACTAACCAACGCTCTTTGTATTATTTCCACTTAGTGCTAGTCATTAAGCTTCACACTGACAATTTCCTCAAAGTAAATGTGAAATGGTATTCGAGATTTGTTTATTTAAAGCTTGCTATCCTCTAAGTCCTAGCTAGCTAGGTAACTAACATAATGCTAACATAAGCTAAGCAAATATAGCCAAGTGTTTTGCCGTCTATTGACCAATGATGGTCTTTTTTAGCGGAAGTGAATTTACGATAGTAAGAGATTTTACACTCTTACGTTAGACACTACAGTTTTGATCAAATGATATATTGCATTAGCTTCAGATAGCTCTATTACACTGACACTCCCCCAATTTATTATGATCATTAAAGATTAAAGTGACTGCGTGTGTCCTTTTTCTGGTAAACATCAATATAACTGAGATTTTATGGCAGAAATGTGACGTGTAAAAGAGTCTGTAAAAGGGTCATACCAGTGTTTATTACTATAATCATACACTTCACAATACTGCAGTGGAGGAAGAAGTATTTAGAATATTTACTAATGTAAAAGTAGCAATACTATCGTGTAAAAATACTCTGTTACAAGTAGAAGTCCTGCATTCTTACTAAGTCAAAGTACACAAGTATTAGCATCAAAATATACTAAAAGTACTAAAGGAAAAATGACTCATTATGCAGAATTTCAGAATTATATATCATTGAATTATAATTATTGATGCATTAATGTGTTCATCACTAATATTACAGCAAGTAAAGGTGGAGCTAATTTTAATTGCTTTATATACTGCTGGGTAGCTTAACCTGTAATAATATATCATAATTTATTAGTCAGGTTTATATTTTGTATTAATAATCTGCAAAGTAACTAAAGTTATCAAATAAATGTAGTGGAGTAAAGAGTACAACATTTGCCTCCAAAATAGAAAGTAGCATAAAATGGAAATACTCAAGTAAAGTGCAATTGTGGCAAACTTGTACTTTAGTACAGTGCTTAGTTACTTTCCACAACTGCAATACTGACGTCCATTTTCCAAACAATATTTATAAACACATATTTCCTACTCTTTGGCTTTATTTATTACTGTACAGCATCAAAGTCCAGTAGTGAAAAATAACATTATCATGGACATCCTCTTTATTTTTATTTATTTTTGTTAAATTTTGTTGTTACATCAAGTATTTCATGTTTCAAGTCTTTATTTGTCGTTTGCACAACAATTACAGAGGAGCAGTTGGTGGCAATGAAATTCTTGTTACCAGGCTCCCTCCAGCAATGCTACAACAAAATGTATAAAAGAAAAACACCCAAGTAAAAATGAGAATCCAAGACTTAAAACACAAAACAGTGCAGAAGTTAAAACATAGGAATAAAATATAATGTATGTAACATGTAATAAAATCAAATAAAATGTAATATAAAATATAATACTGATGTGGTAGACTGGTGAACAGTAGTGATACAACGAATAAACTGTAATATAGACAGGATGGAATAAATACACTGTTGTGTGTGCAGGTGTAAAGAGGAATTAGAAGTAGTGTAACGGTAAAGTGTCAAGTGATGAGCTCAAGAGTTCAGCAGTCATATGGCCTGCTGGTATTTATAGTATTGTTGCAGTTATTATGCAGCTGTAAGTGCAGATTCATATAAACACTCTGCATTACCACACAACAATAATGTAATTTTAACAACAAAGACGTGACCTTCACTGAGATGTTATGTGCAATTAAAGCAATATCAAGTCTGTACAAAGTGCATTTTAGACTCGGAGGTTGTGACAGGTTCAGTCTTAAAGCTAGAGTGAAGATACTGGTATAATATGAAACTAGAAAACCTAAGGAAACGATCATGTTATCTTGTCAGAAAGAAAACTAAATAACGCTTCAAAGTTACGCTAAATTTTGGCGAGGAAAAACTGGCATGGCCATTTTCAAAGGGGTCCCTTGACCTCTGACCTCAAGATATGTGAATGAAAACACTAAGATGAACAGAGTGAAAACTGTATCTTCTTAAATAAAACAGATGTTGACAAACTGCATAATTTGCAGTTGAAGAAAGGTAATAAATCGCCATAGATCTTATCGTAATACTCAGCATATCGCAAAATGTTTAAAATCACAATAAGATCGTATTGTGATTTAAGTATCGTGATAATATCATATCGTGAGGCCTCTGGTGATTCCCACCTATTTTATACCGTAGTGAAATTAAAACCAGTGGCTCCCTGGAGGTTGGAAAACAAATCTAAAACTCTAGCATTCATGTGGAAATCTTTCAAGGTCTCTCATCTTTGTTGTTGTGCTACTGACTACCACTGACACGTAAATGTTGTTTTTGGTTTTATGTTTTGTCTGACCTTTGTCAGTTTTATGCTCTGGTCTTGAGGAATTATTTAATTTTTGCTGTATTTTTAAAAAGTTAAAATGGCAAATATACTTGAGCTACTTGGTTGGGTCAGACCTGCACAGAAATGGATTACAATTTTTTTTGGGGGGGACAGCATGAACCTCCCATGCTTTACACCCTCCCAATGGAGCTCCTCACTGGCAGGTGAAAAGAAGCGCCATCATAGAGGTAGCACATATCCTTCAACTGTCCTCACCAAGTTAACAGTGGGGTTAGCAGTGCATAGAGTGTTCTTTATAAATTGTGAGTAAAAAAGAGTGAAACCACCCATAAAAAGACTGCAGCATGCTTTGGAGAACGTCAGCAGAAATGTAAAGTGTACATAATTTGTAAAGAATTGGCTAAAACATGCAGACATAGTGGTGTGGTTCTGCTGAGTCATGTTCTGACACACAAGAGTTTGTTGATAAGCAGTGGAATTTCAGGATTCATTGCTCGTGTGCAGCTTGATTTTAGGTTTCTTCTAGAGATGCACCGGTCGAAAGCGGCCGATCAGTCTCATGTATACGACTTTTTGCGGGGGGGGTTTTTGGTGTGGAAGTTATTCAGCGTGAGTGAAGAAGACAAAATTAGCAATAGTGGGATATACTGCAATTAATTTCCAGTTGGATTTTACCTGTCCAGTAACCGGGAGAACTTTTATTTTGAGATTTGTTTGAGTGAGAGAAGGTCCTGTAACTTGGTGCTGTTTTGGAGAAAATTTAAGTTATTTAAAGCTGCAGTATGCGATATTGGCGCAAATATGATTTCAAAAAGTTATTTTTAGAAAACGGCCGCTAGATCGTGACAGTAGTACATGAAACAGGTAACCTGAAAAAATCATGTTCCTCTTTGTCCTACTGTGTCCTCCGGTGCTCCTAATGGCATCTGAACGATTTCACTTACCGGAGGAAAACAAGGTTCGCTGTCCAGCTGCCGTCTATGAGAGCCGGCTAACAATCACTCGCGCATTCCGACCAAACGGTCAAACTAGGCAGCGCTGATCAGATATGAATCAATATTCTGTTACTGTAATGTCTATTTCTCACCTCAAATGTTTTCAGAATCATCTTGTAGTGTACTGTTTAGCTGTAAAATGAGAAAGTTTGTGAGGCAGCCGCCATTGTAAAATCTGTTGAAGGAAGCCAAGTTCTGGTCACATGACCGGAGCACAGCCAATAGGAACGCTCTCTCTCTCTGAAATGACCTGTGATTAGTCAAAATCTGCCGTCACGGGCTAGATTTTTCTAAAGCCTGAAAACAGAGCCATGATGAGGAGCAGAAATCTAGCTTTCTCTCAGACCACTTGAATTACAATATGCTGAAAGGTTATTATGGCATTTTTGCCAAATTATGCCAAAAAATTGTTGCCTACTGTCGCTTTAATATTCATTGTTTTATTATGAACATTGAACATACAATTGAATTTCAATTTTCCATGAAAGAAACGTTACAAAAATGTTTGAGTATGCTGTCAATTATACTTAGAAATTCTTAGAAAGAAATAAAATCAGCAAAAATCGTAATCGGTAGGTCAGACTTTTTAATAAAATCAGAAATCGGAATTGGCTAAAGAATTTGCAGAAAATTACAATCGATGCATCTCTAGTTTCTTACACACTTAGTAACACCAGTCGGAACGAGGCATTCTAATCAGCTTGTGTCTCCCCTGCAGATCTTAAGCTCCACCTGCAGAGCACAGACTATGGCAGCTTCCTGGCAAACGAGGCGTCTCCTCTCACAGTGTCTGTTATCGACGACAAGCTGAAGGAGAAGATGGTGGTGGAGTTTCGCCACATGAGGAACCAGTCGTACGAGCCGCTGGCCAGCTTCATGGACTTCATCACGTAAGCAAAAAGCTGTTGTGTTGAAATAACTTCTTGAACTGTAACATTCCCTATAAAACTTCTTTTATGTAGCTTTACAGTTGCAGTAAATTCATTTTTCACAGTATATTCTGTCATATGCTGCTTGTTCAGACACTTATAAGTCAGTGATTCTTGCATGGGGACATATGAAACTACCCTTAAGACTGTACTATCAGTACAACATATTGAAATATTCTGGATGTCTTGTTACACTTAAATACATTTCTCATAAAATTCAGCCTGACAGACAGAGCTGATACAGAACTTGCCCATATGAGAGACCTTGTGTTAATCAGAATCAGAAATCAAAAATAATTTCCCCGGGGGGGAAATTGGGATGTTACAGTTGCTCTTATATATAAGCATAAAGAAATATAACAAAAATACAAATAAAGGAGTATGTTAATAAAGTACATAATGCTACAATATTTTAATACAATATATCTAGAGTAATATAAATAAATAAAAGTACGAAATGAGAAATATAAGAAATAGGTGCATCAGAAAAATACAATATATAACCATTGTGTAAGTGAGTAAAAAAAAAAAGAATAAAAAATACTGAGAATTGGAATTTATTAACTGTGTTAAATAGAAATGCAAGAATAGTGTAAATAAATAAGAATCAAATAAGACTATTTCTTGAAATGTATAATTTCAGTATTAAGTATTGCACAGTTGAATTATTGTACAATTTAAGTCAGCATTGCACATAAGAATAATAAGAAATTATGGGAGTATTATGGTAGTAGCTGCTGACGAGTCCAAGGGGCAGTCTATTGACAGTAAACCATGTAAACCACTACTGATAGTTTGAACCCATGTGTAAAAGTAGCCTTTACTGCTGGTTTGTCAGTCAGGTGGGTTACTTATCAACATTTGTAAAATACTGACACCAGCAAGTGAATGGCTTTCAACAAAGGAAATAACATGAATCAGTGTACATCCATCGATCCGTGATCAATGAGGTTATCCTGTGAAGAAGGCTTCACCTTGTCGAGGGGAAGTGGTGTGTATACACACCCAGATACCCAACAACCTTGACTCTGTGTGAATAAAGAGACTCATTAAAGTGCCCGTTAACCTGCAAGTGACACATACTTCACATTACTGACGACCATTTTCCAAAGCACATCGTTAGTTTTTTAGTTGGTTTTCAGATTGGGTTTATAACAGTTGCTGATCCATAACAGAGAATGTTCAGTCACCTTTCTTTTCTTTGTCAGAGTGATGTTATCTTGTGGTTCTACAGCTGCAAGCAGGGACTGACAGGAAAGCAATGCATTGATGAGTTATGTTGTTGAAAAAAAAAAAGCAGAAGACAAAAGCAAACATAAACACCATTAAAATTATTTGTGTTTGTTTTGCATTAAAATAAATGTTACTGTCCTATAGTCCTCGAGTGTCCTTGAATGCACCAGCAGGTGTATTTTCTGCCTATAACATTACAATGACACTGACGTAAAGGTGACTAAATGTTCATAGAATAATTTTAGCACATTTAGACACATTTATCACACACTAAACTATAAATGTAATGCCTGATTTGTACTCCTGCGGCTTTGCGCCAATGCTTTCTGTACTGGCGGTTGTTAGAGTTGGATGATGAGGAGGAGCTCCTGTGCTTGGAATGAATAACGCCGTGGACACACTGCCCACATGGTGGCTGCGTGGCGGCTGCATGATGCGGGCAGTGTGGCTGCTCTAACCTGTTAACACAGACGCCGAAATAAAAAACAACAGGTAACGCAGCCACCATGCGGGCAGTGTGTCCCGGCGTAAGGTTGTTGTTGTAGAAGATGTGCGGTACTTGTATGTACATCCCACCTCCTGGCTATGATGTCTAATCAAACTTCTTCAGCGTCCACAGTGCCTGGCGCGTAGTCACATTTTTCAGGGGGTGCGCTGCGCATCTCTGCAGCTCTGCAGAGATGGTTTACTGTACACAGAGGTATAAATTAGGCATTGGGGTCAGTGTAATTCATCATAGTTTTCAGCAGGTTTTTGAGAAACTAATCGGGAATCTGTCAGCCATTCATTTAATCAGGCTTTAGATTTCCTGTCTCAGCAGGTTTTTTATTATTATTATTATTATTCTGTACTGAAATGAACTTAGACCAGTGGAAGTTTTATAAAGTTTAAGTTTAGTTTTAGTGTAAAATGTTAAATTACACTTTAAGAACAGTTTGCAGTAATGGAAAGTGTACTGTATAGTATGTACTAGTGATGGGCTAAAATGTATGATCACTTTTAACAAAAACCAAAAGGGGGAATAGTCAGAAGATACATAGCGTAGATAGACTTTGCTTCTCTGCTGTGTTGTGACAACCCCTCTCCCCCCACCTTGTGTCTTCAGGTACAGCTATATGATTGATAATGTCATCCTGCTGATCACGGGCACCCTCCACCAGCGCGCAATCTCTGAGCTGGTGCCAAAGTGTCACCCGCTGGGCAGCTTTGAGCAGATGGAGGCGGTTAACATCGCCCAGACCCCCGCCGAGCTTTACAACGCCATCCTGGTGGACACGCCTCTGGGTGTGTACCTCACATTATAACCTGCTAATTAAATAAAAGAGGGTGTGAAATCTGAATTGTAATGTCTCCTGCAGAACAGCAGATTGCGCCAAAGCTTAAAGAACATTTCCTTTCTGTTGGTTTGATGTAAATTCTTTCTCTTTTCTCTTCAGCTGCGTTCTTCCAGGACTGCATATCTGAACAGGACTTGGATGAGATGAACATTGAAATAATTCGTAACACACTTTACAAGGTAAATAGTTATGTTCATAGTAATGATTAACGTATTTAATAATGTGAGTGTTTACAAAATAAAAGCCAGGATGAATTGAAATAACAGCAAGAGATAAAAGACAGTAAATATAATAAAGTAAATAGGCAGTAGATTAAAATCATAAGAGATCTAAAAGTTATAAAAGATACTAACAATGACTCAACAATTGCACATATTTTATTATAATATTTTTGGAGTTATTTAAATTGCAAGACAATATACATTGAGATTAGTTGTTTATTATAATGAGATAATATTTTTTTCTTGAATGATTTTGTTCATGTATATGTTTATTTATTGGTTACCTAAATTAACATTTTGAACCATGTCTTCTTAGGCATACCTGGAGGCTTTCTATAAGTTCTGCTCCAACCTCGGAGGAACCACAGCTGACACCATGTGTCCTATTCTGGAGGTGAGTCTCTGCTCTGTTTATAGACTGAAAACAAACATACACACTCAGCTGGTGGAGGACGCCTGGCTGAATTAAAAGAGTGAAGATACTGGTATCACATGAAACTAGAAAACCTAAGGAATCCTTTAGTACTAATGAGCCCAACTGTATTCATGTGTGATGATGTTAGTCCCCATAGTAGCCATTTCATTGTAGTGAGACCATTTTTAACAATTTGACCTCACTGTATAAAATTACCTGTGGTGACCTCTAGGATAATCACACCCTCATGAAACTTTACAGCCACAAACTAGAGACCTAGGGCATTCAGAGGATGGATGGCTTTCCTAGTAGATTGACACTAAGGGGGTTTCTGAACAGTTTCCACAACAGAAGTGCTTGCCATCCAATCGCTGAAAAATGCAATCCTTCTTGCAGAAATCTCCAAATTTCAAAAGTTTTTGATATCAAATCACAGCATGGCTTTTTCTATGGTGTTCCTCGAGGTGTTGGTGTCTTAATGTGGTATTTTGGAGGGATTATTGATAATTTCTATCATTCTCGAGTGTTAAAAAAAATGGTTAAATTTAACACCAAATCTGTGTAACAAATGGTATAAACCAAAAAATTGGTGAACTGATGAGGCATAATAGAGCATGGGAATGTCCAGCATATACTTCTATCATCATGTTCTACGCTCTTATACATTTTTACAATTTATTTTAATTCATTCATTCATTCATGTTTATTTCTGATTTATGACTAGAACAATTTGACACACAGTGCTGAGCTGCATCTCAAATTAATCTTTGGGTACCCAGCTTTCAGATGATGTACAACACTTCAATGTGGCATCTACTGTTGACCTGCTTGCTATCTCCCCCTAAAGACCCCCTGTACCCCCCTAAAAAAGAGGGGGGGGGGGGGGGGGAGTAAAAGGTTAAAGTATAGGCTCAGTTGGTCACTTGTTGTTGCTCCACTGACCTTCCCGTCTTTGTTGCAGTTCGAGGCGGACAGGAGAGCCTTCATCATCACTATCAACTCGTTCGGCACAGAGCTGTCCAAGGAGGACCGCGCCAAGCTCTTCCCCCACTGCGGCAAGCTTTACCCAGAAGGCCTTGCTCAGCTGGCCCGGGCTGATGACTATGAGCAGGTCAAAGCCGTCGCTGATTTCTATCCTGTAAGTACAAAAGGCAGCAGTCTGCTGAGATCACCTCAGCTTTAAGATATAAAATTTAACCAATGACAACTTGTCTGCTTTTGGACCGATCTCTCTGATTTTTGTACACAAAGTTTTGGCAAACCCAGTCAGTGTATCTGAAGACATTCTTAAAGCCAAGACGGTTTGCCTTGTTTACTCGCGTCTCTCCAGTTCCCTGTTTTTCATCCTCCTGTTGGTGTCTGTTAGTGTCTGTCTGTAGTTGATCACTATCACTGTCAATATGTCTGAACTTATCCTCAGGAGTACAAGCTTCTGTTCGAGGGCGCCGGCAGCAACCCAGGTGACAAAACACTGGAGGACCGTTTCTTCGAGCACGAGGTGACACACACATTTTCTGCCATACATTTACTCCCAAGTGGAGCTTTCTTACACCTTATGTACAAGGCGTCAGGCTCAGTCACGGCTGCATCATAGTTTCAGTTTCCACTGGAAACATTTCAAAAGCAACATTTTGCATGTTTGACAAGTGTAAATACACGTTTGCAGCTATTTAGATTAGGGCTGCACAATCAATCGAAATTTTATCGAAATTGCAATATGGCCTACTGCAATTTTCAAAATCGCTGTTAAAGGTGAAATGTGTGTCAAAATAAAAGATGTTTTGGCCAACATATCATATTCTACAGACTCAAAAAAACAACTTAATGAAAATGAGAATAATAATGTAAAAATGATGATTCCCAGTCAAAATAATCGCAATTAGATATTTTTTCGAAACCGTTCAGCCCTAATTTAGATGTGGTAACAGATGCTTCGTGGCTGTCCTTGAATATGACAGCCTTTTGTTGCTTCTAGAGCTGCAACGATTAATCAATTATTTGCCAACTATTAAATTAATCACCAACTATTTTGATAGTTGAGTAATTTTTTTTAGGGAAAAAAAGTCAAACTTCTCTGATGCCAGCTTCTTAAATGTGAATATTTTCTGGATTATTTACTCCTCTATGACAGTAAATATATGAATATATTGAGTTATGGACAAAACAAGACATTTGAGGACGTCATCTAGGGCTTTGGGAAACACTGATCGACATTTTTTACCATTTTCTGACATTTAATAGTCCAGACAACTAATCGATTAATTGAGAAAATAATCGTTAGTTGCAGCCCTAGTTACTTCTAACTTTCTCTGCCATCACTCATTTCAAATGTCATTATATTGTAGCTGATCTCACAGCACAGCTGCTGTCATTAACCTGCGTTTTTGTTTATTTCGTCTAATGATGATTTTATCTGTGGCTCAACAGCTTGATCACAGAGGAGGAGAATGAACGGAGGTTTTACGGGCTGCTTCCTCCCTCCCTCACTTGTTTTCTCCTCCTCTCTTTCCTTCCCTCCCTCTCTACACAAAACTACAAACACAAAAAACATTTGCTGTGTATGTGCGAAGACAAAGTCAGAAACACATGAAATGCATAATTTTAAGTAAATATGGGCATTTATATTCACAACGTGACGCAGCCAGATCCTAAGTACACTGGCCGACAAGTGTCCTGAGGCCGAAAAATTTCTCATGTAATTTCAAAGTCACATTTTGGGTTTCAGCGGTATTTGAACTTGATCGGTTGCAATAATTTCGCTTTGCATTTAGAGTGTCTGCTCTGGTGCATTAAATGCAGTTTCAGGGTGTACTGTGACTAACTCGTCTTTGCATATGGCTGCTGGGTGCAAGTATATGAAGCCTGACAAATACTGGATTTTTAGACCGATACTGATATCGATATTTGAAGTTGGGCAAAAGTTGTTGTTTGTTTTTACATAAATAAATAACACAAACAACGTTCTGGGTATGGATGGATTTTTTTTTTTTTTTAAAGAACTGTGACCAAGATAAATACAGAGCGGATCATTTTACAGGTGAAAAATCGACTCACGAATTGAATTAGTGTCTGGTGGACAAACTATGTAATGGTGACAGTGACTACGTTTACATGCACACTAATATTTCAGAATGATTCAGAATATGACAATATTCTGAATTGGATACAGGTCATATAAACAGCATATTCTGTTAGGATAAGATAAAATAAAATAATCCTATTAGTCCCACAGTGGGTAAATTTGCAGTGTTACAGCAGCAAAGGGGGGCAGTGCAAACAACAAGGGGCATCAGTAAAAAACAGGACAAGATATAATAAATAAGTAAACAATAAAGATATAATAATAAGTAAGCAGTAAAAAGCAAAATATAAAAAATGTAAAATATAGTAGTAAAAAATATAGTAGTAATATTCCGATATGTAGCATTTTCCGATGAAGACGTGGGATATGCCGATATTATTCAGGTTTTAGGAGCATTGTTATGTAAACTCACAGACTGGGGGGCGTGAAATACATAGGGTTGTGCAAAATTTGTCTTATTTATTGATCGTGGACTTTTGTTGTTGTCTCTGTTGTTCTGTATTTTAATTGTGTCTATATTATGTTTATTATTTACTGTGCTTTACCACAGATTGTCCAGTTGGGGACATTAAAGTTTTCTAAGTCCAATAATAAGTTCTTGTGCATCACCGTAAAAAGGATAGCTTGAAGAATACAGTTTTGCAAAACTTGCAGAGCGGTGACAGCGAACACCACAGGAGCAACATGACTGCAGTTGGAAAAAAAGGGAAATTAAAGTTATTTAAAGGGTGTAGCCATAGGACGCACATAGGGCTGGGCAATGTGACAATATATATCGTCAAAATGATATAAAAATGTTTATTGTATATATTTTTCTATATCGTTTCTATCGCGATATAGACTAGGCCTATATTTATTTCTTTTTTCTCTATAATTTCACTTATAACTACTATGTTCACTTTGCACTCAAGTTCTTAAAATGAGAAAATACTCAGTAATTTTCATTTGTCAAGTATTTAATTCACACAGGAGTATACAAAATAGGCTTTATATATGGTTATTTCATATAGACTGTTTATTTATTGAATTACCAGAAAAGATGCTATATCATGATATATATCATGATCAAGACCAACATTGTGCTAGAAGATTTTGGCCATATTGCCCAGCCCTCATGTGGACATTTCACGCTAATCGGCTGAATGTAAACAGGAATATTAGTGGAATATTAATTTTCTTTAGCCATGTAAACAGCTTAGTAGGAATATTGTATTTTTCAGAATAAGTTAAAAAAACTGGAATATTTTGTGCATGAAAACGTAGTTGGTGTTTCTAAATTACGTCAAATCTACTTTGTATCGGCAGACATATGAACAGATACTGATTTATATCTGCAATAAGCTAATATAGGCCGACATTATGAGTACAGTTTTGTGGTGTTTGTACACTCATCTTCCTCCTTATTTTCCTCCTCTTCTTCTTCTTCCTCCTCCTTCCTCCTCGCAGGTGAAGCTGAACAAGCTGGCCTTCCTCAACCAGTTCCACTTCAGTGTCTTCTACGCCTACGTCAAGCTGAAGGAGCAGGAGTGCAGGAACATCGTGTGGATCGCTGAGTGCATCGCCCAGCGCCACCGCGCCAAGATCGACAACTACATTCCTATCTTTTGAGCCTCCTTTTCCTCCCTCTCCTCCTTCTTCCCATCATCATTTCATTCATTCCTATGTCTTGAGTCTTCAGTCCCACTTCGCTGTCAAAGATTCTGATGGTTTGATGCTAAATTTTCTGCATTCTTCACTCGCAGGTGTAAATTGATTCTCACTACCCAAATTTCCTGTTGCAATGTGAGTTCCAGTCAGACTCATTATTGCTTTAATCACATAATCAACTTAAATACAGAGTTTTTAGCTGTAAAATAATCCCATGAGCCAACAGATGTGGTTGGGGCTAGTCTTAATCTGTTCAGCGGATAAAGGAGGCAACTCATTTGACTTTCAAACACTTACCTCTGATTGTCTAAACTTTCTGGCGCTTAGTGTGTTGTTTTTTGTGGCACGCCGTGTCCATCTGACACATCGGCTGACAAAATACACGACGAGAACAATTTGCAATTTATTTTTTTAAGTCCAGGAATTCACCCGTCAACCACCAGGACAGAAAAAACATGATTTATTTGACTGTGAACTCCCAGCACAGCAAACACCAACCATTTTTTTGAGATCACGTTAATCTCCAGGCACATGAAACATGTAAAGGTAAAGGGTACTGTATGTTTTGGATTTATCACCTACCAAAATCAGTAAAAACGTCCCAAATCAGAACTGAAGAACTTCAGCCTGTTATGAAAACATCTGCTCAGCGTCAGTCCACCAGGTTCTATATAACCTGTATTTATTTCTGTTTTATTGCTACGTTTTGTCAGCATGTCTGGTCATTACTGTGGTTTCCCCCCCAAAAACGAGTGAAGTGTGTGAGCCCCGACCTGATTTGCTGTCTTAACTAGATTGTTGTTAGATATTAAAAGCTGAACAGGAGCTTCCAGTCCTCGCCGTCCCCGTTCCTGTCTCGAGTTTCTGTAAGTGAACGTACTGGAATGAGGCGAAATCTTGTGAGTATATGACAAACTTAATGTTTAAACTATACAAAGATATATAGATATTTAAAGATAACTATATGGTTTTGTTTTTTTCATGCTGTAAAAATTGATTTATTTCTGTTTTGATCTGTTTCTTACTCGTGAAATGTGTACTGTAAATGTGACAAAAAATAAATAGACTAAACTGCACTAATGCAGGTCTGGAGAAATTGAAAAGAAAAGTTTGACATGTTTGTGACAAATGTAAGAAAGAAAGAGATGCTTCAGTGGAAAATGTCAGTTTTCAGATGAGTAGAGAGGGATTATATTTGTGTAGAATATGTACGACACGCGTATGATTGAAGAGTAGGAAGGAGTGATTTTAGATCCTTAAAACCTTACATTTTAAAACCTCAGGTGCAGCGTGTTGTAAAACTACAGTCAGATGTTTCCTTTGCTGCAGACAAGAGAGCCAGCAGAACGCTGTGTCGAGTTAAATGTCTAAAATACAAACAAATATCACCACAGCTCTCTGATTGTGTTTCAAGAACCTGAGTGTATCATGTTCACCATCTTAGTTTAGCATGTGAAGATTTGCTAATTGCACTAAACTAAGTTGTCATGGAGACAGCTCAGGTGTCATAACCTGACCTTGTGCTGTGTTCCAGACAACTCAGAGGTAGGAACTTTCCCGATTGAAATTTCCAACATCTGACCTCCAAACGTTCCATTTGCATGACGCCAAACGTAAACAAAAACATGGCTGACCGTGACAAACTGTTGTTTTTTTGTCAAGTATACACACTATTGAACTCTCAGCAGTGCAGCCTCCACATTTTTGGGCATTTTTAACATTTTCCTGAATAACGTTTGTGCAGAGAAGATAACTTTCAGAGATTATTTACCGTAACCAGCTACCTAATAACATTAGCGACATATTTAAAGGAGCAGTGTGTAGCATTTAGGGGGATCTATTTGCAGAAATGGAATAAAATATTAATAACTGTTTTCTTTAGTGTATAATCACCTGAAATTAAGAATTGTTGTGTTTTCGTTAGCTTAAAGCTGCAGTATGCGATATTGGCGCAAATATGATTTAAAAAAGTTATTTTTAGAAAACGGCCGCTATATCGTGACAGTAGTACATGAAACAGGTAACCTGAAAAAAATCATGTTCCTCTGTGTCCTACTGTGTCCTCCGGTGCTCCTAACGGACTCTGAAGGATTTCTCTTAACGGAGGAAAACAAGGTCCGCTGTCCAGCTGCAGTCTATGAGAGCCGGCTGTCAATCACTCGCGAACTCCGACCAAACGGTCAAACTAGGCAGCGCTGATCAAATATTAATCAATATTCTGTTACTGTAATGCCTATTTCTCACCTCAAATTTTTTCAGAATCATCTTGTAGTGTACTGTTTAGCTGTAAAATGAGAAAGTTTGTGACGTGGCCGCCATTGTAAAATCTGTTGAAGGAAGCCAAGTTCTGGTCACATGACCGGAGCACAGCCAATAGGAACGCTCTCTGTCTCTGAAATGACCTGTAACCTCTTATCTCTGTGACCTCTGCTGTCACGGGCTAGATTTTTCTAAAGCCTGAAAACAGAGCCATGATGAGGAGCAGAAGTCTAGTTTTCTCTCAGACCACTTGAATTACAATATGCTGAATGGTTATTATGGAATTTTTGCCAAATCATCCCAAAAAATTGTTGCCTACTGCCACTTTAATGAGTCCTTCATATCTACATAAGAAGTTGGTCCGCTTCACGGAGTCTGCCAGTGTTGCACCGCCATGTTTCTACAGTAGCCCTGAACGGACAAACCAAACTTACTGCTTGGGCCGAAGTCGATAACGTTATTCGCTCCCGTCGCCACCGCTTTCTCTCTCGCTTCACCACTCACTTCCCTCGTACACACACACACTCTACACACTCTTACAACAACTGGCTCTAGAGAGGGCCATTCGCGTTGGCCACCAGCAATCTCCTACACGCTTGGCACTCCGGAGTAGTTGTAATCTGCAACCTCCTCGCTAGATTCCGCCAGATCCTACACACTGTTCCTTTAATGTTGCCTTTTAGTTGATTGCTTACCATTTAAAATGTGTTGTGTGACGTCTAGAGCTACAACGATTAATCGATTAGTTGTCAACTATTGAATTAATCACCAACTATTTTGATAATCAATTCATCGGTTTGAGTAATTTTTTAAGAAAACAAATTCAAAATTTTCTGATTGCAGCCTCTTGAATGCAAATATTTTCTGGTTTCTTTACTCCTCTATGAAAGGAAACTGAATGTATTTGAGTTGTGGACAAAACAAGACATTTGAGGACATCATCTTGGGCTTTGGGAAATTTTCTGACCCTCTACCAAAAACCTAATCGATTAATCAAGAAAATAATCGACAGATTAATCTACAAAGAAAATAATCGTAAGTTTCCCTAGTGATGTCAGACTACTTCTTCTTCGTGAAGTCAGGGTAGATAAATTAATTTAATTTTAATAAATTTGCCCCAAGTTCACAAGTAGGAACTCCGAATTTGAGTGATGTTGTACTGTTTCCAGTAGGAGGTCAGAAACTCTTGAGTTCCGAGTTGTCTTGAATGCAGCAAGTAGCAGGTATGGAACATCGATCACAACATGGATGTTTTTAATTTACCTAACTCAATTTAGTTTCAGTAACCTTAGTAAAAATTCAGAATTATTATTCCATTTAATTTATGAAACACATTCAGATGTGTTAAATTCAAATGTAGCTGCAGGCACAAATATGTCCCTGTAAAGAGCAACTCAGCGCAGGCTGAAGTCTTCAACTTTAATTGAGTCCAATCAGGCTGTTCAGCTCCAGCTGTTGTATCAGCAGCCTGCAGCTCTTATCAGAGAGCTGTTGAGCTGAACTGAGAGGAAACACATCCAGCCATGACCTTACAGCTCAAAACCAAAGCTCGACTCTTCGACCTGCACTGCTCTGTGGGACTGACGGACTGGGACATGGACAAGGAGCTGAAACTAGCGACAACCACAGACCAGTTTTACCACGGTGACTGTTTTTCTTTGCTCTGTAGTGTTTGGCTTCACTGATTGTCATTCACTCCCATTAAATCCAAACAGCACAGAAAACCAGTTAAAAAACAGATTGTTTCATGTTACATTCAGGAACAGTGAATGGAGTCTGGAGGTCAAATCAACTGTTGTGCTGATTGTCAGTGTTCAATGTTTGTGTTTAAATCTATCACTGATGACAGATGACAAACTGAATGATCAATACGTGGTCCAGAGGCCTTCTGCAAGAGCCTCAAGAAGAAAAGATGAATTCATTTGGTACGATAAAACGTCAGGTGAGCTTTTCTTTATATATTGTGTTTTGCAACCTTATCAATACACATTTGAATGTCATTTAGGGCTGTCAATCAATAAAAATATTTAATCGTGATTAATCGCATCATTGTTCATAGTTAATTGCAAGTAATCACAAATTACTCACATTTTTTATCTGTTCAAAATGTACCTTTAAAGAGAGATTTGTCAAGTATTTAATACTCTTATCAACATGGGAGTGGGCAAATATGCTGCTTTATGCAAATGTATGTATATATTTATTATTGGAAATCAATTAACAACACAAAACAATGACAAATATTGTCCAGAAACCCTCACAGGTACTGCATTTAGCATAAAAAAATATGCTCAAATCATAACATGGCAAACTCAAGCCCAACAGGCAACAACAGCTGTCAGTGTGTCAGTGTGCTGACTTGACTATGACTTGCCCCAAAGTGCATGTGATGTCATAAAGTGGGCATGTCTGTAAAGGGGAGACTCGTGGGTACCCATAGAACCCATTTTCATTCACATACCTTGAGGTCAGAGGTCAAGAGACCCCTTTGAAAATGGCCATGACAGTTTTTCCTCGCCAAAATTTAGTGCAAGTTTGGAGCGTTACTTAGCCTCTTTTGCAACAAGCTAGTATTACATGGTTGGTACCATGGTACCAGGTTTTCTACTTTCATATGATACCAGTATCTTCACTCGAGCTTATGCTAATGCCTATTTCTGGCCTCAAATGTTTTCAGGAAAATCTTGTAGTGTACTGCTTAGCTGAAAAAAAGAAAACGTTTGTGACCCGGCAGCCATGTTGAGATCACTTGAGGAAATACCAAGCACCGCCCACCAGCCGGAGCACAGCCAATAGGAACGCTCTCTCTGAAATGACCTTTGATTGGTCAAAGTCTCCTTTCACGGGCTAGATTTTTTTTAAAAGCCTGAAAACAGAGCAAAGAGGAGTTGCAGAAGTCTAGTTTTCTCTCAGAACACTTGAATTACCCAATGATGCCAAAAAATTGTTGCCTTCTGAAGCTTTAATTTTGACAGACCTAATGTCATTCTATTATCATATTAAAAGTGTTAAAGTTTCAGTGTTTCTCAGCACAATGCATTGTGTGCATCCTCGAGGCTTTGAAAGAATATTTGACATTTTGGGAAATACACTTTCTTGTTGAGCTTTATCTGAGAACATCGATGTCTGTCTGACATACGATCTTCTCATGTCACTCATCAGTCATGTCAAGAAACCAAATAAGCGTACATTTATTTCCCAAAATGTCAAACTATTCCTTTAAAAAAGTGTTAAATCTATTTCTTCCCTCACAACCCCCTCTTTTAAAGAAAACATTCTGAAACCTGCAGTTTACATTCAGGTTTTCATCCTCCAGCGGCCTTCTTTTTCTTCTGTCTTTTGTTTTTTTTAAAAGATATTTTCATTGAAGCAAAATAGCCATTTTCCATATGCAAATACACATGAAAAACAGACATACACAGAGACAAACAAAGTACTCTCTACCACCCACAGCCAACAGAAATTCAATCAAGTAAGGTGTTAGTTTCTAATGAATGTTAGTAAAGTATTACAGCATTAAGTAGACAATAAGAGCACGGTAGGATATATTTTTTCGTACGTTGCTAGTTTCCTCCTCACAATATACAAAATCTTTTCAGGTGTACTATAGGATGGTAATTCATTTAACCACTGCATGCTTTTGTGAAGGAGGACGTTCAGATTTTCAGTTTTATAGAATACACTTTTTCCCAGCTGTGTCCACGAGTAATATGAAGTTCTTCCCCGTCTTTTATTGCTTTATTTTCCTTTCTCTTCCTGATGAGGATAAAAATGTTGGCATTGATTTTTCCTTTTCTTTTGTTAAGGTGAAAAGGCTTTTGCTGTGCCTGAAACTTAAAATCTTCAACTCTGTTTTCTCTGAAATAACAGTGACCTCTTCTTGTTTTGGCTGATTAGACCTTGACCTGATTGTAGTTGCACCTTGAATGTCTACTATTAGTGTTTCTGTCCTTCAGACACCTTTGTGAAGCCAAACCTGTGGCTGTTGGTGAATCCCAACATTGCCTGCCCGATCCAGTACGGAGAAAATACAGCAGAGCTGCAGACTCACTGTGAACCTACTGAGGAAATCCAAACACCTGTACTGAACCCTGCAGAGACCCAACGTCAGCCCACCACAGAGCACCACATGTCGGCCCCCCAAGGTGCTCCTCTCCAGGAGGAGCTGCTGCACTCCTCTGAATACAAGGTACAGTACACACTGGTGTGTGTGTGTGTGTGTGTGTGTGTGTGTGTGTGTGTGACGAGAGGGTGGAGCTAAGTACAACCGAATGCTGAATAAGACATTTTTAGGTGACCAAAATGTTACATTTAACTTTAATTAACTGAAAACACATCGTGAACGGGTTAAAGTTGTAAGACAAAAAAACACACAACTCCCAGACCGGACACCGCCGTTGTAGCGACCTATCAATCACAAGGTAGTCACGCCCTAAAGCATACCCTGCTTTATGGTCTAAATGGGGACCATAATTTACGAAATGAACATCATGCTGTATGATAAAGAAGACTTGAAACTAGCGATTGAGACCATAAACTCATGTTTACAATGTTTACTGAGGTAATAAATCAAGTGAGAAGTAGGCTCATTTTCTCATAAACTTCTATACAATCAGACTTCTTTTAGCAACCAGAGGACTCGCCCCCTGCTGGCTATTAGAAAGAATGCAAGTTTAAGGCACTTCAGCATTCGCTTCACTTCTCAGACCCTGGAGGTTTCCCACTGGATGTGATACACATTCCCATCAATGATGTTACACTATTCCAGTTATTTAGAGGTGGAGGTAATGTGCCAAGAAACACAACAGTGCTCCAACAAAGGTTGGGAAGAAGAGTTCAAGATAGTTAACATGGATGTAAAAAAAAAAATGCTGGCTTTAAAATACTGAAAAAATCTGCTTTGAAAATTTTGAATGAGGAAGGAAATGCAGGGGAAATGTTTGTTAGACCTTAAGGATACACATAATGCACTTCAATGAGTAACTGACTGTGAACATAACCTTTGTTTGTTTACATGAAAACTCCACTGGTGACCTTTTTAAGCTGCATATTGTATGAAATCTGATCATGGGCTTTTGCATTTGCACCTGCATGGTAATAGGTGGTCTTGTTGTCTCAATTTCGCCGGTGTCCAGATGGGGACTCAATATGCAAATTAGGTAGCTGAAGTTTGTGAATTTGTTAAAGCTTATAATTATTATTATTATTATTATTATTAATAACATTATTTATTAAACCTTTATTTAATCAGGTAAGTCCCATTGAGATTAAAAAATCTCTTTTTTAAGGGAGCCCTGGTCAAGAAAGCAGTAATAGTGTTTCAAAGAAGATGCACACAAACATTTAAAATGTAAAACTAACACAGTATAGTATTTCAGATAACATACATGGAAACGAATTAGTGAAACAAACATGCAGTATCAAGTCACAGTACACTATTTCAAACAACATACATGCAAACATTAAAAACATTTAAAATAAAACACAGTATGAACTACAGAGTCATGTGCCCAGGAATACAGACGGGAGGAAACCGATCTAGCCAAGGAAGCAATTACAAACTCCAACAGAATTAGCCTCCAAACTCTTCAATAAAATTTTAAAAGCTGTAATTGGGATCAGCCTATCTAGCTGCAAATCTGTCTGCAAGCAATTCCAGTCTGCAGGAGCAGAGAACATAAAGGCCTGTTTGCCCATTACAGTGTGAGCCTTAGAGACAGACAGTAAGAGGGTGTCATTTGACACATGGCGTGTCCCAGGTCAAGTGATGATGCTGTATGGCCTCTACTTATTAAGGGCTCTTCGGTGGCTTTCTGCAGGGCAGCTTGAGATAGCAGGAAGCTGCAGAGGTAGGTGACCTTTAAACTTGTTTTGCAATGCATTATGTTTGCATTTACACCTGCATTAACATGTTTTTTATTATAAGCTCAAAATACAGATCACTTATTAATAAGGGTTTTTTTTTGGCTAGATTCGATCTACATACAAAAATATATTTTTAAATATAAGGTTACATGCTTTTAAGAAATCCAGGAGCATAACACAAACACTAACACAGGATTCATTGCACTGATTGAAACAATTTGAGTGTGTGTGTTATGACTGTAATCCCATCATCTTTAACAATTAGATCAAGAAGGAAGAGGCCTCCTGTCGACCAGCCAAGAACAGACGCAAGGGAAGAACCCCGAAGGCCAGGGTGAGAACACTGGGCTAAGACAGGTTCCAGGTTCCTCCAGTGGGATGTAGGGAACTCTATAATCACCTCTTTAAGGGACCTAAAAAAACAATTTTCTTATTTATCATCTTACTATGAATGATGGCGTTTTCCGTGAACACAAAGCGCTTCATGTAGGTGATTTCTGTTTCTGTCTTTTCATCAGTTCTCCCTGGTTTGAAGTGGGTGGGGCTCTGTTGGAAAAGGGTAGTTTCACCTACCATTTAGTAATATTTGGATCAAACTGTGGTGACAGTTGTGGGATGTTGCCAACACTGTCAGTTAAATCTGAACCACACCCAGACCCCCTGATTTGACTGTTATCAGCCCATTAAATGTGCATTATCAGTCGTTAAGCCTCATAGATGTGGGTCAGTAGGGGCCTGCTACGCCTACTACGTTATAAAACTGAAAGCAAAACTTAAAAGCAACACGTTCTAACATGTTATAAAAATGTTATGTTTTGAACACAAACAAAACAGCTGCTTTAGGTTTTGGCAAAAAAAACACTTAGTTAAGTTTAGGGAAAAAGATTGTGGCTTAAAATAACAACACGTTCTCATCCCAACTCGTCATTAACTGATGCATTACTGAACACTTGCTTAGGATTAGGCAACAAAACCACTTATGGCAAAGCCTCGGTATTTGACGTTGTTAGTTTCACATGGGATGCAAACTGCCATCCATCTCCCTCAACCTCCACCTTTTATATGGAGTTTCATGCTGTCTATGCTACAGCAGCAGACTTCCACTTATGCTCCTGTCATAATTACTATGATTGCTAGAGGGTGCTGTCGTCTTCTTCTATTCCTTCTATACGAAGGAGGACATGTGAATAGATGATAAAACCTACTAGTGGGTGTAGCAGGCCCCTTCTGACCCACATCTATGAGGCTGATAACCACTGATAACGCCATTTTAATGAACTGTAAACTGATTGTTACTTATTTAGTCAGTGTTGTGTCAATACAATCTAAAGGTTTGAAACCAAGTTTTGGGGAGCTTTAAAGGGGCTATATGTAAGAATCAGAAATTGCTTGTTCACAGCGACACCTGTGACCGCAATGTCAACGAAAGTCAGCGTCCTGTTGCTCGCGCTTGCGCTACATTGACATGAACGAGCACCGGTCTAAACAGCGAGGCGACACACGTCAGCTAACACACAATATCACTCTATATTTCACCTGCTTGGCAGTAATGTTAGCTGACCAGAGGAGGGTCTCTCCATAAATCAATGCTGATCCTAGTGTTGGCTTGTCCTGCTTCAGCCTGCCGACCGCAGAGGGACAGGGGGGGGGGAGACACCGACACCCGGTCGGGATAACGTAACTCTCTGCGGAGCCCCGTCACTTCACAAGACACGGGAAACCTCTGTTGTTCTGGAGGAGCTGCAGCATTTATTTCTGCAAAAACGTCCACTGCACATTCACTAGATATTCTCAGAGCTAAACTAACTCTTCTGCAGTGTGCGCGCGTGCACGTGGAGTTGGAGCGAGCCGAGCGGGTGAGAACGAGCGCGGTGTGCAAGCAGGCAGCAGGAGCAGCGCGTACCCACACGCGAGCGCGCATGGGATTCCGACCCGTTATGATTTATGCGCGTGATAAGTTACATATAGCCCCTTTAAATGTCCTTGAGAAATTAATACATTTTCCTGTAAGTCTGAGCTTAAGTGTGAAGTTTGCATGGGTTTGTTCCAGCTGCTCTGTGAAATGTTAAAATGAAAACTGTCACCATAAGTGGAACGAATTAGTAATTAATGATTTTCTGTCTGCTTCCAGGACAGTAAGACCCTGAAGCCAGGATGCTGGCCTCGTCCACCTGTGAACTACTGCATCCTCATCGCCTTGGCACTCAAGAGTAGCCACACTGGGGGCCTCAAAGTCCAGCAGATTTATAACTTCACCAGGTCAGAATTTGATAAAGTAGTTGGGTAAAACACACACGCATCAGGTCTGTTAATTCTGACTAATTGGAGGGCACTTATCAGCAGGGCACCCCATGTTTCTCTTTCTTCTCCCTGTCCTTTCCCAGAGAGCACTTCCCCTTCTTCCAGACGGCTCCAGACGGCTGGAAGAACACAATCCGACACAACCTGTGCTTCAACAACAGCTTCCGCAAAACCTGCAACCAGCTGTGCAGAGATGGCAAGAGGAAGTCGTGTTTTTGGCACCTGACCCTGGACGGTCACCGCCGGCTTAAGGACGAGATCCGCACGCTGTCGACAGAATCTTTCAATCAGCTGGAGAGGAGCATGTCCCGCCCAGGTGATGACACATTAATCTGAGGGAGAGAATTCAACATCTCAAAACACAGGTGCTAACACTGCAATCCTTCTTTACTGACCAAAACAAACTGTAACTTCAGCATTACTGCTACAGTAACTTCACGCTATGCCTTTTGAGGGCATTAATTTAGTAAATAGATGGTACTGATTATTAATTCAAGTAAACAAATGACTACAGATACCTGCTGGGGTTTGTAAATATTAGACAGCAGTAACACACTTAAAACAAATAAAACTGAGCACTCAAAGTTTATAAAAATGAGTCTTGTGGCAAACTGTGAGGTGTTAATCCGTAAAAAGGTTTTAGTTAGAGAGCGGGTCCATTATTTTTTTGTTTTTATATCATTCTGTAGCGTCTCAGTGGTGTTCCTTATGTATTCAAATCCGAACATTAAAATTAAGGTCAAGGTGTTTTTGTTTTAGCTTGACCTGACGTAGGTTTCTGCATGATGACGCTGCTACATGTACAATATATATACATCCTTATAGTCAGTGTATTAACATTACATACAGTAACTTCGATGGCGGTCGGGATGCTCCCAGTTTGGAGAAGCACAGACTTCTGCTGTGTGGACGCCACATTAGTTTGGATCTGGAATTCACACAATAACACAAACAAACACATTCTCACTCCCAACTCGTCAGATACCGCCGCCTGGTCATTGCCCCTTGGCATCCGACGCACAGGGTACCCCTCTTGGGTTAATTTTGGATGGACCAGGGACGGTGTGTCAATACACTCTCGTTACATGCATAGTGTCCTTTCAAAATAAACTTCCGTTTTCACAGGAAGTTAGGTTAGGCAACACAACCACTTAGTTAGGGTTAGGAAACTCACACGACTCACGGGACTGATGATACCGAGTCACGTGACTAATAACTGACGTAACAAAATAAGTCTACGTTTATTTTTAGTTTCACACAGGACACGAACAGCGGTCTCCTGGTTGAAAGTCTTGTGTTTGTTTGAAACAATGGAATCTGGTGGCTTTGAAGGTAAAGTGGTGAAAAATATAAATGCGGTGTACACTTCAACTGATATTGACTTCTTTTAGGTGGCGAAAATACATTTATACATAGTATACATACAACCCCACTTCAGAAAATACAAACTTAACCTTTCAGTTATTTCCAAACTTAGCCCAGCTAACGTTGACTCTGCTAGTGCTAGCGTTCAAATTATTCATGACCTTATTGATTAGCTTACTTTGGTAACCTACGTCACTGCTTTTTGGTAATGGCTGCGTGGGTGTTTCCATTTGAAAAAAAAAAACAGAAAATAACGCAGATGGTCCCACCCTTTAAAATGTAAGACTTAATCAAGTGAGTTGCTGTATGTTACAGACAGAAAATATTTATTACTAATGACTGTTTTCTTTTTGTTTCAGATGTAATTCAGAGTTTATTTGCACTGTGATTTCAGGTGTAAAAGTCATCACAGAGTTTAAATCGGTGCATAATAAAACTTAATATTCAGAAGGTTTCTTCTCTGTTATGCTGAATATTTTTTATGAATGTATTCTGTTTAATTCTTGTAAATGTTTTGGAGAGCATTTTGATTTACTTACTACAAAAACAAAGTGCAGTCAGGTGAAGATATTTGTACAATGTCATCAGTTAAATTTAAACATCCCTAAATAAATACATTTTTCATGTATACAATCAAGTCTGATTGTCCGGTCAAATATGTTCATTCCATATACGAGACAGTTGTTTTTACAGCACATTCTCCAAATTAAACAACAATATACAATGTTCGTCTGCTACAAATCACTGTTGAAAAAATTTGTTTTAGATTGTTACAACCCTGGTTAAGATTTGATATATTTAGGCAAACAACCACTTGGTTAGATAAGATAAGATATACTTTATTGTCCCACAGGGAAATTTGTCTTGGGTTCCAGGCCACTGCATCACACAACATACCAAAGTCACGATGTACATACACACATAAAACATGGATCATACATACACTCATGCATGAACATGCTTAAATTCACCTGTTAAGTGTGAGACAAATAATAAAAGTAATAAAAGACGATAGTTTCTAATATTAAAACCAGTAGTTCTTTAAAATAATAAAAGGTAATAAAAGACAATAGTTTTAAATACTAAAACCAGGTATAATAATACCAGATAATAAATAATCAGTTTACAATATACTGGTTCTCAATAAAATCATATCATATAATACTAGACCTACTTGTTGCTGTTTAACATTTTGATGGACGACGGAATGAATGAATTTTTGTAACGATTTAGTTGGCAAATTGGCATTCTGAACCGTCTACCTGAAGGCAACACCTCGAATTCTGGGTTCAGAATGTGTGTTGGATCTTTCAGAATCTTCTGTGCCTCCCTGATTTTTCATATAAAGGCTGAAGATAGTGATGTTCTTTTATCCCTATAATCTTCATAGCTGTTTGAGTAAGGTGTGTGAGCTTGGACATTAACTGAGCTGACAGGTTACCGTCCCACACTTGGATGGCATATCTAATTACACTCTCTAAAATCGTTTGATAAAATAAAATCATTAATTTACTATTTACACCATATAATCTAAGCATTCTCAAAAAATACATCCTCTGTTGTAGCTTAGAGCAAAGGTTTTCAACATGCACACTCCATGTGAGCGAGCTGTCAATGTGAAAACCAAGATATTTATATGAGGAAATCTGTTTTATGGGTACATTGTGAATGAATACTGGACTATGGTCACCAATTGACTTTGGATCGAACATCATTTCCTCAGTCTTCTTCACATTCACAATCTGGTGGTGAGCATCACACCAGTCCATAAACTCTTTGATTCCGGAGAAGTATAGAGATGTGTCCTGATCTCTGTGTAGTAAGCCGTGAATGACGAATTTTTTAGGAGTTTTGGTCATACACCCATTAGTGTATAATGTGAACAGAACTGAGGAGCTCACACACCTTTGGGGAGCACCTGCGAAAATAGATTTTTTGTTTTTTACTTTTTATTTATTTGTTTTCAGTTGTTTGATGTGATATTTGTTCAGTGTAATACTGAACGAATTTCACATCAAACATAAAAACAAAGAGAAACTCAAAACACAAAAAAGAAAAAAGGAGGGGGGGGGGGGGGGCACTACTCTGACATTACAAACTTTGATCTGATCTTTTCAGATCATCTGTGAACATGGGCCATCATTTCTCTTGTATGCAATCCATTTTCCCCAGCGTTGTTCATGGGTCCTTGCTTCAGTCCTTAAATAATGAGTCAGCTTTTCCATAGAATATATTTCCTCTACAATGTCCAGCCACTGACCTGATCTTGGAGGATCACATTTCAACCAGCTCCTTGTGATGGCCTTTTTACATGCAAGTATCAGGATTTTAAAGAGATAGATGTCCTTCTATTGAATTATGTCACTGGGTATCAATCCCAGGTACACTATCCGGGGGGTCCCTAGGGATCTTGTAACAAAAAACCTCCTCAAGGGTTTGGAAAACCTCATTCCAGAATGTTTGTATTTTCGTACATGACCAGAAAATATTTGAGTGATTGGCATTCATATGTCCACACTGTCTCCAGCATTGCTGTTGTTTACCCATAGTTTATTTTTAATGTGGGGTGTAATAAAAAAGCGAATTAAATTTTTCCATCTGAATTTTCTCCATCTTTTAGAGCTGGTGGAGGTTTGCTGCGTAATACACATGGAATGCCACTCACTTTTTGACAGTTTCATGTTCAATTCTAGTTCCCACTTCAAAGTTACGTATAGTGAATTTCTTCCATTTAGTTTTTGTAAACCACTACAGTTTAGAAACAATCTTTGAGGGAGTTTGTTTGTATGCACCTGTCATCACTTCAATCACTTCATTACCTTCTGCTGAAATTATCTTTTTAATTTCTGTATCATAGAAATGTCTTAGCTGTAAATATCTGAAAAGGTCCCCATTTTCTAAATTATATTCTCCTTTGAGTTTTTCAAAAGTTTTAAAGGTTTTTCCCTCTATGAGTGTACAAACTGCTGTTATTCCTTTTTCTCTCCACCTTATGAATGTATTATCTATCTCTCCAGGTCTAAACCTGGGGGTTTGAGAAGGCCAAATCAAAAGCCTACTATCTCCCTCCAGTTTATATTTTTTGACAGTCTCATTCCATACTCTCAGTGATTCTTCTATAATGGAATTTTCTCCCTTTTGGTCGGTGTATTCTTTTCCACCTAACCTTGCTTGAGGCTGAAATTGACCCAGATTTAGTTCAATATGCTTCCATTTAGCTTGATACTCCGGGGAGCACCAATAGACAATGTATCTCATTTGGGCAGCGTAGTAGTATTGTCTGAGATTTGGCAGAGCAAGGCCTCCATTTCCTTTGTTAATTTGAAGTGTCTTAAATTTGACCATTGGCCTGGCTCCTGCCCAGATAAACTGGGATATATGTTTATCCCATGTTGTAAACTGAGATTCTGGAATCCTGACTGGTAGGGATAAGAAGAGGTAGAGCAACCTGGGCAGCACATTCGTTTTCACCGCCTCAATTCTTTTTTTTTTTATTTATTTTTTAAATTTTCATCACAAACAAATAAACCAAAAAAAAATAACATCTACAGACAGACTCACAAACATACCAACCCAAAATAAAATTAAATAATACTAATAATACAAATAAAAAAAAACACCACAAGAAAGCCAGACTAGACAGACAAAGATACAATCACATTTCCGCCTATGTCAAATCAGGGAAAGAACAGAAAAGAATAGCTAAATTGGATGTCACGCAGTAGGGACTTCAGCTAACAGTCGGGGGAGTCAAGGTGTCTAATAACTGGGCCCAAAATACACTCAAATTTTTCTTGAAAACCATGTGTGTTGCTTCGAAGCCTCTCGAGGTGTATCCTGTCTGCTGTACAGTGCGTGGTAATGCAAGAGAAGCTTCGGAGCAACCAAACAAGGCAATTAATACATCAGGGTCAATCTGCATATCATACATTTTAGAATACCAATTTATGATTTCCTGCCAAAAAGGGACAATCTTAGAACAAAACCAGAAAGTACCTTTCGAGGAGTTACATCTGTCACAGATATCCGATACATTAGTTAACATTTTGTTCATCCTTACTTTGGAATAATGAAGTCTATGCAAGACTTTGAACTGAATCAACTGCAGCCTGGCGTTAATTGAACTTAAATGGATTCTCTCCAACCCCTCACTCCAAACTTCCTCAGTTAACTCCACACCAAGATCTGCCTCCCAAGTAGATTTAATATGGTTTGATGATACTGTACAGCAGACCTATTCGAAAACAGCAACACAAGTTTTGAGACAAGATGTTTAGAATCAGGATGTTGTCTCATCAAAGCATAAAAAGAGTGTTCCTTGGGTGGGTTTTCAAACATTTTAAAATTGTTTTTAACAAAATGTCTGACTTGTAAATAACGAAAAAAGTGGGCTTGCGGAAGAGAGAGAATTTCTATCAGCTCCATATAAGATGCAAAGTGGTTATTTATGTACAAGTCTGCAAAGGTTATCAGACCTTTATCCTTCCATTGAATAAAGGTTTGATCATATTGAGATGGTATAAAATTATGATTTAAACAAATAGGAGAATGTTAAGAAAATTACGGAGCTTTAAGCACCCTTTTAATTTGCTTTAGAATCTTAATTGAGTTGTGCAGGACAAAATTGTCTTCCACCAGATGCAATGGATAGTCATTTGTGGAAAACAATAGAGCTGACAGAGAACTGTTTCTCGCTGCATGGGACTCTAATTGCAGCCACTTGGGTGTAGCAGAAAGCTCAGTTGTAAGAGGGAATTGATCTTGCCAATAAATTCAGGCTCTGGCATTGGCTGCCCAATAGTAATGTTGAAACACTGGAAGGGATAAACCCCCTATTTTCTTAGATTTTTGTAAATGAATCTTGGAGATGCGGTGGGTTTTATATCCCCAGATAAATGGCATTATTATTAAATCAAGTTTTCTAAAGAATGACAACGAAAGCTGAATTGGAATGTTTTGAAACAAATACATACTTTTTAAAACTTAATGTTGGGAAGACCAAAGAGCTGATCATTGATTTTAGAAGGAAGAAGGAGGAGGTCTCCCCAGTGGTAATAAAGAGTCAGCCGATTGAAATTGTCCAGTCCTATAAATACCTATGTGTCCACCTGGACAGTAAATTAAACTGGAAAAAGAACACTGAGGTTGTATTTAAGAAGGGCCAATCTAGACTCTTCTTCTTGAGAAAACTTAGATCTTTTGATATCAGCAAGACCCTTCTTCATGTTTTCTATCAAGGAATTTTAGCTAGTGTTCTTTTTTATGCTGTGCTCTGCTGGGGTTGCAGCATCACTGTGGATGATAAAAACAGGATCAATAAGTTGATCAGAAAGGCTGGCTCAGTGATTGGTCTTGCACCAGACTCACTGGAGGTCATTGTAGAAAAGAGAACAAGGGCCAAACTATAAACAGTTCTCTTATTTGAAGGCCATCCATTACACGGTGTTTTTAACGGACTCAGGAGTTCATTCAGTGAGCGACTAGTGATGCCTCAGTGTTCTATTGAACGATTCAGGAGGTCTTTTGTTCCAGCAGCGGTCAGATTTTTTAATGAACATCTTTAGATATGGCCTAGATCCATGGTACCTCTCAGCTGTTGATTATGTCTCAAAGGGCTTCTTATGATGTTATTTATTTATTGGTGTATTGTAAGTACTGTGTTTTTGTTGTTTGTCTTGGTGGCAATCGAATTTCCCCACGGGGATCAATAAAGCTGTCTGACACCCGGTCGGGGGGGGGGGGAATACACTGACACCCGGTCGGGGGGGGGAATACACCGACACCCGGTCTAGACTAGATATTCTCAGAGCTAAACTAACTCTTCTGCAGTGTGCGCGCGAGCACGTGGAGTTGGAGCGAGCCGAGCGGGTGAGAACGAGCGCGGTGTGCAAGCAGGCAGCAGGCAGCAGGAGCAGCGCGTACCCACACGCGAGCGCGCATGGGATTCCGACCCGTTATGATTTATGCGCGTGATAAGTTACATATAGCCCCTTTAATATTGATAATTATCTTTAATATTGTCTAACAACTAGACCAGCTCCTATCTGCGTCCCCAACACCGTGAACACCGTCATACTCGAGGTGCGGTATTCAAAACATCCCCTGGTGTTGACACGGAGTTCCTCTATTTTGCCTCGCAGTGATCAAATGTGCGTCGTAGTCTCGCTTTTGACGGACCCCGGCCTGTTGTGATTGATGCTGGGAAAAGCTGTGGGCAGTTTCCAATCGATCCTGTAACTGGCTGGCATATTCTGGCCCAGCCATGGCGTCCGGTGCATCGGGCGGTCGTCCATAGGCCAGCTCTGGTGGCGTTCTCAGCTCCCTGCCCAACATCAACAATGCAGGAGTACAGCCAGTGGATTCTTGGACTGCACTACGGCATGCCATGAGGATGAGGGGTATCTGCAGGTCCCAGTCACTCTGGTCTGGGGCAGTGGTGAGGGCCAGCTGGGAACTCAAGGTTCGCATGAACCATTCCACTAATCCGTCGCTTTGTGGGTGAAGCGGGGTGGTCCTTGTCTTCTGGATGCCGAGCTGGTTACACTTCGCAGTGAACACCTGTGATTCGAAGTTCTGCCCTTGGTCTGAGTGGAGCTGCGAGGGCGTTTCAAAGCAGCTGAACATTCCTTGCACCAAGGCCTCAGCCACGGTCGTCGCCTCTTGGTCAGGAAGGGGGTAGGCTTTGGGCCACTTTGTGAAGTAGTCGATGGCAACTAGCACGTACCGGTTCTCTCTACTGGTACGGGGTAGTGGTCCCAACACATCGACTGCCACTCTGTCCATTGGTGCCCCTACAGGATGCTGCTGTAAGGGTGTGCGGGACTGACCTTGGGGGCCTTTACGGGCAGTACAGGCATCGCAGCGGCGGCAGTAGTCCTCAACATCCCTCCTGCTCTGGCCCCAATAGAATGTCTGTCTCAGCCGTCTCAATGTCTTTGTCACCCCAAAGTGACCAACTCCAGGGGATCCATGACGCACCTCAAGTACTTCCCAGTGGAGATTTTTGGGTACAACCACTTGCCATCGTGGCTCTCCGGTAGCTGGCTCACACCAGCACCTCTTCAGGACTCCTTCCTGCAGCTCCACTCCAGGCCATTGAGACCAGAGGCCTCTGAGAGTGGCAGACTGGGCAACCACATCTTCCCAGGGTGGCCGGTTGTCTTTTTCCAGCCACCCTATGGCCATTTCAAGATCAGGGTCCTTGAGCTGCAGTTCTCTCCACCCTCTCTCATTGTCGGGTAACAGGGCCCGACAGATCACCTTTCCAATTTGTAGGTTTGCCGCTTCACGTTCTTCGGCCTGGTTGCTGTGGTGAAAGCCCGGGGCACATGGTCGGCGGGAGAGACTGTCTGCATTTGTGTGGCTTTCACCAGTTCTGTGCTGTATGGTGAACTGAAAGGCCTGGAGTTGTTCAATCCATCTGGCTACTTGCCCTTCCGGCTCTTTGAATGACATGAGCCACTTCAAGGCAGTGTGGTCAGTACGGATGGTGAACGGAGGTGAACGGAGGCCTCAGAGGATGTGTTTGAAATGGTTCACTGCGTCAACCACCGCCACTGTTTTATCGTTCAGGGGTCGGAAGTCAACACAAAACCTCAATTTCCCATCCTTCCTATGGGCCATAACGACTGGTGACACCCATGGACTTTCTGATGGCTCGATAATGCCCGCATCCTTCATCTCTTGAAGCATCTAGTTCGCTGCAGCTTGGCGGGCATAGGGAAGTCGCCCAGGCCGCTGGCGGATTGGCTGTGCATCCCCAGTATTGATGGAGTGCTGAACCAAGTTTGTGCGACCCACATTGTTGGTGTTGGTGGAGCAACTCATGAAGGAGGTTCCAGAGCCTATCCTGCTGCTCCGAGTTCAGACCCTCACGGTTCTTCTCCCAAAGGTCTTTGACAGTCGTAATGGCTGCTGACTCTTTCTCAGACATGGGGGCCACAGATGCGGTCTGTACAACTGCAGGTAAATGTGGCTGGGTGTGTACCACTGTGTCCGGGGCTGTGAGGTTGTCTTTGGGCAGTGGAAAAAGGCTTTCTGCAAAAGGGGCCTCCCACTGAGGAGGATCAGGAGAACCTGGTGGGTCCCCTTCCATTCCATTGTCCCCAACCACCTTGTCGGTCACTTCAGGGATTATGGAGTCATTAGGAAAGGGGATGGACGTCCCGTCCGGGAAAGTAATGGTCCGTTTGTTAAAGTCCAGTACTGTCCTTGCACTACACAGAAAGTCCAGTCCGATTAAACAGTCCTCTTTAACTTCAACGACCCAGACTGCAGCTTTTGACACTATTGATCATCGTATACTCCTTGACCGACTAGAGAACAAATTTGGCGTCTCTGGGCTTGCTCTCGCATGGCTACAATCGTATCTATCTGAAAGAACGCAGTGTGTCTCTTTTAATAATACAACATCAATATTCTCTGAGGTGAAATATGGCATACCTCAGGGCTCTGTTCTTGGCCCTCTGCTCTTCTCCCTATACATCACACCTCTTGGCCAAATTATACGTAGTTATGGAATTGATTTCCACTGTTACGCTGATGATACACAGCTGTATTTGCCGATAAAAGTGGTGGATCGATCACAAATTATTAAATTAGAGGCCTGCCTGTCTGCGGTGAAAAACTGGATGTCAAGTAATTTCTTGCTCCTAAATTCGGATAAAACTGAGATGCAGGTCATTGGCCCTGCTCGACATAGACATCAGTTTGATCAGGTAACAGTAACTCTAGATAACTGTGTGATATCCCAGAGTTCAACAGTTAAGAATATTGGCGTCATGTTCGATTCAACTCTTTCTTTTGATCAGCACATTAGAGACATCACAAAGATCGCTTTCTTTCACCTACGCAACATCGCTAAAATCAGGTCTTCTTTATCCATGGCTGATGCAGAGATCCTAATCCACACCTTTGTATCATCCAGACTGGATTACTGTAATGTTTTGCTCTCAGGTCTGCCTCGTTCTAGTACCAGAAGCCTTCAAATGGTTCAGAAAACTGCAGCAAGAATCTTAACTAAAACTAGAAAATTTGACCATATTACACCAGTTTTAGCTTCATTACATTGGCTCCCGATCCATGTTAGATCAGACTTTAAAGTACTTTTGATGACCTATAAAATTGTAAATGGATACGCCCCTTCCTACTTGTCTGATCTACTTAAATATTATACTCCAACCAGGACTCTCCGCTCTCAGAATACAGGGCTCCTGTCTGTCCCCAGAGTGAAAAAGAAGTCAGCAGGCCAAAGGGCCTTTTCTTATCGAGCCCCTTTCCTCTGGAATAACCGCCCTATAGACATCAGACAGTCTGACTCTGTGGATGTCTTTAAATCCAAACTCAAAACCCATCTTTTTGCCCTAACTTTCAATTAGTTAGCTGGTGGGTCGGTCTCAGTCTCATTGTATAATTTCAGCCTAGCAGTCCTGCCGACGAGAACATTATTAATTTTAAGCCACTGTCTCTCAATAACTCTCTGTTGTTTATGTCCCACAAGCACTGCTGTGTGCCTCGCTCTCTCTCTCCCCTTTCTCTCCTTTGAATCAGGCCTCTCCGTGCTGGACCATCAGTCGTTCTGTGACGTCTCTCTGCCTCTCTGGTGGTGCCTCATTCCACATGACAGAACTGGAACATCGTTCTCCAGGAGATTTAGCCTCTCTAACAATTTACCTCAGTCCAAGGGGGCTTATTTGCATGGGTAACATACGTTTATATACTAAGCAGCTGTCAATTAAAAACAAAAATATGGTCCTCTCTCTAGGTTCATGGTAGAGAGGAGGTCGTGTTGCTCGGACTCTATCGATCTGGCGTGGAGAGGAGGTCATGTTGCTCTGGTTCTACCCAGGGCTGGACTGGGACAAAAAATCGGCCCTGGCATTTTGGCCCAGACCGGCCCCATCACCGCCCGTTTGTGCTGTGTGTACCATGTTTTGTTGAAGGCTCTATTCGAGGAAATACCTTCAAATGTGGTTGTTTTGTATACTTGCCAACCTTGAGACCTCAAACGTCAAAAATAAGGAGGATTTCAAAACCAAAGCGCGGGGTCTGGGGTCCTCCCCCAGAAAAATTTGAGTTTCAGAGACTTTGTTTCCTGAATTCTGGTGACTTTAAAACAATGAAAATAACAAAATAATAAGTACACCGCAACAGCATTTTATGTTGAACTTCTAATTTTATCTTTAAATCTCAGGAAAGAAAACGGAATAATTTGCCCCTCTGGCATAAACTTTGCGTGTGAATATCTAGCATAAACTAATATTCATAAATTATAATTAATTTTTTTTTCACTGCTGTCCCTTTTTAGGATTATATTGCTTTACAGTGCAAGAAACAGTGATGCTGAATTCCTTTTTCCATTTTTTGAGAATTTCAGCTGGGTCTCATACAGTATATCAGTAATACATCAGATCATCATTAATGTTTGTTGAGTCTTATTGGACCTATCACATTCAGACTCTGATGGGGGGGGCCATTTAGATTCCAGCGGTGGCCCATGCCAGCCCCGGCCCCCTCTTTGGCCCCGCCCCTGGCAGACACATATAAGCAGACAGACAGAGAGAGATGGATAGTAAACAGCAGAGGATCAGAATCACATGTTGACCAGCGCAGAGAAATGCGCTTCTGATGTAAACAGCGGGGCTTCAGCTCGAGCGGAGATTAATAGCGCGGCGCTTCCGCTCCCTATAGGAACCCACGCGGCGCAAATACGCAGGCGCTGCGCCGTTATGTATCACCATTATGAATCTCCCAGAGAACCTGATATGGAGAGGGCAGAGGAGAGTACCGGCAGCTTGTGAGAAGCTCCGGTACGCATGAAAAAGTCACGGTACGCCAAGGAGTAAAATGATTAACATACTGCGTACCGCTATGTACCGGCCCACTTCGAGCACTGCTCATCTCTCATGACATATGAGCCAGGCTGCTAGCCCATAACTGCTTACTGCAAACTCTACACTAACTCCCTCATCTCTCTCCCTCTCCTCCTCACTGTGGCCGCCGACACAGAGCGATTGGGCCAGCCCAGTGTCAATTAAGGAAAAGAAATGGGCCGATTTACTTGTTTTATAGGCCAAAAAAAAAAAAGGACATACGTCGGCCCCAAAAGGACGTCGGCCCACCGGGAAAACGCCCGGTATGCCAGATGGCCAGTCCAGCACTGGTTCTACCTATATGGCGTGGAGAGGAGGTTATGTTGCTAAGGCTCTATCTGGTTGTCGTGTAGAGGAGGTCGTGTTGCTCTGGCTCTATCGGTTTTGACGTTGAGAGGAGGTCATGTTGCTCTGGCTCTATCTGTTTGGCGACACCTGGAAGCTGCTTGACATCCTCCTGGATCCACCTTCTCACATATATTCATATTATATGTATTAATTTTTGTCATGGATTGTCTATGTTGTATTTTCATTATGCCGTTACTCTGTACGCACGACATCTATTGCACGTCTGTCCATCCTGGAAGGGGGATCCCTCCTCTGTTGCTCTTCCTGAGGTTTCTTCCATTTTTTCTCCCTGTTAAAGGGACTATATGTAACTTATCACGCGCATAAATCATACCGGGTCGGTGTCCAATGCGCGCTCGCGTGTGGGTACGCGAGCGCGCAGCAGCTCTGCTCCTGCTGCCTGCTCCTGCCTGCTTGCACACCGCACTCGTTCTCACCCGCTCGGCTCGCTCCAACTCCACGTGCACGCGCGCACACTACACACTGCAGAAGAGTTAGTTTAGCTCTGAGGATATCTAGTGAATGTGCAGTGGACGTTTGTGCAGAAATAAATGCTGCAGCTCCTCCAGAACAACAGAGGTTTCCCGTGTCTTGTGAAGTGACGGGGCTCCGCAGAGAGTTACGTTATCCCGACCGGGTGTCGGCGTCTCCCCCCCCCCGTCCCTCCGCGGTCGGCAGGCTGAAGCAGGACAAGCCAACACTAGGATCAGCATTGATTTATGGAGAGACCCTCCTCTGGTCAGCTAACATTACTGCCAAGCAGGTGAAATATAGAGTGATATTGTGTGTTAGCTGACGTACGTCGCCTCACTGTTTAGACCGGTGCTCGTTCATGTCTATGTAGAGCGAGCACAAGCGCGAGCTCGAGCAACAGGACGCCGACTTTCGTTGACATTGCGGCCACAGGTGTCGCTGTGAACAAGCAATTTCTGATTCTTACATATAGTCCCTTTAAAAGGTTTTTTTTTTCGTTAAATTTTTCCTTAGCCGATGTGAGGGTTGCACTGTCTAGGACAGAGGGTGTTGTATCCTGTACAGATTGTAAAGCCCCCCGAGGCAAATTTGTGATTTTGGGCTATACAAATAAAAATTAATTTGATTTGATTTGAGACTGGTTGGCAGGCTGAATAGGCCCTCAATTGTATCTGTGCTTCACACCTCCCCAGCATGGGAGCTTCTCCCCCTGTGACTGTGATGAGCGGAAGATTGGTGGCTTGAGGTTGAGTTCCAGCCGGCAGGAGATCAGGGTGAAGGAGAGTTGCAGTCGAGCCTGTGTCGAGCAGGGCGTGAGTCAACTGACCATTAACCAAGGCGGGTACTCGGCAGCCATCGGTGTTGGATGTGTTAGGGGTGCAAAGAGCGTGAGTGACAGGGAAGTTGAGCGCTTTTATCACAGGTTGAGTGTAACAACCTCTGGGGAGTGAAGGGTGGCTCGGGTCGGTCCCCTCTACACCGAGCCTTGAGCGTTTCCCGGCGCCGGTGCACCCAAGGCGGAATCAGGGACTGGACAAAAGCGCCGGGAGTGACCTCCCTGGTTGCACCTCCAGTAGATTTGCTTCTGTCGATCTTCTGGTGACATTGGTGGACGTCCTAGGCCCATCGGCACAGAGGTTGGTCCAGGAAGCTGAAGGGCTTGAGTGTTGGGGCACGTCGACACCTGTCTGGGGTGAGGCTCGAAACCCTCTATGAGGATGTCTTCCACTGCCATTGCTTTCTGTAGAGCTGCTTCCAGGGACTGAGGGTCAACCAGCCGGACCTGTTTCCGTAATGGGAGGGGTAGAAGGCCACGAATGAATGCCTCCTTGGTTAGCACCAAGCGTGTTGAATCATCAAAATCAGGGAATCCTCTTTGGGCGAGATAGCGCAGCTCTTCCGCAAACACTCCCAGCTGTTCTCCCGGTGCCCGCACTCGTGCGTTGAACCTCTGCCGCATCACAACTGTGGGGGTGGTGTTCCCAAAGCGTCTCTCTAGGGCCCTAGATATAGCTTGTGGGTTCTCCAGGTCGGCCGCAGTCACATCCAGCAATACTTTCCTAGCCTCACCTTCCAATGCCCAGATTAAATGGACAGCTTTCTCTGCAGGGGACCAGCCATTGGCTGTTGCTAGAAGACAGAACTGGGCCCAGTATGTCTCCCATGAAGTGAGTCCATCATAGGGCCCAACGTTCAAGAAGCCGTCCCTGGGGGCTGAGGCCGGGGCCGTCTTTTGAACACTCTGGGGCCGAGGTAAGGGAGCTACACTTGTCAAGTCTTCCCACAGGGTGGGTATCCGCACTGGCAACCTCACCGGAAGGTTGGGTAGTTTTTGAACCCGGAACATCAACAGCAACATTAGCATCACGGACATTAGCAACAGTAGCATACCCATCCTTAGCTCTGACAGTCTTTGTACCGGCATGGTTGGTGCCCACATTTGCATTATTTGTGTTAGCCTTAGCATTAGCATGGCTCTCTGACTCAAGAGGACTAGTCACACAACCTTTTGGTTCTTCTCCCATCCTGGATATAAGGCTTTTTGTTTTTGGTATGTTTTCTTTTTCTCAGCTCATTTCCGTTGTTTTGTGCTACTACTATTATTTCCTTCATTTTTTTTTCAAGAATCAGGAGAATATACAATCCACTGAAGATCTAATATATCCAAATTAGTAATATCAAGCTTTAACTCTAATGGTTTAGCTGATAGGAAGAAAAGGGGAGACCTTTTTAGTTGGCTTACAGATAAAAAACTATGATATATTTTGTTTGCAAGAGACTCACTCTACCCAACTGGATGAGATTAAATGGAAAACAGAATGGGGAGGTAACATAACATATGAGGCAAAAGGTAACAGTAAATTGATCTGGAGAAATATTGATAATCTCACTAGGAGGGACCAAAAATTCTTAGGGGATCCACAACTTAAAGTACAAGGAGAGTTAATTGAAGATCATCTTGCTGTTGCTTCTGCCTTTAATATTTTTTTTCTTGACTCTGTATGTGAGCTAGGAAAAAAATTTACAAAAAGGAAACTGGATATTGTTCCCATAAATGCTACAGGCCAGGTTTTTGAGCTGGTACAGACTAATGAGTCACAAGTGAACAAAATCATCAGCTCCTTAAAAAGCTCCAAATGTAGAGATGCTTTTGTTGGGGAACGCAGGTAGGAGCTGGTCTAGTTATTAGACAATATTAAAGAAAATTATCAATATTAATAAAATTAATATTACTTAATTATCAATATATATTAATAATAACAGGGCACCAAATTACATTGGTATAAGCTCAAAAGACATTAAAATGGCTATCAAAAGTAAATAATAATTATCAAAATAATTATTAATTATAATGAATAATATGATTTAATGTGTATTAAATCATCCTCGGGGCACCACTCTTTGAAACAAAGAGAAAACGATAGCAAATTAATGTAGTCTCATAGCTAAGTCTCATTAAATATACTAAACTATCAATTTAGAACTCTGATTAATAATTAAATTAATAACTATAACCAAAAATCACTATATCAATAGATAGTAAAGGTTGAAGGATTTTGGAGTTCTTGACACAGCAGCGGTTGGCATTATTCACTCTTGTACAACATTAAACAGACCAGCATGTATGATCCACAAATATTTATTTATAAGATAATAAATGTTAAAACACAATATTAATCTAACTAAATAACTAAACTAAACAAACCAAACACAGTGTGTGAGCATGTGTGTGTGTGTGTGAGAGAGAGAGAGAGAGAGAGAGAGAGAGAGAGGGAGACAAAGACAAGATGGCTACTTGTCTCTGATGTCTGCATGGCCTACAAAACAAAATGGCGAGCACTGTAAAACTACAAAGATGGCCGGATCAAAGATGGCCGCCAGGGTGTCACCACATGACCTCTTTGTCCTTTGGAGCACATGGGCTCAGGGAGAACAAAGAGGTGTGATGTGGGGGTTGGGGTTATCTGAATGGGTATGTTTGTGTTTAAAACCAATTCATAGTTTATGTAAGTGATCTTAATGTGTGTCAGATGATAAAGATAGTTAGAAAAGATGGTTAGTTTGCATGCAAGACCCTATGTCTGTGTGGAGCATAAACTAAACACATCAGATGTGGCGAAGCCAGCTAACCAAATATCCTGACTACAACACTATCACAACAGTAAAACTTAATGAATTACATCAAACCATACAATACATGTACATTTACAGAAGTTAAGTTGAACAGTCTTGCTCAGCCGTGTGCAATTACTAATGCTAAGGTAAAGCCCAGTACGTTACCACTACATGGAAGAAAGGGGTTGTAATTCCAAGGAGGGATTGGAGAAAGCCGACTGGAGAAGGTTGTGGTTCCAGGGTCGAAGTTGTGGTTGTCCTTGCTGTGTGAGATCCAGTTGTGCAGCTGGAAGGAAACTGGTCCAGTCCTGTTTCTGCAGCTTGGTGGCTTGGTGCTAACTTCCTTGGTTGAAGTTAGTTGATCAAAAGGCAGGCACTCGCGTCTTCTGCCTTTAGAAGTTCCTTGTGTTTCTATGTCTGTCTGCTAACAAGACATAGATCAGATAAGAGCTGCTTCTTCATGCAGTCTCTGGCTGGAGAGCTTAGGTGAGAAGGGCCGCAGCTGACCTCCTGCGGGGCAGGGGTGTTGACAGGCCAGGGACCAAAGAGCAAAGAGACTGAAGAGCAAAGAGGAAGAAAAGAAGGAGACCTTCCTATTTATCCCGCGTAAAATTCACATGTACTTGTGAATGAGTCATCATGTTACAGTAGCCAATGGAAATGGTTACTGAGTCCATGGGTGGAGCTACTCAATGAGTGACCCAAAGGAATCCTGGGAAGTGCAGTTCATGTCTTTGCCACCATCTTGGAGGGTCAAGTCCCAACATCCCCCTTTTTTGGTCTTAAGATGTCCATCATCCTTAAGAGCAAGCTAGAGGTTGAACAGTTCACAGGTCCTTGGAAACAACCTGGGGGTTGTTCAGTTCCACTTCTGGGGACAACTCGAAAGTCATTAAATCCATGATTGGAAAAGTTCATTCAACAGTTCATTCAAATTTTGTAACGTCTGGGCAGTTCATTGACCAACTGGGCATTGGTTAAAACTATCTATCTTGGCTTAGCAAGAACAGTCCCTAAGTTACAAATACAACCAGATAAACAACAACAATAGTACTGTATAAAATACATAAGAAGTGTTTCTCTGTTATTATAAGGTTAGTGAAGAACAGGAATGTTAGAGATGTAGAGGTGTTAAGGTGAGATGCAGAGAGTGTCACCTAAAAATATAAGAACAGGTGTATGACGGGTTCTGTGATGCCATAATGGTGTGTCCTTAGCTAGTGTTTTGCACTAGTTATCTCTAAACAAGATACTACCAAGGAGTTGGTCCAAGTGTACTTGTAAAGTTGGACAGTGGTGTCTGAGACCTATCAGAATTTAGGGTTTGCTGTTGCTAACAAACTCAAGTTTTCCCTAGTAACTGCAAAAGAGGAAAAATTAAGGCACCGTTATCTAGCATCTGTCTCACTGTTAGCTGTGTGTTAGCTAGTACCGTGGGAAGACAACTCTGGAGCTCTTGTGCTTGACTCGTGGCTCAGGGCTGTAACGCTCCAGGTAGCCAGAGGCAGAGAGGCACTCAGAGTAGCTATCACTGTCTGCTAGGTTATGTCCATGTTCTGAACCGTGGTCAGAGTCTGAACTGTGGTCGGAGATGCTGTGGTCATCATCAGACCGGTCACGCCAATTCTGGGACAGAATTTCAGAGTATGGCTTTCTAACACTTCTGTTGTGTGAATGCCTATCTCTACACAACTGGTGGACATGGCGGTTACGCTCAGTGTCCTTATGCAGCCTTTTGTGACCCCCCTTCGACCTGTTGTGAAGGTGGTCTTTTGAGGTGGCAGATCTGCTTGACACGTCAGTGTTTGAGCTGGTGGGCTCAGTTGGTTTGCCCCCCCTTTTGGAAATGACCAGAGTTTCCCAAGCTATCTGTGTCATCTTCCTTATCTCAAGCAGTGAGGGGTTACCCTGACGCGTCCTGAGTACCACATGGGTGCGAACACATGGGTGCAGGTTCTGCAAAAACAAGGACTTGAAGATGGGGTTTTCTTCTAAGCCTGGTGCATTCTTACCTTGGAAGTATGCATGCCTTAAACGTCTGTAGTAATCCCTAGGATTCTCACTACGTGAATGTTTAATTTGGAGGGCTGCAAACATCGCTGAGGTCACGTCAGCAGTAGAGGAGAATTCTTCTATCAGTGCATGACGGAGCTCACTGTAGTCATTTCTGACACTGGGAGGTTGTGATTGTATAAACTTGTGCACAGCTTTAGAGCTGGTTTTCCACACAAGTTTCACTTTCTCCCTTTGGGTGGCGTGTGTTAAATCAATTAGATTATGATCTAATTCTCTAAAGTAGTCATCAATGTGATGATCACAGTTGTCTGGATCAAAACATTCAATGTCTTTAGCTATGAGTTCAAGCACTTCATAGCGGGGACTCTGTGGGGTCCTTTCTGGTGAAGGCGAGACTAAATTAGCATTACAATGCACTTGTGCATCACATGCTAAAGTTCTCTCTGGCTGAGAAGCAGAGGCTGAACAGCTGTCATCACTCTTGTGACAAAGTGGAAAGGAGGCTGAACAGGCTGAACCTTTGGAGGAAGGAGCACAGGTGAAAATTTCATTTCTCAGTAGCTGAGAAGAACATGGAGCAGAATATCTTCTTGAAGATAAACTACATGTATCTTCACTGTCAGTATCAGAAAAATGGGAAGTCAGGTAGCTGTTAGCACTGTCTCCCAGTGGAGCTGACTTCATTCCCAAGGACTTTGAGTCAGTTGGAAATCTCTTACTTCTGAGTGGAGAGGGGGTTAACCTCTCATCAAGTGAGGAGTGTGAATCTGAGTAACCAGAATCACAATGGCTGACAGACTGTGGTGGGGTGAGATGTTCTAATCTAAGCCCTAACAATTGCTCTTTGTGCGAGCAAAGATCTGACTCTGCTGAATGCAGGTCTTCTAAGTAACGCATCATCTTTTTGTTTGCTGTCTGAACTTCATGGAGGAGACAAGCATTTTGCGTTCTTAGGGAATCTACCTCCTTTTCCAGGGCTGCTTTGCTCTGAACGGCAAGACTGGCTTGCCTGTGAAAAATCAGAAGCAAGCATTTAAACAATGAATCTTTGGATGCGGTCTGCGCATCACACCTGTCTGTGAGTAGCGATTCCATTTCTTTCCTGCACTCACTGAAAATCAACCTGCTGATGAGTTCAGGGCAGCCAGGGTTTAAGCTCTGTGCTAGGGAGGAAATAAAAAGCTCTACACAGGGGTTCTCCATTGTTATGCCTGGAATGGAGGGTAAAACTAAACAAGGTGTCTAGTATCAAGAAAAATAATGTTGTGGCTATGGTGTTGCTTTGGCAGACACCTTGTAGTGTAGCAGTAGGTACACTAGCCTAACAAAACAATGGACTGGCTTACTTTATTGGGGGTAGCTTCCTGTGGAGGAGGGGCAGCTACAGCACCAACTAGTGACTCTAGTGGGCAATAAAACAAAAGGGGCCAGTAAAGTAAACAGGTTTACAAAACAAGTTTGCTTACACACAACATGCACTAACTGAGATGCAAGGCAGTAACAGTTGTGATGATGTCTCTTAAAGGTGACTCAAGCTGGAACGTGTGAAAGTAACAGCTAGGTGCAAACTTATTTCACAGGGCTGGTAGCACGCTGTGGCTCTTATCAGGCTCAATTTAACTCAGTCAGGCTGAAATGCATGGCAGTGACAGCCAGGTACAAGCTCTCTATGTTACACAGGGCCGGTGGCACGCTGTGTCATTAAAGGAACACTTAGATTAACAGCAAATTATGACAACTTGACTAGATTGCATTGAATACGTGGTATTCAAATGCTGAACCAAAATTCTTTCAAGTTCTACAGAGTAGGTTAACTTGAATTAGCAGCAAAAGCAAGTTCTTAAAATTAACACTATGAAGGTTTAAGTGTTAATAATCAAAGTCTCTCAAATTACAATTCTAACCACAATGTACTTGTTTAAAAGTACAGCTGGACGTCTACTCCTGTGGAAGACTAGTGGTGTAGAATGTCAACAATTTTGGTTCGTTTAGAAGTGGAATATGAAATTTTTGGTTTTGTCCAAAAATTATGCTGAAAATTAATATTGCACAATTATGAATAATTTGCCAACAATACTAGGCCTCACACGGGGCACCATAATGTTGGGGAACGCAGGTAGGAGCTGGTCTAGTTATTAGACAATATTAAAGAAAATTATCAATATTAATAAAATTAATATTACTTAATTATCAATAAATATTAATAATAACAGGGCACCAAATTACATTGGTATAAGCTCAAAAGACATTAAAATGGCTATCAAAAGTAAATAATAATTATCAAAATAATTATTAATTATAATGAATAATATGATTTAATGTGTATTAGATCATCCTCGGGGCACCACTCTTTGAAACAAAGAGAAAACGATAGCAAATTAATGTAGTCTCATAGCTAAGTCTCATTAAATATACTAAACTATCAATTTAGAACTCTGATTAATAATTAAATTAATAACTATAACCAAAAATCACTATATCAATAGATAGTAAAGGTTGAAGGATTTTGGAGTTCTTGACACAGCAGCGGTTGGCATTATTCACTCTTGTACAACATTAAACAGACCAGCATGTATGATCCACAAATATTTATTTATAAGATAATAAATGTTAAAACACAATATTAATCTAACTAAATAACTAAACTAAACAAACCAAACACAGTGTGTGAGCATGTGTGTGTGTGTGTGAGAGAGAGAGAGAGAGAGAGAGAGAGAGAGAGGGAGACAAAGACAAGATGGCTACTTGTCTTTGATGTCTGCATGGCCTACAAAACAAAATGGCGAGCACTGTAAAACTACAAAGATGGCCGGATCAAAGATGGCCGCCAGGGTGTCACCACATGACCTCTTTTTCCTTTGGAGCACATGGGCTCAGGGAGAACAAAGAGGTGTGATGTGGGGGTTGGGGTTATCTGAATGGGTATGTTTGTGTTTAAAACCAATTCATAGTTTATGTAAGTGATCTTAATGTGTGTCAGATGATAAAGATAGTTAGAAAAGATGGTTAGTTTGCATGCAAGACCCTATGTCTGTGTGGAGCATAAACTAAACACATCAGATGTGGCGAAGCCAGCTAACCAAATATCCTGACTACAACACTATCACAACAGTAAAACTTAATGAATTACATCAAACCATACAATACATGTACATTTACAGAAGTTAAGTTGAACAGTCTTGCTCAGCCGTGTGCAATTACTAATGCTAAGGTAAAGCCCAGTACGTTACCACTACATGGAAGAAAGGGGTTGTAATTCCAAGGAGGGATTGGAGAAAGCCGACTGGAGAAGGTTGTGGTTCCAGGGTCGAAGTTGTGGTTGTCCTTGCTGTGTGAGATCCAGTTGTGCAGCTGGAAGGAAACTGGTCCAGTCCTGTTTCTGCAGCTTGGTGGCTTGGTGCTAACTTCCTTGGTTGAAGTTAGTTGATCAAAAGGCAGGCACTCGCGTCTTCTGCCTTTAGAAGTTCCTTGTGTTTCTATGTCTGTCTGCTAACAAGACATAGATCAGATAAGAGCTGCTTCTTCATGCAGTCTCTGGCTGGAGAGCTTAGGTGAGAAGGGCCGCAGCTGACCTCCTGCGGGGCAGGGGTGTTGACAGGCCAGGGACCAAAGAGCAAAGAGACTGAAGAGCAAAGAGGAAGAAAAGAAGGAGACCTTCCTATTTATCCTGCGCAAAATTCACATGTACTTGTGAATGAGTCATCATGTTACAGTAGCCAATGGAAATGGTTACTGAGTCCATGGGTGGAGCTACTCAATGAGTGACCCAAAGGAATCCTGGGAAGTGCAGTTCATGTCTTTGCCACCATCTTGGATGGTCAAGTCCCAACACTTTCCAGTTTGATACCATGTTTGTTAAATTACACAAAGATATTTTAACTCCCCTCATTGTTCATTTAATTAAGTTGTCTTTTAAACACAGCTCTTTCCCTGATGACTGGAAACGTGCTATTGTTACACCTATTTTTAAGTCTGGAGACCGCCACGAAGCCAGTAACTATAGACCAATAAGTATACTGCTAGTACTCTCAAAGGTTGCTGGGAAGGTTGTCATTGAGCAACTGACAACATTTCTTAGCACAAGCAATTTTGGTTTACATCATATGCAGTTTGGCTTTAGAGTTAATCATTCCACCGAAACTGCCACCTTGCACTTAACAGAGCAAATCAAATCAAGGCTCGATAAAGGAGGAGTAGTTGGTGCTGTATTTTTAGATCTGCGTAAAGCATTCGATACAGTCAATCATGATGTTCTAATATCTAAACTCTCTAAATTTAACTTTTCATCCAGAGCACTGGCATGGATGTCTTCATATTTATCTAATAGTACGCAATGTGTTAAAGTTTGTGATGCACTGTCCAGTAACCTGAAGTGCACTATGGGTGTTCCACAAGGGTCAGTGTTAGGTCCCTTATTATTTAGTCTTTATATTAATGATCTTCCTCAACAGTGTCATGATGTAGAACTGCAAATGTATGCAGATGACACTGTTGTATACACACACACAAAATCAGCTGAGTTAGCAGCTGCCAAGCTAACAATTGCGCTGGAAAGGATCTCACATTGGCTTGATCAATCATGTCTGAGTCTTAATGTTAACAAGACACAAGGTATGTTTTTTTCTAAAACCACGGTTCAACATCTTAATGCTGATATTCTCATTAAAGATGAAAAGATTGACATAGTCACTGATTTTAAATATCTTGGCGTGATACTGGATTCAAATTTGAATTTTAAGAAACATGTAAAAAAAATGGTTAAAACCATCAAGTACAACTTGGCAAATTTTAGACATATTAGAAGCTCTCTCTCTCTGGATGCAGCCAAGATATTTATGCATGCTATGATCCTTTCCCATATGTCTTATTGCATTACGTGTTGGGGGCAGGCTGGGGAAACCGCTATAAGACCACTTCAGTCCTTATACAAACAAACTCTAAAAACTCTGGACAAAAAGCCACTGCATTTTCATCACTGTACAATACTGGAGAAATACAATTTACTGAGCTTTGAGAATTTTAGATTATTTTCAGATTTGTGCCTTGTTTATAAAATCCTAAATGGTTTGGCCCCTCCTCCACTGCGTGATTTTGTGCATTCTCGCTCAGTAGATTCTACTAGATCCTTAAGAAGATCTATGCAAGATTGTACCGTACCATTTCGCCGCACTGCATTTGGGCAATCAGCTTTTTCAGTAAAGGCCACAAATCAGTGGAACTCCCTGCCTGACGACGTGAGGAGCTGCAGCTCTATCAGCACTTTTAAAACCAACTTAAAACGTCTGTTAAAAGCTGCTCAGCTCTGTACTCACTGATCTCTATTCCAACTCCATGGTCTTCATGACTTGCTTTTACTTGACAAGCATACTTTGTGATGTGCTATTGTGTGTAGCTGTGTATTGTGCGTTTTGTATGTTCTTTCTTGTATGACTTTAATATGTTTCTTTGTCTTGACCTGCCAAGGGACTACAGATGTGAATTAGCTTAAAGCTATAATCTGGTACAGTGCATCAAATGGTGACATTTATGTTTAAACTGTACATGGTCCCTTTTAAATAAAAATAAATAAATAAATAAAACATATAATTTTCACATGGATGCTCAAATTCTAAAGGTGTAATGATAATGTATAAAAAGGAATTAGATATTGTGGTCAAAGATACAATAATACATCCAGCAGGTAGATATATTATACAAGATATATTAGTGGATAGCCTGGAATTTGTATTAGTAAATCTGTACGCACCTCATTCTGACGATCCACTCTTCTTTCAAGACATATTCAATGTGTTGCAAGAAAAAAGACTACATGATAAAACTTGATAATGACAGGAGACTACAACACCGTGTTGGATGTAGATCTGGATCGAAAAGGCATACAAACTAAGAATTACCATTCTAGAGGATATAATGCTATTTCTAGCATCATGACCTCACTAGATTTAATTAACATATGGAGATTGCAGAATCCAAAGCAAACAAGATATACATGGAGACGAGGAAATCAGGCAAGCAGAATAGATTATTTCTTAACATCATTTCCTTTGACTCCAAAAATTAGTAAAGTTGAGATTAAAGAGAGATTTAGGTCAGATCATCATCTTATAACCTTGAGCATTTGTACTACAACATTTCATAGGGGCCCAGGATACTGAAAATTAAATCAGAAGCTATTGAAAGATAAAGAGTTTATAGATACCACAAATAAATTCATAAAAGATTTCTTTGTAGTGAATAATGACACAGCGGATCCTTTAATTATATGGGATGCTTTTAAATGCACCTTAAGGGGACACTGCATTCAATACAGCTCCAAAAAATTAAAAAAATGTTTGGAGAAAGAAAAAACATTGATAGCTGAGATAGAAGTTTTAGCAGAACGGGTAGACAATAACACAAATGTGTCACAAACTTTACTGGACAACCTTGAACACAAGGAAAAACAGTTAGAAAGACTATATGCAGAGAAAGCTAACGTATCATATTTGAGAAATAGAATAGAATGGATAGAAAATCAGGAGAGATCAACCAAATATTTTTTTAATCTGCAGTATAAAAACACTGTAAAAAAGAATGTTTGGAAACTTATAATAGGAAATAAAATTATTGAAAAACCAATGGAAATTTTGCTGGAACAACACAAATACTTTTCAAAATTGTACTCATTTCAGAGTCCACCAGAGAATTTATCGCATCAAAATACTAACCCCAATTCTCAAGACGATAGTACCGTAAAGTTAACGGAGAAAGAAAAAAAATCTTGTGAGGAATATATTACGCAGGAGGAGTTATATCAAGCCATTAATTCCTTTGAAAAAGGTAAAAGTCCAGGAGCCGATGGCATCCCTGTAGACTTTTATCAAACCTTCTATGAGTCTGTTAAAACACCTTGGCTGAACACCTTCAACTGGTCATATAGCAAAAAACAACTTACAGAAATTCAAAAGGAAGGTTTAATCTCACTCTTGTTAAAACAAGATTCATGTGGAAAGTATAAGGATCCAACTATTTTAAAGAATTGGAGGCCAATCACACTACAATGTAACAATGCTAAGTATCAGCTAAATGTCTTGCAAACAGATAGTACTGCCGAAAATTATTCATCCAGATCAGTGTGGCTTCTTACAAGGTCGATCTATCAGTGACAGTATTAGACAAGTAATCGAAATAATTTAATATTATGATCTAACAAAAACTCCTGCCTTAATTTGTTTTGCTGACTTTGAAAAAGCTTTGATAAAGTACGTTTGGATTTTATTTATAAATGTTTAGAATATTTTAACTTTGGAGATTCTTTAATTAGTTGGATAAAAGTAATGTATAATAATCCAAAGTGTAAAATAATAAACAATGGCTTTTTTTCTGAAACAATTAAGCAGTACAGAGGATTGAAACAAGGATGTCCGCTGTCGGCGTATCTATTTAATATAGCTATAGAAATCTTAGCCCAAAAAGTGAGAATTAACAACAAAATAGAAGGTTTAAGAATAAATAGTTTGGAATCAAAAATCTCAATGCACGCGGACGATGTAAACTTTCAAATTCAGCCAAATGTTGCATCTTTTACTGCATTAGTTGAAGAGCTGAATAACTTCTCAGTCATCTCCGGGCTAAAACCTAAACCTACATTTAACAATGATAAATGTACTGTGTTACGAATTGGATCTCTGAAAGGTACAAATTTTAACCTCTATAGTAATCTGCCATTAAAATGGTCAGATGGCCCAATAGATGTCCTTGGTATACATATCCCTAAAAAAATGGAACTTATCACAAAGGAAAACTTTGATAGAAGGCTACATACAGTCGGCAGAAAATTAAAAGTTTGGGGAATGACTAATTTAACTTTATATGGAAAAATAACAGTGATAAATTCCTTAGTGATTCCTTAGTTTATCCATATCCTCATGTCATTACCTTCCCCAGGAGAAGAGCTGTTTAAAAAATATGAACAAAATGTATTCAATTTTTTATGGGGTGGGAAGCCTGACAAAATTAAAAGAGCTTATCTGTATAATGATTACAAACACGGTGGACTTAAAATGTTAAACCTTAAGGCACTCAACTTTGCATTAAAAGCATCCCTTATACCTAAATTTATCTTAAATCCGCAGTGGTTTTCAGCAAAGTTATTGATGTCTGCTCATCTTCTGTTCCACAAAGAACTCTATCCTTACCTTCAGTTAACTGCTTTTTAGCTCACTATATTAAAGAGAAAGTCATTTCCATACTTATCAGGCTTTTTGGAAGAGGCCATAGTCAGTTGGTTTCAATACCAATATCATCAACCAGAATTAAGTTACGAAATCCAAAGCCAAGTGTTGTGGTATAATAGAAATATTTTGATTTATGACCAGCCTTTTTTTATTGAATCAATGCTTGATAAAGGAATATTATTTATAAATTACCTCTTGAATAGTGAGGGCGAAATCATGTCTTATGATGAGCTTAAAATAGTATACGGTAATGTCTGTGACCTTTTTACATATAATCAACTCTGTGCAGCTATACCTCAGATCTGGAAAAGGAAGCTATCATTGTGTACAAAACAAATGGCATGTTGCCCCTACATTAAGAATACAACATGGATGAATAAGAGAAAAATAAACAAAAAAATATATCAGTATTTCATGCATCTCAAAAACATGTCTGCTGCACCAGTAGCTATTCAGGCTAAATGGTAAGATTTGTTAGACAAATGTATCCCATGGGGAAAAGTATTTACATGAATTTACTATTTACACAACTTCTTTTGATGTCTCCATTAGAATTTTACAACTAAAACTAATCTACAAATACTTGCCTACTAAGAAAATGCAAAAAAAAATGGGGCATCCAACAATGTGACTTATGTAGATTCTGTGAGGAGTAAGAGGAGTCAGACATTCATTTATTTTGGTATTGTAAGGAAGTTGCATTATTTTGGACTAAAGTTGAAAAGTGGATCTCAGTTTACAGATCAAATTTCTGTAGTTGTCCTTTATCCATAATGTTTGGTGATTTAAAGGATGTTAAGGAAGGAAAACACCTGAACAACATCATCATTATGACGGGGAAAGCATATATTTTTAAAGCTACAAAAAGAGAGCAGTTTAACACAGAACGATTCAAAATGTTTTTGAAACATCAATGGATTCTTGAAAAAAAATTTTGTCTTGATCCCGCTCTTGTTTTCCCTCTTTTTGGTTTTCCGCTGCGCTCCCGACTGCTCCGTCTCCTCGCTAGCTAACCGGGTAGCTGCTAACTCGCTAGCTAACCGGGTAGCTGCTAACTCGCTAGCGGAGCTGCCCTGCATGTCTCTGTCCCCCTCAATTCCCTCCGGACACTTCACCACTGGAATTACATTTATCAACTGGACTTACTGTATATCACTCTATGGACTTCATCATCCCCTGGCTGTTCTCCTCACCATCTGTATCCATCTGTACCGTGAGTACCAACACCTCCCCCCACCCTCCCGTCTAACGCTACCCTGTGCTGCCTCTACTGCTCCCCTCCCAGCCTGCTAATCGCTACACCATGGAACCATTAACCCTACTCTCCCCTCTCCTGTTTTTTCTTACATTACCCCCCCTGCTACTCAAAGGATTCCCCTGGTCCCCCCATCTGTTTTTTCCCCTCAATACCTTCTCCCCTCCCCTACACTACTCTCCCTGTCAACTGCTCCGCCTCAGGAAAAACTACAGGCTATCCTCTCACTGCACAACGTCCAAACCATCCACCCACGCCACCCCCCCTCCACTGCACCCCCCCGCTCAGTGAACCCAGCCAACCTCAAACCTCTCCAGCGTGCCCCCATCACTCTACCCTCCCACTCATCCAACTTTGCCCTCCTCAACACCCGGTCACTCAACAACAAAGCCCCCATCCTCCACGAACTCATCCTGGACAACTCACTGGACTTCCTTCTGCTCACTGAAATCTGGCAACAACCCGACGATTTCTTCTCCCTCAACCAAGCAACCCCCCCCAACTTCGGCTACCTCTGTAAACCCCGCCCCTCCCGCCGCGGAGGGGGCCTCGCAGTACTATTCAACCGGAACCGCAGGACCACAGAACTCACTTTCCCTACAGTCACCTCATTCGAATCCCTCGCCTTCAAAACCTGCTCCACCACAGTCATCCTCATCTATCGCCCACCTAAACCAAACTCATCCTTCCTCTCCGATCTGTCCGAACTCCTTACCCTTGCATCATCCCTTTCCTTACCCCTACTGCTACTTGGCGACTTCAACATTCACATAGACTCCCCCACCTGTAAATTGGCTTCCGATTTCACTACTCTATTTGACAACTTCAACCTCACCCAGCACATCACCTTCCCCACACACAATAAAGGCCACATTCTCGATCTCGTCTGCTCTGTCAACGTCCCGGTTCTCAATATCCACCCATCCCCCTTTCCCCTATCTGACCACAAACTCATCCAATTCACAATCCCTTTCCCATCACCCCGTCCTCACCTTCCCAGAGTCATATCATTCCGGAACACCAAGTCCATTGACCACCTCCATCTCTCCGACCTGCTTTCTACTGACCTCCCCATGGACCCACCCCTCGCCTCACCTGATGATCTGACCAACCACCTCAGCTCCACCCTGTCTGCCTCCCTCAATTCACTGGCCCCCCTAAAAAACAAAACTGTTTCCTTCAACACCCCCTCCCCCTGGTTCACGCCCAACCTCCGAAAATTCAAACAGACCGGCCGCCAACTAGAACGCCTCTGGAAAAAAACATCTCTCACTGTTCACCTTGAAGCCTACAAATCCCACCTCATCACCTACAAAGACGCCCTCACTGCTGCCAAGTCTGCCCACTTCTCCTCCATTATCAACGACCCCACCCGTAACCCCCGAACCCTCTTCTCCACTGTCAGCACTCTCCTCAAGCCTCGTGCCAACACCCTCTCTGCCCCTTCACCCGACCTATGCAAATCATTCCTTCAGTTCTTTGCCGACAAAATCACCACCATCAACAACTCTCTGTTCCCTGTGTCTGACCCAGCAGCACCCACACCGGCACCTTTTCTCTCCTTCCCTCTGGATCTCCCTTCCCCCCCCCATCGCCGCCTCTCCCGGTTCGACCCAGTTGACCCAGCCACCATTTCCAAACTCATCAGCTCATCCAAGCCCACCACCTGCTCCCTCGACCCCCTCCCCACTCCCCTGCTGAAGTCCTGCCTCCCTGTCCTATGCCCCTATCTCACCGACCTCTTCAACTCCTCACTGTCCCACGGAACCGTCCCCTCTGCCTTCAAAACTGCTGCTGTCACCCCCATTCTCAAGAAACCTGGTCTTGACCCCTCTTGTCTCAACCACTACCGCCCTATCTCCAACCTCCCCTTCCTCTCCAAAACCCTTGAACGCCTCGTCTCCTCACAACTCCAATCCCACCTGCACTCCATCAACTTATTTGAACCCCTTCAATCCGGTTTTCGCCCCCTTCACAGCACAGAAACTGCACTCCTTCATGTCCTCAACCACCTCCTCACCTCTGCTGACACCGGAGCCCTCAACATCCTCATCTTCCTGGACCTGAGTGCAGCCTTCGATACCGTGAGTCACACGATCTTACTCACCAGACTTGAAAACTTCGGTATCGAAGGTACTGCACTCAGCTGGCTCTGGTCATACCTCGCCAACCGATCTCATTTCATCTCCCTTCATAACAGCTCCTCTGCCACATCCACGGTCACACAAGGTGTTCCCCAAGGCTCTGTACTCGGTCCACTCCTTTTCATTATCTACATTTTCCCCCTTGGTCAGATCCTCCGCCATTTCAACCTGGACTTCCACTGCTATGCCGATGACACCCAGATATATCTCAGCACCAACTCCCCCCACAACCCACCCCTCTCCCACATCAACTCCTGCCTCTCTGCAATAAAAACCTGGATGCAACACAATTTTCTCAAACTCAACAGCAACAAAACTGAACTCCTCCTCATCGGCTCCAAATCTACCCTCAGCAAAATCAAAAAACCCCACACTCACCATAGACGGCACCTCTGTTTCCCCCTCCCCCCAGGCACGCAACCTTGGCGTGATCTTTGACCCCACTCTCTCCCTTGAGCCCCACATCCGCCAAGTTGTCAAAACCTCCTTCTTCCACCTCCGCAATATCGCCAAAATCAGACCCTCTCTCACACCCCCGCTGCCGAGAAGCTCATCCACGCCTTCATCTCCTCCCTCTTGACTACTGCAACTCTCTTCTGTACGGCTTAAACACCACCTCCATCAACAAACTCCAACTGGTCCAGAACGCCGCCGCCCGACTCCTGACTCACACAAAATCCTGGCACCACATCACCCCAGTCCTCAAAGACCTCCACTGGCTCCCTGTTTCCCACCGGATCACCTTCAAAAACCTAACCCTCACCTACAAATCCCTGCACCACCTGGCTCCCCCTTACCTCTCTAACCTCCTCTCCCCCTACCAACCCTCACGGTCCCTTAGATCCACCTCAGCTGGTCTACTCTCCACCCCCAAGTCCAAACTCCACAGTTTTGGGGACAGAGCATTCTCCAGGGCAGCTCCCAGGCTTTGGAAGTCCCTCCCACAGCTCATCAGAGACTCTGATTCCCTCTCCCTATTTCAGTCCCGCCTCAAAACCCATCTCTTCTCCTCCGCCTTCTCCTAGCCTCCCACACTCCTTTGCTCTCGCTGCCCCCTCCCCTCTTCCTGAACCTGACCTATCCAGCTTAACTAGGGCAACATCTTCCCCCCATGAACTTCCCGTGTGTCTCTCTCATGTTAGTCCTGCAGGGTTGCAACAATATAATTAAGGTTAGGGGACCTTCGTCGTCATGGTTACAATAATAAAAACCTGGTTCAAGGTTCAGGAGTGATTGTGGTCATGGTTAAGAGAAATCAATGATATAACTTCACCCAACTTCCTCCTTTGCTCCCGTCATAATTGCCATGGCATCAGCTAATGGGGATCCTTTAAATAAACAGAACAAATAAACAAAACCATCTCTCCAAGTCCATTATGTTTTAGGTTTAAAAGCTAGCTAGCTAAGTTAGCAAAATGATTAGCTCGGTGAGTTGGGACAGGAGCAGTACTTTAATGCTACATTCTAACAAACATACCTATTAAACATACCAATACCTGACAACTGTCAGCCAGAGGCCTGTACTACAAAGCGAGTTCAACATACCCAGGGTATGTTCTCGTTATGTGGCTTAACTAACCCTAACAAACGAGATCCCGCCATGCGGTCCTACGACGGTGGTTATCAACTCGGTAAATCAACCCAGGGTTTCTCCATCTGGCTGTGAGCGCGTTCACATGAAAGGGGGGGGTGTTTGCAGCATATGACCAATCACAAACATGGACAAGTCCACAGACTTGCAGACAAACAGACGGAGCGGCACATTTTACAAAGGAAGAGCAAACTATATTAGACAAATATGAAGAAGTTAAACACATAATCCAGACTAAAAGTAACACAGTTGAAGCTGCCAAATGCAGGAAGGACAGCTGGCAAAAGAAAAAACTGCAGATGTGTGAATGCGTAAATTAACAGACTTATTAATTTAACGGAATACTCAAAAGTCAGATATACTTCATTATGACCATTAACAATAGAAATGGCGTGTATGACTATTTCAACCTTGTTTCAGCTGCGTCCCCGTCTCCGGCGGTGTGAAACGGACTCAAGAGCAAGTAAAAAAATAAATATAAAAACATAATTCAAATCGGTAAACACCCACAGCATAAATCTTTAACTTTAACTTCTTCATATGTGTGTAATATTATCATACGATCTGCGCACCAAGCTCTGATTGGTCAGTAGGCGGTACTTTTATACGAGTTGATCTCTTATCTGGAACATAACCTGCTCCGGAGCAGGTTAGCTGTTCAGCATAAGTTACCATGGCCATCTATCCCGGTAAGAAGTGAACCACCGTCGTAGGACTGAAAACCCAGGGGTAACCCTGAAGTTACCTCGCTAACGCCAAATCCTGCTTCGTAGTACAGGCCTCAGGAGGCATAGCTGTCTTTAGCACAGTGTGGACAAACACATTACAGGCCGACCTATACAGAATTTTTGAGACCTATATTGATATTTGACAGTTTAAAAAATCCAATAATGAGATATCAACCAATAAAGAAATTTAGCACACAACTCATAACATAAACATTTTTGTTAAGGTTCCCTTAAATTTATATAAATGTTCCTAAAAAACAATGTATAGACTGATCCAAAAAGAATCCCTCTCTATCATCACTTATGAACCACTAGAGCTGTGGTTCTCAACCTCAGGGTAAGGCCCCCCAAGGGGGTCGCAAGATGGTTGTGGAGAAAAAAAAATAAAAGAACATATTAAAAATAAAATACGTAACAACATATTTTAGACTGAGGAATGTTTTTTCATTACATCGCCTGTACCAGTGATAATTTGCCTCAGAAAAGATTTTATTGAGTGTGTTTCTGAGAGTCAAAAGTGTATGTGCACATGAGTTTCTGACTGGCAGGTCAGGGGGAGCGTAAAAGTCATGGAACACATCAATAATCCACAGTGGCTAGAGCACATTGGACAACGCCTAGGTGCTAGCTTTTAAAACTAAACGCAACTGGGGGGTCGCGAAAACCAATCTAATTTTTGGGGGCACGACTTGAAAAGGTTGAGAAGCATTGCACCAGAAGTGTGTGGTAGTGTCTGTATCTGCAGAGACCCTGCAGCCAGTATTTTCTTATTTTGCTGTGTTCGGGATGTTTCTGGGCGTCAACCTCTATAAAAACATAGTAACCAGGTGCCAGATCATAAGCACGCATTCAAGAGGAAGCTATGAAAATGGCGGACACAGCACCGGAAAAACGCAAATATAGCGAGGCAAAACGCCAAGCAGACAAAGCTTGCCTCTGGCAAGCGCCCTAACCCTCGTTGAGCCGGGGAGGAGGAGCCAACTTTGAATGTTGTGTTTACTATATTCATTTTTAACAGTTTCTTCTGCATCTCAATTGTTACCCTGCATATTCATTTTTAACAGTTTCTTCTGCACTATATTCATTTTTAGCAGCTTCTTCTGCATCTCAGCTGTTACCCTGCACTATATTCATTTTTAAAGGTTTCTTCTGCATCTCAGTTGTTACCCTGCACTATATTTATTTTAACAGTTTCTTCTGCACTATATTCATTTTTAACAGTCTCTTCTGCATCTCAGTTGTTACCCTACATATCCATTTTTAACAGTTTCTTCTGCACTATATACATTTTTAACAGTTTCTTCTGCATCTCAGTTGTTACCCTGCACCATATTCATTTTTAACAGTCTCTCATGCATCTCAGTTGTTACCCTGCACTATATTCATTTTTAACAGTTTCTTCATCTCCTGTTATTTTTATATCTGGTATATTTTTTTATACTCTGTATTACTTACTTGTGTCTTTTTACTAATATGTGTACTACTTATGCTGTTTTTACTAATGTTTGCAGTATGGAACTGTGATGCTGGAAACTTAAATTTCCCTCGGGATCAATAAAGTTACAATCTACCTATCTATGTATCTATCTTTAAACCGCTCTCCTGTGTTTTGTTTTCTGATAAGCCTTCAGACTCATGTGTTACTCAAACTGGACTTTGTGGATTTTATTTCATTGTCTGCTAAACTTAGTCTCAGAAATTAATTGTGATCATAAACACGTTTTATTTTATGGTTACACCCAGTTCAATATATCATGAGCAGTGATTTAGAATAGTGACTGAACTGCTGATTTTAGCCATCTTCCATCTACAAGATGTCCTGATGTGACTCCAAACAATGATGCAGCAGTTTTATTTGCCTTTCTCCTGAACAAACTATATCTATATGTTTCGGGTCTGCAGGTAAATCTGTGCTTCATTTGCCAACAGTCAAATGGTATCTGGAGATGCAGTGACAGGGAGCTGATAGTTGATTTAAGCGTGCCTGCTAGTCAAATGATTGGTCTGATAGGAGGAACTCAGAGTAGTGAAATGTTCAGCTGGATGTTGGAGGCTCATCGAGCAGCACCGGGTGTTTCTCACTGAACACAAGAGACAGCAAAACAAGCCTCAGGACAGGTAACAACTCAACACATGAACACTAATTGTTGGCGGTTGACAAAGTTTTTAATTGATTAGTGTCTGTTAGTGTTTTTTTATTGTCTTTTACAATCAATGAACGATTAGTTTTTAGGAAAAATGATCACAATATTCACTTTGGTCTTTAATCTGCCTGATACATTAAGAGATCCATGACTTCATTCATCTGCTGTGAAATAAAAGATATCAAGTGTTTATCCTCACTACAAACAATAGCACAGCATGATTCAATATGATATTTGTACAACAGAATTCTGATGATGATGACAATGAAGAGCAGTATCTCAGGACCCTTCGTCATCGTCCTCCTCCTCAACAGTATCGTGTGTGGACTTGGATCAGTGGTTTCGAAACAATACACGTACATCCAAAATCATTACACCTGGCAGGACGCTCAAAAATACTGCAAGAGGTGGGAGTTTAATTTTTCAGAACCAGAATCTGGTTTATTGCCAAGTAGGTTTTCACGTGCAAGGAATTTACTTTGGTGTTTTGGTGTATAACAATAAAAATTAAATTAAATTAAAAATAAAAGCAAGCACTGCAAAAAAAAAAAATTCAAACATAAATATAGAGTATAATAAGTTACATCAAAATTAAAAATTTGAAAATATGTGCAATGTAACTGTTGAAAAGGAAAGAGCGAGGCAGGAATGTCCAAGAAGTAACCCTTATGCCTCTAGTGACATTTTTGGCTAATTTTTCAGTTTTGCTGATGGCATACATTTTTGGCAAAGGTGTGAGTTGTTTTTTTCTCAGAATTTTGGAAGTTCAACCTCAGCTCCTATAGTAAGTTTATAATAAACTGTAGCCAAAATACAGACAGTCAGACCCTTAAAGCTGAAGTAGGCGAGATTGGAGAAAATATGATTTAAAAAAGTTATTTTCATAAAACAGTCGCTATATCATGACAGTAGTACATTAGACAGGTAATCTGAAAAAAATCATGTTCCTCTGTGTCCTACTGTGTCCTCCGGTGCTCCTAACCGCATCTGAAAGATTTCACTTACCGGAGGAAAACAAGGTCCGCTGTCCAGCTGCCGTCTATGAGAGCCGGCTGTCAATCACTCGCAAACTCCGACCAAACGGTCAAACTAATAAGAATTCAAATATGAATCAATATTCTGTTACTGTAATGCCTATTTCTCGCCTCAAATGTTTTCAGAATCATCTTGTAGTGTACTGTTTAGCTGTAAAATGAGAAAGTTTGTGACGCGGCCGCCATTGTAAAATCTGTTGAAGGAACACCAAGTTCTGGTCACATGACCGGAGCACAGCCAATAGGAACGCTCTCTGTCTCTGAAATAACCTGTGATTGGTCAAAGTCTCCCGTCACGGGCTAGATTTTCTAAAGCGTGAAAACAGTGCCATGATGAGGTGCAGAAGTCTAGTTATCTCTCAGAACACTTGACTTACAATATGCTGAAAGGTTAATATGGAATTTTTGCCCAATGATGCCAAAAATATACTGCCTACTGCCACTTTAAGGACAAAAATGTTCCCATTGAAACCCAGTAAAACCACAATTATTGATCCCACGGCTATTACAGCATAAAATCATGCATTATATTAATTCAGGCTTTCAATCTACAGCCCTGGCTTTAACATTGTTTACTCATTTTTTACTATTTTCCACCAGATTGAGCCATTTTCTCTGTTTACCCTATGGGGCCAATGCAGGCTATTTTCCTGGTTTCCACTAGGGGCCTTGCTGCGGGATTATGGATAGGGCTGGGTACTCAATACCTTTTTAAGGTATCGACCTTTAAGTTATCGACCAAAATAACCCAGTATCAAGTAGTATCAAAACTTCAAACGTCAAACAATACCTGCAATCGATCCTTTTAGTGCCCAGATCTTGAAAAAAATTACTACTTGTCAGAGCATGTGAGCGGAGTGGAGCGCCAGCGAGCGGGGAGCGTGAGCAGAAGGATTTTAGATGGAGCGCTGAGTGGATTTTTAAAAAAGTTGGAGTGTTGTCTTATCTTCCGCTCCATCCTGCTCCAATTTCACTCCGGTACCGTTCACACCATGAGATCGAAGCATGCCCGACCCAGAATGGATCTGTGCGGCTGCATAGGATTCTTTTAGACTTGTGGGATCCAAACATTTCCGATAACTCGAGTATTGTAAAGTCCAAAAGTCAACAGATATTGAAAAAAGATCGATGTAATAATTTCCAAAATTCACAACATGTTTTTATCTAACAAAATATTCTGCTTCAATCCATATTTGTTGGTGTTTAGCCTTTCAAAAACATTTACTGTCAAAAAATGGTTTGCTCTTCCACTAGTCGTACACAAAGGACGTACCTGTATTAACAGCTCAGTGAGCTAGCCAGTGGGACACACACACAGCCTCCATTCACATGATAGGTATCAGATGAAGTACTCTATCGGTGTCAGTATCACTTTAAGGTTACTGGTATTTGTATTGGCATCATCATTTTTTAAACGTTACAAAGGTCTAATTTTGGAGCACTGCAGTGTTTGATGTAATGCATCAAAATGTTGTTGCTAAACATATCCCAGACAGTGAAAAAAAAATATTTTGAATTGTTGGTAGTTATAATCAGGTCTGATGTTGGTTAAAAAATTAACTCCATGAAAGTGGAGAATAATATTAATATAATGTATAGTATTTTTCAAGCAGTTTTAGGAAGGGGGCATTTTTGTCCCCTAAGGTAACAAGTGGGAGTTTTTTTTTTTTTTTTAATCTCACACTGCACAAAAAAAATAAAAATGCATCAAAATCTATGTTGTTGCTAATCATTGACATATCCCAGACTGTGAAAAGATATTTATTTAATTTATTAATGTATTTATATACACTGCTCAAAAATGTAAGGAAAATTAAGGGAACACTTATATATACATATATCAGATCTTGATAAACGAATTATTCAAGTTGAAAATCTTTACCGATGTACATTGTATAATTTGCTCATAATGTCACTCAGTAGTGTGTATGGCCCCCTGTATGCCTGTATGCACTCCCGACAACGTCTGGGCATGCTCCTGATGAGTCGGCGGATGGTGTCCTGGGTGTCAGGGTTTGGTCTAAGTGAGGACCCAAATGCAGAGAAGTGAGGAGGACATGGCAGCAGGCATGGTTGAATGATTTAATGAAAAAAACTTACTATGACACAAAAGCAGCTGGTCCGGCATAAAGATTCCCAAAACACTCCAACAGTATAAACTTAAAATGCAAAATGAACACAAGAAGAACTCTCTTACTGAACGACGCACCATACATGAAAAACGACGACGAACTGACAAGGAAACAGGGGGAACACAAAGGCTTAAATAGACAGGGGTGATTAGACAAAGGTGGAACAAATCAGGGCGGGGTAGACAATCAAAAAAGGCGGGAAAAGAAACAAAGGTAGGAAGTAAAACCAGACAAGACACAGGAGGAGTGAATTTCAAAATAAAACAGGAAACAAACTATGACAAAAACCCAGGACCATGACAGGAAATAACTAGACCAGACACAACAGGTGAATTAACAAATAAAACAGGAAACACTACATGCAGACAATAAAACAGAAAACCCAAATCCCAATGAGCCAAAAATACAAATAACAGAACTAATAAAACACTACATGGATAAACACAAGATCATCACAAAAGGAAAAAATCATAAGTCCTCTGGCACAGCCAGACCATGACACTGGGGGATCTCCTCCCAGACCTGGATCAGGGCATCAGTGAGCTCCTTGACAGTCTGTGGCGGTACTTGGCGGCGTCGAATGCACCGATACATAACGTCCCATAGGTGTTCAATTGGATTTAGGTCAGGGGAACGTGAGGGCCAGTCAATGGCATCAATGCCTTCGTCATCCAGGAACTGCCTACACACTCTGGCCACACAAGGCCGGGAATTGTCCTGCAACGGGAGGAACCCAGGGCCCACTGCACATTTGCTCTGAGGATTTCATTCCAGTACCTACCAGCAGTCAGGGTACCGTTGGCTATGACATGGAGGTCTGTGCGACCCTCCAAGGATATGCCTCCCCAGACCATCACTGACCCACCGCCAAACGGGTCATGCTGGATGATGTTACAGGCAGCATAACGTTCACCATGGCGTCTCCAGACTCTTTCACGCCTGTCACATGTGCTCAGTGTGAACCTGCTCTCATCTGTGAAGAGAACGGGGCGCCAATGGCGGACCTGCCAATTCTGGTATGCTGCATGGTGCTGGGCTGTGAGCACAGGTCCCACTAGAGGACGTCGGGCCCTCATGCCACCCTCATGGAGTCTGTTTCTGATAGTATGGTCAGAAACACGCACACCAGTAGCCTGCTGGAGGTCATTTTGTAGGGCTGTGGCAGTGCTGCTGTAGGTGAAAATCAGACTCAGGAGAAAAAGGCTGGTGAAGATGCAAAAGACCCTTTACTTTCATAAAAGATCTGAGCTTTGCGTCTCTGTAGTCAACACAAAACTGATTTGTATTTCCAGTTACATCAATATATCAAAAACAACATAACACATAAACTCTGGCTCCCTTAATTAATATAATGATTAATCCCCTTCTGACATGTTTTTCTCATAAGTCCCAGATCTGGCCTGCTCTGGTCTAATACAAATAGAGAACAAGATATCTCAGGATCAAAGTCTAATGTCACGATGGCTGTTTCTGCGCTATCAAGAGGTCAGGTCATTAATGCAGAATAATAATGTCAGAATGTTTTGACGGTAACCCTCCTGTGTCAGCATATTGTTATATATGTATTTTTACAATGGTTAACAAAGGCCTGTAGAATTTCTCCACCACACTCCTCCTGTTCCTCCTCGCACAAAGGAGCAGATACCGGTCCTGCTGCTGGGTTGATGCCCTTCTACAGCCCTGTCCAGCCCTCCTCGTGTAACGGCTGGTCTCCTGGTATAACCTCCATGCTCTTGAGACTGTGCTGGGAGACACAGCAAACCTTCTTGCGACCGCACGTATGGATGTGCCATCCTGGAGGAGCTGGACTACCTGTGCAACCTGATTGGGCTGCAGGTACCGCCTCATGCTACAAGTAGTGACAAGGACACTAGCAGAACACAAAACTAGAGAAGAATCAGTCAGGAAGGATAAGGAGAGAGCAATTGTCTGTGGCCACCACATGCAAAGCCATTCCCTTTTTGGGGGTTGTCTTGCTGTTGCCTCTCCATTGCACCTGTTGTCACTTTCATTTGCACCAAAGCAGGGGAAAGGGATTCACAATCACTTGTGCTTCCTAAATGGACAGATTGATATCCCTGAAGTTTAACTGACTTGGTGTTATACTGTGATGATTAAGTGTTCCCTTCATTTTTTCTGAGCAGTGTATTTTTAAAGTGAGGCACAAGGGTTAAGAATACAATTCCTATTATTTATTAATAGTTATCATATTATTAACATTATCATCAATAGCTATTAACAGTTAGAATTTGTAGTTATGATTATACAAAGTAAGGCTTGAATGTAACGTTGGAAATTACACAGAATAAAAAAGCAATAACTTTGGTCATCGCTTTACTCTTCATCAGTTTCAATTGTGCAATACTTTGTTTTATGACCAAATATTTGCTAAACTAATGACATCCCATCAGCCTCAGCTATACATGCATGGGAAACGTCCTCTACTGTTAGTATACTTTGTTTTTAATCGTTTGTATTCTGAAAGTTCACTTTGCAAATAAAACTGTTTTATTTTAATTTATTTTTTGTTTGAATAGATACTACATGGCCGACTTGGCCACCATCTATACGCAGTCAGATGAAAACCTTATGACCATGAAGTACTATCATGCATGGATCGGCCTGTTCAAAGTAAAACCATGGATCGGCGTGTTCGAAGTAAAACCCTCCATCTCCTCAACATATTGGAAGTGGTCTAATGGAGAATACATATACCTCAACGCCTGGGGAAGCAACGAGCCAGACGATGGCGAAACCTGTGCTACCGTCTATTACACAAACAGGAAGTAATGGGAGACTGTTCTTACATTGTTTTAAAGACTTAAACAATGTTTTTGCATGTTAAGCAGATTATATATTATATTATATATTCTTGAACACTTTCCTCAAGCAGCCCTGGTATCCATTCTTTAAGGTTAAACATCTTTATCTGCTGTTGTTGTGTGGAGGTGTGAGGCCCAATTGAAGTTAAGACTTGAGCTGATTTTCATAACGTACAGAAATGAATGGAGACTGATTGCTGCCAGGAGTACTGCGACCAAGAAAGCTCAGTGCACTGCAACTTAAAGGGATAGTTCAGGTGTTTTGAAGTGGGGTTGTAAGAGGTACTTATACCATAGTTAGTGTATTACCTACAGTAGATGGCGGTCGGCACGCCCCCAGTTTGGAGACAGGAGTATCAGCACAGGAGCAAAGCGATGTACTGCTGTGGACGAACTCAACATCAGCTTAAAGGTACTGTTTGTAAGTCCTAACACGTATAAATCATTGCGGGTCGGTGTTCCATGTGTGCTCGCGTGTGGCTACACTGTTCAGACTCAGACACCAACACAAACTACACGAAGCACCAAAACCGCAAAGTTATATCTAGTGAAGCCCGTCTTGCAAAACTTGTGTTAACTCTTCCTGCTTCAGCCCCCCGACCATGGTCAGAAGACACGGGGGAGACCGTAGCTTTGGTCTCCAGAGCCGGAGTCTCTGCTCCTCTGCCTGCCTGCTTGCCTTCACTCACACACCACGCTCGTTCTCACTCGCTCTCTCGCTCCACCTCTCACATGCATGCGCACACTGCAGAAGAGTTAGTTTAGCTCTGAGACTATCTAGTGAATGTACAGTGGAAGTTTGTGCAGAAATAAATGCTGCAACTCCTCCAGACCAACAGAGGTTTCCAGTGTCTTTTTTCCTGAAGTGACGGGGCTCCGGAGCGAGTAACGTTATCGTCTCCGACCAAAACTCTGGTGTCTCCCCTGTTCCTTCTGACCGCGGTCGGGAGGCTGAAGCAGGAAAACACAGTATCAGCATTGATATATGGAGAGACCTTCATCTGGTCAGCTAACATTACTGCCAAGCAGGTGAAATATAGAGTGATATTGTGGTTTTAGCTGATGTGTGTTGCTTCACTGTTTTGATCGATGCTCGTTCATTTCTATGTAGAGCAAGCGCGAGCGCAAGCAACAGGACGCTGACTTTCGTTGACTTAACGGCTACAGGTGTCGCTGTTTAGCAATTTCTGATTCTTATATAGAGTCCCTATACGCTATATTTAGAATATTTTCACCGCTTTACCTTGCTGTCAGACAGTCCTTTCCGACAGGGTACTGAAGCCGTTAACTATGCTCTCTTCAAAGCCACCAGACTCCATTGACAAAAACAGCAATTTTACCTCACAGAACACAGACATTGCTGGTCTGGACTTTGGTGATCTAAAGCAGTGATTCTCAAAGTGGGGTCCGGGGACCCTCAGGGATCCATGGCACTCAGTCAGGGGTCCACAAAATAATTTACTATAAATTATAAATTGTGCTGTATCATTAAAAAGTGCATATTTACAGATGGGGACCATTTGCGCCAATAAAAAAAGCATATTGAGTCCATTACTCCCACCCATGTTAGCTTTGGGCCAATAGAAACTCTCATATGATTGTGACACACAGCAAAGTTAATTATTTTCAAGGTGAAGCACTTACTGAAAGTCAGCTTTAGACTAAGTTTAAATGTCGATTTATTAGGACTATGCTAGTCTTGCTACTATTCATTTTCTGAAAGCTTTTAAGATCAATTACTTGAAAAGTATAAATGCTGTCATGTTGAGTCCAAATACAATTTGAATAAAATCACCCTCTGTTTAAAGGTATATAAGTGGGATTAAGATTAAAGGGACTATATGTAACTTCTTCCACGTATAAATCATACCGGGTCCATGTCTCCAACACAAACTACACGGAAGCACCAAAACTGCAAAGTTATATCTAGTCAAGCCCGTCTTGCAAAACAGTGTTGGCTCTTCCTGCTTTGCCCACCCCAGCTGTGGTCGGAGGACGCGGGGGAGACCGTAACTTTTGTCTCCAGGGCTGGAGTCTCTTCTCTCCTCCTGCTGCCTGCTCCTGCCTGCTCCTGCCTGCTTGCACACCGCGCTCGTTCTCACCCGCTCGGCTCGCTCCAACTCCACGTGCACGCGCGTACACTACACACTGCAGAAGAGTTAGTTTAGCTCTGAGAATATCTACTGAATGTACGGTGGACGTTTGTGCAGAAATAAATGCTGCCGCTCCTCCAGATCAACAGAGGTTTCCTGTGTCTTGTGAAGTGACGGGTTACGTTATCGTCTCCGACCGGGTCGGGCAGCTGAAGCAGGAAAAGCCATCACTAGGATCAGCACTGATTCATGGAGAGACCTTCGTTTGGTCAGCTAACATTACTGCCAAGCAGGTGAAATATAGAGTGATATTGTGTATTAGCGGACGTGTGTCGCCCCACTGTTTAGACCGGTGCTCGTTCATGTCTAGGTAGAGCGAGCACAAGCGCGAGCGCAAGCAACAGGACGCTGACTTTCGTTGACATTGCGGCCACAGGTGTCGCTGTTAACAAGCAATATCTGATTCTTACATAGAGTCCCTTTAAATAACATTTCGAATTTCCCCTCTGTGGGACTAATAAAGGAATATGTCATCTTATTTTCACATGATTTAGATTGAAATGTGTTTCTGTTTATTACTATGAAACATGTCTTTAGTATTTAGGTTGAAAAGTTTTAGAATATAAATAGTTCCAATGGCATCTAAGAGTACAAATGGTAGTAAGCATATGCTTAATCAGTGTTACGATTAAGAGGGGTTCCTTGGAAAATGTTATCCCCTGTAAGGGGTCCCTGGCCCCAAAATGTTTGAGAAGCACTGTTCTAAAGGGTTAGTTCGGATTCACAAAAGTCACACATTGACACAAACAAACTAACCGATCGAGGCAGCGGTAGACCAGCAACTCCTGTACAAGGTAAAATAACTTTCACTGTTGTTGTCAAAGGAGTCTTATGGCTTTTAAGAGAGCACAGATAATGGTTTCAGTTAACCAGTGACGGCAAGGTAAAGCAGTGAAAAGATTCTAAATATATCTTTCACTTAAACTGATATTGATTCTTTTAGGTGTCTAACATCTGTTTGCTGCTGTCCCCGTCCGTCCACATTGCTTTGCTCCCGTGCTGGTATTCCTGTCTGTTTCTCGAAACTGGGGGCGTGCCGACCGTCCTCTACTCTAGGTAATAAACTGACTATGGATAAATAACTTTCTTAATTTGCTTGTGTTTTGTCTATACTTGTCTACCCTCCTATATGTTAATATAGTGACAGCACTCAGAAATCTGAAGCATGATTTGATTTGGAAAATGGTCAGCAGTCATGCAAATGTTTTGTCATTTGTTGTGAGTACACATCTTGGAATATTTTTCTTCCGAAAGGGACAAATTAGATTTATGGATCAAATTCTTCCTCTTTGTAATTTTGTTGTTCATCTTTCTCTTGAAAGGTTTTATGGCAACCATTGTGGAGGAACATTCTTCTTCATTTGTCACAAACAGTATCCCGACCATTACGACTACACATTTATACCACTGTCAAAGTCGCGGTCTGAAGCCCTGCAGTACTGCAAGAGTGTGTACGATGATCTGGCAACTTTTGAAGACTTCTCCGACGTGAACTCATCTGTCATTGAGCAGGACTTTCCAGTCTGGACTGGACTCTACAGAGATGGTAAAGACAAACACAATTGCAACCTGCCATACTTTTCTGAATTACTCTTATATCAGTCCAGAAACTCTTCGATTGGTGAGTTCTTTTCATAGATGGCACCAAATTTATTAAGTCATCATCTCAAGTAGCTAAACATCCGTCTTGTCAAGCTCACAGTCTCACAGGGGCCAGACTTTTATAAAGTCTGTGGTATAGTAAGTGCGAGCAAACTGACAGCTACAGGCAACGTGTCCTCGGTTCTTATATCTTATGAAAAGTCATTTTTTGTGTGTTCTACTACGAATGTCCACTTCCACTTGTTCACATTCATACAGTCTTTTCAAAATAAACTTACATCTTCACAGTAAACATCTTGGTTAGGTTTAGGCAACAAAACTACTTAGGTCTAGGAAAAGATCATGGTTTGGGTTAAAATAACTCTGGAAGTGGCGTTACTTAAAGATAGGGTCAACGATCTTGGAGAGCTAGCATAATTTGAAAGTAGCATGCCTCAGGAGCTCTATCTAAACCCACCCCCTCCCCTCAAAACTACTTCCAAGGCAACGCCCCCCACACACATGCGCTAGCACCGCCGCATCGTAACTACTTCATAGACACAGAGCGGAGAGAGGACCTCAACTCAACAACGCTACCTCATGACAAGCAACCGCGGCAGTGCTACTGCAGGGCTGAGTTTTCTCTTCCATTCTCCAGGAAACGTGCGGCGGCGACGCGCTTTGAGTTCAGGTTGGTGCACGCCAAGGGTAGAGTACGAGCAGGGAGGCAGGGAGGCATCTGATTGGTTCTTTAAAACAGGGCGCCAAGGCGGTGATTGGTAGACGTTTTTACAGGATTACAGCAGCTACCGATGACAGCTCTTTTCCGGTCTTTTTTCAGAGCTCATAATGGATCGCTGTCGGGGTGTAAAGACCATTTCAACCAATATAACAAATAGTGTATACTGGATAAAATTGTCAACCCTGCCTTTAAGTACGAAAGATACGTGACAAATAAATCAACGTTGACTTCTGGTTTCACACCTGACACAAACACCGGTCTCCTGTGTCTCCGGTGTTTTCTGACCCACCCATCTCACTCCGATCTCCTCTCTACCCAGTGTTTTTTAATCTTTATACTTCCTGGTTCATGATGACGTGCATTACATATAAATTGATTTTGTGGGATATATCAGTCCAGTCGCACAGTAGTTTGTGAAATAGTCATGAAATTTAATGTATTGATTTTTGACACAAATTTGACATTTAGACACAAATTTCAAATTTATTCGTGATGGTCAGCACGAAATCAATTCCTATGTAATCCACGTAATTGTGAACCGGGAAGTATAGAGAGCGATGAACGCTACATAGGGAGGAGGTGGATGGGTAAAAAAACACAGGCCTTTTACCCAGGAGACTGGTGTTTGTGTCCCGTGTGAAACCAGAAGCCAACGTTGATTTATTTGTCACATAACTTCCATACTTAAAGCTGCAGTATGCGATATTGGCGCAAATATGATTTAAAAAAGTTATTTTTAGAAAACGGCCGCTATATCGTGACAGTAGTACATGAAACAGGTAACCTGAAAAAAATCCTGTTCCTCTATGTCCTACTGTGTCCTCCGGTGCTCCTAACGGCATCTGAAGGATTTCACTTACCGGAGGAAAACAAGGTCTGTTGTCCAGCTGCAGTCTATGAGAGCCGGCTGTCAATCACTCGCGAACTCCGACCAAACGGTCAAACTAGGCAGCGCTGATCAAATATTAATCAATATTCTGTTACTGTAATGCCTATATCTCGCCTCAAAGGTTCTCAGAATCATCTTGTAGTGTACTGTTTAGCTGCAAAATGAGAAAGTTTGGCCGCCATTGTAAAATCTGTTGAAGGAAGCCAAGTTCTGGTCACATGACCGGAGCACAGCCAATAGGAATGCTCTCTCTCTCTCAAATGACCTGTGACCTCTGACCTCTGCCGTCATGGGCTAGATTTTTCTAAAGCCTGAAAACAGAGCCATGATGAGGAGCAGAAGTCTAATTTTCGCTCAGACCACTTGAATTACAATATGCTGAAAGGTTATTATGGAATTTTTGCCAAATTATGCCCAAAAATTGTTGCCTAATGCCACTTTAAGTAACGGCATTTCCAGAATTATTTTAACCCAAACCACTAACTAATAGTTTTCTTGCCTAAACCTAACCAAGTCGATCTTTTCCTAAACCGCGCTAAGTAGTTTTATTTTGAAAAGATGGGAGCGGAAATTGACACGTCACGTGTTGCTGGACATTCGTAGAAAAAATCCTGAAAAATACGTTGTTGAAAGTCCTGCTGAGCTTCACAAAAAAAGGGAAATTCGTGTCTTTGTACACGAATCAAATAGATTAAATTTCCTGACTATTTCATGAACTGCCGTGTGACTGTGTTGGATATATATGCCTACGAATTACAGTGCATTACTTTTCTTATAGCTACGAATGGTGTATGAAAGCAGTATGACCCATGAAAAACTTAATGACTTTAAGCCAATTGCTTTCACTTCCCTCATAATGAAAAACGTTGACGACACAGCTTGTTAAGAAAACTGAGCATGTACCACTATGCTATAGACGCTATAATCAACTTATTTTACCTCTTGGAACAGGTAGATGGGAGTAAAAAACTGCTATGATGTTATTTATTAGTTTATTAGTTCTCGTCAATGCAGTTCAACCCCTGTCTTTAGCCATAAAGCTGACGGAGGGATGGTTAGTTGATTTCCTAGCAAACAGTAAACTGACAGACTTTCACCACAAGTTTCCAAATCTTTTCTGTAGGGGGAACGTGGAGGTGGACAACAGGGTTGTCGGAGTACAGAAATTGGGACTCGAAAGAGCCAAGGAACAACGGCTGTGTCTCCATTTCCTCTAAAGGCAAAAAGATGGCTACCCAGAACTGCTCCAACCGGTTTCCCTTCATCTGCTTCAGTGACAACCTTCTCCTGGTAAAGGAGAACAAGACGTGGGAGGAGGCAGTGGAGCACTGCCGAGCCCTTCACTACCAGCTGATCAGCGTGCAGCCTGGGCAAGACCATGACTACGTGACCACCAAGGTCATGGAGGCCGACACTGAGGAGGTGGGTTAATTTTCAGTGACACATGTCATGATTTATAGGTGCTATGTGTTAAGGTGGGACAAGCCATCTCCACCAACCACTGCTCTGTGGAGCCCATTGGGAGGGAAATCTGAATTGCTTTACAGCAAAAAAAATGCATGAAGGTGCACTTTTTCCAGAGCAAACTTAGTGTAATCTTTCAAGCTCTGCAAAATCGTTACTAATTTTTATGTAGTGCCACCCATTTTGAATGTCATCCACTGATTAAATGGGTGTTATCAGTCATTATCACTACTGTTCTAATATGTCAGATGGGCCAAACTGCACCTACCATGTTGTAAAAGTGAAAGCGAAACTTAAAAATCAACCCGCTCTACCACGTTGTAAAACTGAATGAAACGTTACGTTTTGAACACAAACAAAACAGCTTGTTTTGGTTTAGGCAACAAAACTGCAATTTCTTTAGGGTTAGGCTGAGACTGTATAAGTGGAAGTAGTCACCATGATGTCACCCATTGGTTTTGTGAATAACGGTTTTGGAGCCTCAAGTTCGTAATTGTGGCCGTTGCCATCTTGGATTTTGGCCATCATTATCTTGGTTGGATGAAAGGGTGGAGCTAAGTACAACCGAACGCTTCAGTTGACCAAAAAGTTTATTATTAACTTTCAAGAACTGAAAACACACTGTGAAAGGGTTAAAGTTTTAAGACAAAAACATGGACAACTTCCAGACCGGACAACACTGTGGTAGCGACCTGTCAATCACAAGGTAGCCACGCCCTAAAGCATACCCTGCTTTATGGTCTATTTGACTCTAAATTGGACCATAATTTACTAAATGAACATCATGCTGTATTGAAGTAGACTTGAAACCAGCGATTGATACCATAAACTCATGTTTACAATGTTTACTGAGGTAATAAATCAAGTGAGAAGTAGGCTTATTTTCTCATAGACTAGAGAAGTCGCCCCCTGCTGGTTATTAGAAAGAATGCAAGTTTAAGGCACTTAAGCATTGGCTTCACTTTTCAGACCTGGAGGTTGCCGCCTGTTTAGGCAACAAAACCACTTGGTTAAATTTAGGAAAAGATTGTGTTTTGGGTTACAATAACTATGTTTGAAAAGTGAAAGTGAAACAAAATGTTGTGAAGACAAAGATTACAACATGTTGTTGGTTTCACATGGGATGCAAACCCCGGTCTCCTGGGTGAAAGTCTTTGCTCCTGTCTTAATTACTATGGTTGCTAGAGGTCGCTGTCATCTTCTTTTATTCCTTCTTTCACTGATCAACCATATCAATGATGATAAAACCTACTAGGTGTAGCAGGCCCCTTTTGACCCACATCTATAAGGCTAAAAACCCCTGATAACACCAATGCCTAGTAAACACTATGCCTTTGATATGTGTGAAAACGCCTGATATGTGTGAAAACGCCTGTCGTTATGATTGACATTTTTACCGCTTCTCACCTATACATTAGGTGTGAGGCGGGACAGAACCCAATATCTTCTGGCTGTGAAGTGACAGTTAATAACCAGCCACCATGTAACTCCTCACACCACCCAGAGACTACAGATAGAAAATAAGCTTTTAGCTACAGCTGGTGCAATAAATGCGATGCAATAAGTGTTGTCCCTTTTTTTAAAATAAACAAATAAATATCAAATATAAATTTAATCAAACTAGGGCTGTCAATCGATTACATTATTTAATCGCAATTAATTGCTTGATTGTCCATAGTTAATCGCGATTAATCGCAAATTAATCACACATTTTTTAATCCATTCAAAATGTACCTTAAAGGGAGATTTGTCGATTATTTAATACTTTTATCAACATGGGAGTGGGCAAATATTCTTGCTTTATGCAAATGTATGTTTATATTTATTATTGGAAATCAATTAACAATGCAAAACGATGACAAATATTGTCAGAAACCTACTGCATTTATCATAAAAAAATATGCTCAAATCTTAACATGGCAAACTCAAGCCCAACAGGCAACAACAGCTGTCAGCTGGCAGTGTGCTGACTTGACTATGATTTGCCCCAATCTGCATGGGATTATCATAAAGTGGGCATGTCTGTAAAGGGGAGACTCGTGGGTACCCAGAGAACCCATTTTCATACACATATCTTGAGGTCAGAGGTCAAGGGACCCCTTTGAAAAAGGCCATGCCAGTTTTTCCTCGCCAAAATTTTGCGTAGCTTCGCAACTTTATTTAACCACCTTTACGACAAGCTAGTATGAGATGGTACCAATGTATCATATGATGCCAGTATCTTCACTCTAGCTTTAAAACTGAGCCCGCTACAACCTAAAAATCACAAGTTGCGTTAATGCTTTAAAGAAATTAGTGGCGTTAAAACATATTTTATCGCGTTAACTTTGACAGCCCTAAAGCAAACTGAAAGTCTGAGGAGGAAGAAGTCACAGTAATCTCCAAGAATTACATTGCTGTAACACCACAATGACACTTTTTTTTCTCTTTTTTTGTGTTGTGCAGCCTGCTCATTAACATCTCTCTTTCCCTGTGCTCACCAGCATGGCCCATAATCGTCACATTGAGATTACATCATGCACATAAAAATAGCTTTTCTAGGCTCTTGGAATGTACAAATATTAGACCTTAATGGTTTGAAAATAATAATACAAAGAGTTATAATTTACCTTGTTTGCATGTGTCTTTTATAATGATTTTGGTCAGTGGGGAAAATGCCTCGTGGACAGAAGTTTGAGGTTCATTAGTTGTTTCCCCTTCTCAGGTGTGGGCAGGTCTCCGTTTCCTGGCCGGTCAGTGGCTGTGGGTGAACGGGGCGAGCATGTCGTACTCTGACCTGCCCCTCTGCCCCCCCATGAGACAGCACTGTGGAACCATATCCAAGAACAACACGGGCAGCATGGAGACGGCAGACTGTACTGAGAGAAGGAACTTCCTGTGTTATAAGACATAGTGACATCACCACCATCATCTGCATCAAGCTGGTCTCTACCACAAGTTTATGTTCACATGATATTCAACCTGGCGCACAGCTTATTCAGATGGTACATTATACAAATGTGTGGGTTTGAATAGACTACATTAATGGAACATGTATCTTACTAAGAAATAAATTTGCAAATGTTTGATCAAACTTTATGATTAACTTTCTGAAATATTATCTGTAAACTTTGACTTCCCTCATAGACTTAGCTTATCAGCTCAGTAAAAGTTAAACCGTCCACACATGATCAACGGTAAAATCGCTCTGCACTACCGTTGACGTGGTACACCCCTCGAAATTGCCACGAAGCACTGCGCTCAAAGTTCCAATTATTTCAACTCTGAAAGGTCAGCGGCAACCAAGGTCAAAGTGCAACCAATGACATAACAGCTGCAACTGTTGTTGTTGCCTAGAAACAGTGAATGGCGTTCATTGTGCACTTTTTTGATGACATACCTGCACTGCGCTTTGCCTCTGCAAGGGGTCTCGTCTAGAAGGTAACCCACAGTTTGCGAAACTTTCTCAACATGGTTGGCTAGACATTGACAACAAATGGTTATGGCCAGGCATTGACCTCTAATACGCGGAGGCCAGTCGCGTATAGGTTTAGAGGACATTTTCTTGACCAGAAGCCCTTCAAAAAAGACACGGTTCGAATCCCTCCTTACCCAAACATAATTTCCCATATTTGGTTCAGAATATTGATGGAAAAATCATGTGGAAACAATAATCTTTTAGGATGATGATAATAAGACATTATGATTTAAGATAAAAAAAAGTGCTACTTTTACATGCTGCTACTGGTAAAAGTTGAATTGAATTTAATAATATTGGCAATAATATTAATAATACTGCATTTCTATAGCATGCATAAAATACAACAATAAAGTCATCACAGAATAGAGAAACATCCTTTATATAATTATACGCATAAGATATTGATTTCTAAAATATTATGCTATAGTTTTACTTATATTAAGGCACAACAACATATGTTTATGGTAAAGATGTGTCAGCATACAGCTGAGCAGATGAATATTAATGTGTGATTATTTCATTTCTATTACTATTACTACCTCTATAAAGTGAAGAGAGTCACAGTGATGCTTTCAAGATATTTTATTGAACTACAGCTGGATTCTGAAGAATTCAACACAATCAAAACTGACAAAAAATATAATATATAAAACAAATGAACAGCATATGAAATATTAAGTATGTATACAGTATATAGTGTGTCCATAAACATATTTATAACATTAGTACTGAAACAATAATCAATCAACATTATCTGGTTTCAGCTTCTCAAATGTCAGGATTGCTGCTTCTCTGTGAATTGAGTATCTTTTGGTTTTGGACAAAACAGACAAAACAATTATTGACAAATAAATGAAAACAATCGTTAATCGACACGCTAAAATTAAAGTATAAGTAAGGAGCCGAGATCAGGGCCAGTCCAGGTGTTTTTGATTAATATAGTCTATATAATAGGCAGTAGATGTACTTCTGGAGGGGCAGTAGATGTACTTCTGGAGGGGCCACCCGGGGAAGCCCGTATGAATGTGACGGCTGTGGGGGTTCTGCTTTAGTGGCAGGTGACAGAACCGGCGACCTGTTGGCAGCTGCACCGCTGACTTCCTCTTGGCCCTCTCCTCTGCCACCTTCCTCCACGTCCAGCTCCCGCTCAAAGAACGGAGATGCAGCAAAGTCCTCAAAAGTCATGCGGGGGCTTGTGAGGCCTTTGTCTGTGTACGTCTTAAAGACCTTTGTGGAGCAGTAAAAGTACTTCACTGTTTTAGTCTGATGAAAAAAATGAACTGAAGAGCCGTCACCAAGATACCGAGACTTTGGCTGACCGCTGGCTTAACACTTCCTGGTCATCTTCTTCTTCTGCTGCTGCTGATGATGTTGTTGTTGTTTCTCCAGGATCTCGGTCACAATCTTCTCCACTGTGGCCCGGCTCAGTGACTCCTCCTGGGAGGGAGTCACAGGTGGAGGGTTGAGAGCAGCAGGAGGCAGGCTTGTGACAGGCACACTGAACGCTTGGCTGCCTGTGGTCAAACAATATAATACATTAATCAAAGTATAAAACAGCAAAACACAATACATATTATATACAGAGTTATTAACAGTAATCATCATTTGTAATGACTAGCTAACAGCATTTTATATTATAGATCTATAGATAGATAGGTAGATAGATAGATAGATAGATAGATAGATAGATAGATAGATAGATAGATAGATAGATAGATAGATAAACAGACAGACAGACAGATAGATAGATAGATAAACAGACAGATAGATAGAGAGATAGATAGATAGTTAGATAGATAGATAGATAGAAACCTGCATCTTACATGTTACATGTAGGCTATAAAATAGACATAAGTTATAGTATTTACCTATTCAAAATGTACACTGAGCTTCTAAAATACGACTGTAGCAACATATTCACAATGACAACTGATGGACGTACACAATTATAGCGCAAAAGGCCTCAGTCTTAATATGATTCTTAGAGACAAAAGACAATGAAAGAGACAAAGAAAGCAGGATTTTGAATCAGTATCAGCAAGAGAGAAATTTAAAACTTGATTGACAGCTCTTCCACAAGTGCAAAGTAATAAAATGAGCTACTGTCAACACTGACATATACATACACAACGTAACATAACCTTAATGTACTTAGCTAACGTTACCTTAGCTAACAACAAACCAGTTACAACCTGCCAATGCTAAAACATTTAAGCCAACTAACTATTATAAGAACAGTTTGCCCAGTAATACAACTGAGAAGCGTTAATTTACTACTTGAAAAAATGATCCCCACTTGCGGTTGATACGTTTTACTGCTTGTTTGATGACAGAGCCGTGATAAAACGCCGTAGATCGTACAGATCGTGTACTGTATCTTCTGTATGCTGCTGCCGATGCTGAGAGGTCTGTCACTCAATGGTGAAAACGGGGTCTCCTTACTTGTATGTAAACGGGGAAACAGCGCCACCAAAATCCCACTTGTGGCCAAAAATATATGACAGCCTAGTGATAAGAACATTTTTTTTTTTTTCAGAACTTTATTTTCAACAAAAGACAAGTAAAAAGGTATAGGGAATACAATAAACTACTGTTTATTGTATTCCCTATACTTATTTATTTTAAATCTTTCTAATACTTCTTTAACAGGGTAAATTGTATGTTAAATGTTTTGTACTCAAAACAAACAAACAAAAAAACGTAATGCCAGAGGAGTTCAATGTCCATTCATTTTAAGTCTCTTCAGAGTTCTAGAAAATGTACTTCCTTTAAAATATTGAGAGATTTTACAGCTTTTTTGTTTTTTTGACATTTTCCAGTAAGGTGCCATAGTGCTTGAGTTCAACAAGAAACCGAAGAAAGCAGGGTTTGAAGTCAGACCATTTCGATTTGTGGATGTGGAATTTACCAAGTATAATCAGAAGCTGAATTATATAGGTAATGTTGCTATCCATCCCATAAAGCACAAAATATAACATCACATCAAATACATTAATCTGTACATTAGTACTCATTTTTCTATTTAGGAAATTTCGCATATCTGTCTAAAATAAAGTCGAACGATTGCAGTGAAAAAACAAGTGAAATATTGTTTCACGATCTGAATCGCAGGAAACACATGTAGAGTCTATATTTATTTTAAATCTTTCTAATACTTCTTTAACAGGGTAAATTGTATGTTAAATCTTGAAGGATACTTCTTTCACTATATTATTGCTACAATATTTGTTTAGAATACAACAAGCCTTTTTCCACTGTAAATCACCCATAATAGACAACCTAGTGATAAGAACTACCATAGAGAATGAATGATAAAAGTTATACGTTCAGGCAGTTCCGTTTTTTCGTTTTAAACCAAAAATGAAAAAACGATTCGTTTTTCCGTTTTTGGTTTCTGAATCATAAAACGAAAAAGGACAAAACCAAATACAAAAAAACGATCCTTTTTTTTTGCCAATTCTTTTTGTCATTTTTCATTTATAATTGAAGTCTGAAGAACGGCAGACAAGTGATCCGGAAGTAAAAGTAACCATGTCAAATTAAAAGCCAAGAGGAGAGATGGGTCATTTTAAAAGTGTCTTTTTTCTCTATCTACATGCATAGGTGCCTGTAATGTCTGTGGACAATTAAAGTCAATAAACATTGAATGTTGAGAACTATGTCTGGTGTTTTCAGAGTATAATGAGGAACAGATTAATAAAGCAATGTTAATTTTTTGTAACAGACTAAAAACCTGATCAAAACAAATAGGTTTTTCATCTTCAGTAGCCTTTAAGAAAATCCAGTACAATTAAATTCACCAAAGCTGACACAGGTTATGTTACATAACCGTTACCAAGGGTCTAGATACATCAAACTCTTGTCAGTAATTCATCATGAACTGTTCTTTTAAGATGTACTGAGTTTTATCTCCTTTGGTCATCCTTTGGGTCAAATGAGGGAAGTGATTGATAATTTCCAGGCCAAGCGTCCAATAGCAATACCATCCCATTCAAATATAAAAAAAATATTTTGGCCTTTTTTAGAAGATTCCCAGGGATTTAGAGACACCAAAATCAAACATATTCATCACTCAACTATGTGGTTTAAGTGTCCTGAGTTTCAAGTTGATCGGGCTTCAGGAAAGTGTAAAAACACACTTCCCTAAACAAGACCAAAACAGTAGGCCTCAACCAGTGGGAAAATACAAAAAACATGTCAAACTTGGCCAAATTAGGCAAAATAAGGCACAGTTTCTTATTAATTATGTCATACACATTCAAAGTGACTTATATTTTATCAAGTTGTCTAATTTGATCCATATTTGGAGGTTGAGAAGGCATCCCTTGGGCCGAGTATAGGTCAGAATATGAGCCTAATTGCAGAATATGAAATCAAAAACTGCTCTGATTGACCCACAGACACTGTGGCCTCGAACTGCACAGAGTGACATAGTGACCCAATTTGAGCCTCTAGACCCTTGGCAAGAGCCCCAAATGGCCCCCAAAGTGAGGCAATATATAGGTATTGTAGTGGGATGTGGGAGTTGTTTGGTTCTGGCAGGGGGAGCTGTCAATCAGTGTGGACGGCGAGGTGATTGAGCGCACCTGTGGGTAATGATGGGCGCTGCCTGGGACTCTGAACTGATAAAGAGAGAGCCGAGCACTGATTCATGACTCTGGGGAGCGGTAACTGGGTGGACGTTGTGTGGCAGCAGCCAGCCCAAGATTTCGGCTTTGCGCTCATCCTAGTGGGGGGTGGGTGCCGTTCGCAACCGTTTAGGGTTGCCGGCGGTGAAGATAGACAGACAGGTGAGCATTCCAGTGCTAGGAGGGGAGGCCAGCGGTCACCTGTAGGTAGCCAGGTGGGGACCATCGTAGAGGGTGAGCCAGCTGTCACCGCTTCCCGGCTAAGCATAGCATTCGGCCCGCCGCCACGGGCTACAGAAGGCTCCGTCCCGCAGTCTGCTTCCCCGGGGCATTGGACGGCGCCTCCTGCTTAGACCCCTGGGGGGGGGGGGGTCTCATCGGCTCCGTCAGTTGAGTGACAATTTAAAGCGTAGTGATAACATTTGTAATTTATTATTATCTGTTCACTGTATGTTATGTCATGTTAGCCCGTGTGTAGGGGACAGAGCTGTGGGGGGAGTAGAAAGGAGTGACGTCGAGATCGAAAAGTGGCAAATGGTATGTCGCTGTGTTACAGAGTGGTATAAGCCGATCTCATTTGGTATACCGATCGTGTTCCTCCGCCTTATACCGATCCCTGGAGTGGTAAGTGGATCCCTGGAATGATAAGTCGGTCCATGGGGCGGTATGCTGCTCGTGTTCCTCCGCCATATACCGTTTCCTAATGGCCGGCGCCCCGTGGGCCACTGTTAGGCTGTTACACCAACACCCCCCGCTGATGCATATGCAAATTAGATGCAGATTAGCTTGTTTGTACTGCCGTAAATGTTCATTTTTTTCTGTCTTTATTGACAATGTAGCGCAACACAGCGCCGTAACTAAAGGGATCTATATGTCATTTCCCTGGTCCGTTCTGTTGTTGTGATATTGGCGATGCTTTTGAAATGACAGTAAAGTAATTTCAGATTTGCCGATGTACCCTGAAACTAATGTAACAGATTCTCCTACACTTATATGAGAGCTAACGTTAGCCTAAACTGACATGGCTTTTTTTTAGCCTAGCTACCGTAGCCAGCCTGATCAATCGATAACGGAACTCTTGAGCCAACTATCCAAACGGGCCTTAATATTTCTGTCATGTTTTGGGTAAAGGTGTGGGGTATATTATCAGTATGATCTATCTTCGGATACAGTGAAGTGGCAATATGTTTGTGTGATTACCAGTGGTGTAAAATATACTTACTCCAGTGTAATTAAGTAAAATTACTTGAGTATTTTCATTCTACTTCTATTCCACTTGTTACATCTCAGAGGGAAATATTGTACTTTTTACTGCAATACATTTGATATCTTTGGTTACTTTGCAGATTAATAATACAAAATATAAACCAACTTAATAGAGATCTGAGTGCCTGTTGATTACACCACCTCATACAGGCTATTTTACTGTAAAGTTTGTCTCAGTCTGCAGTGGCAGTCAATATGACTAAGATAAATATGTAAGTAATGAATTTGTATTTTGATTAAGATAAGTAATTAATTGGTATTCTTGATTGATAATGAATGTATATTTTATAAGTAATTAATTGCTATTCTTGATCGATAATGAATTTATATTTTGATAAGGATAATTATATATTAATTATAAATATATATTTTTGTATGACAGAGATAAAAGGTAATAATTATTATATTTAGAAAGTTCAGGAAAATTAATTATAGTATATGTTTAGCTCAATAAGGAAGCTGGTTAATTATCAATGAATGATTTATGGAGAAGGGGTGGGATTAAATAAGTTTGTATTTCTTCTCACTCCTTTTCGAATATGTAAACCGAGGCATCAAGTGTTTGACAATTTCTTTTGCTTATGCTTTTCATTGTATGTAAATATTACTTTTTTCTGTCGGTCCACTTGTTTGTATGACCATTCTCTTTTTTTATTTTTTATTTTTTTATTTAACATGTTCGAAATAAATTTGGTACGAGCCTCACGTACCACTGTGCCGGAGTGGTACGAGCCTCACGTACCACTGTGCCGGAGTGGTACGAGCCTCACGTACCACTGTGCAGGAGTGGTACGAGCCTCTACGAGCCTCACGTACCACTGTGCCGGAGTGGTACGAGCCTCACGTACCACTTTGCCGGAGTGTTACGAGCCTCACGTACCACTGTGCCGGAGTGTTACGAGCCTCACGTACCACTGTGCCGGAGTGGTACGAGCCTCATGTACCACTGTGCCGGAGTGGTACGAGCGTCATGTACCATTATGCTGGAGTGGTACAAGGCTTGTACCACTGACATACCACTATGTTACAGCGCCATAAGCCGTTTCTACCAACCTACTAATGGCTTGTAGGCCTTTTTTTTTTACCAAGATAGATATGATTGACATATACGTCGGGGTGTTTTCCTATGTTCTATTTTAGATAGATCTCTTGGATAGGCTGAAATGACAATGTATTATTGACAACACCTCATATAGTTTTACTGTAAAGTCAATCATGGCTCGAGTCTGCAGTGGTAGGTCGACCAATGGCCAATGACAAAGGCATTCTATTCTATTTTATTTTATTCTATTCCATTCTGAATCAATCCATAAATAAAAACAGGCTATAGATGAAACATAAACCACACACACACACACACACACACACACACACACACACACACACACACACACACACACACACACACACACACACACACACGGGGCAGTTCACATCTTTACTTGAAAGGTTTACAAACTCTTGTTAATCAAATATAAACCATTATATCAATCAAGAGATGGTTATAACTATTTATAGTGCCCCCTCCCGGAAGATATAGGAACCTGGCACTCTATCTTGGTAAAAAAAAAAAAACGGCCTACAAGCCACTAGTAGGTTGGTAGAAAAGGCTTATGACGCTGTAACATAGTGGTATGTCACTGGCACAAGCCTTGTACCACTTCTAGTATAGTGGTATGTCATTGGCACAAGCCTTGTACCACTCCAGCATAGTGGTATGTCATTGGCACAAGCCTTGTACCACTTCTAGCATTAAAATAGTTCCCGAATAAAATAATTAAGACTGTGTAAAATCTGTGTAAAAGCTTCTCTAGTAAAAATCTCTAGTGGCTGTGTATGAAAACAACAAGTTACCAATAGTCCTATAGTGCCCCCTCCTGGCAAATATAGGAACCTACCACTGCAGACTGAGACAAACTTTACAGTAAAATAGCTTGTATGAGGTGGTGTAATCAACAGGCACTCAGATCTCTATTAGGCTCATTTATATTTTGTATTATTAATAATCAAAGTAACCAAAGATATCAAATGTATTGCAGTAAAACATACAATATTTCCCTCTGAGATGTAACAAGTGGAATAGAAGTAGAATGAAAATACTCAAGTAATTTTACTTAATTACACTGGAGTAAGTGTATTTTACACCACTGGTAATCACACAAACATATTGCCACTTCACTGTATCCGAAGATAGATCATACTGATAAAATACCCCACACATTTACCATATCTATGCCGGTAGAACGGCATCCGTATTGCAAGCGTTTACTCATTCAAAGCATTTATGATGAATAATAATATGCCATACATATAACTGGTAAATGTTCTGCGACATGGAGGTTTATATATAATGTATGATCGTGTTACAGGCCTACCCAAAATATGCCAGAAATAATAAAAGTAGGCCCCGTTTGGTTAGTTTGCTCAACAGTTCTGTTATCGATTGACCAGGCTGGCTACGGTGGCTAGGCTAACAAAAGCCAAGTCAGTTTAGGCTAGCGTTAGCTCTCATATTAGCTTCAGGGTACATCGGCAAGTCTGAAATAACTGTCAAATAACTATCATTTCAAAAGCATCGCACATATCACAACAACAGAACGGACCAGGGAAAAGACATAGATCCCTTTATTTACGGCGCTGTGTTGCGCTACATTGTCAATAAAGACAGAAAAAAATGAACATTTACGGCAGTAGGTGTCGAAACAAGCTAATCTGCATCTAATTTGCATATGCATCAGCGGGGGGTGTTGGTGTAACAGCCTAACAGTGGCCCACGGGGCGCCGGCCGTTAGGAAACGGTATATGGCGGAGGAACACGAGCAGCATACCGCCCCATGGACCGACTTACGACTCCAGGGATCGACTTACCACTCTAGGGATCGGTATAAGGCGGAGGAACACGATCGGTACACCAAATGAGATCGGCTTATACCACTCTGTACCACAGCGACATACCATTTGCAACTTTTCGATCTCGGCGCTACTGGTAGAAAGGGTTTATGGGTACGGCACTGTGGCATTTCTGCTACCTGAACTGCCTTAAGTAGTGTGGAAGTGGATATATTTTCCGGTTGCCTTATGGTGTTTTGCAGTATAATCTGCCCTGATTGCTGTGTGCATTTGAACTAGTTATTGGTTTGTAGTGTAACTTGCCTTGTGTATTTAAATCCCCTAACGAGTGGTATTTGCAGTCAGGTGGGGAAGGCCATAGTTTGTGCCTGGCGACCCGAGTTAGGTAAAGATGGAAAGATATTGACAGATTCGAACTTCCGGTATCAATAGCTCATGAACGAAACGTTGTCCAAACACAGACGACGGCTCTTTCTAACCGTAGTTAGGTAGACAACGGGCTACAACCTCATTTTAATCAAAACAAGCCGTCCTCCGAGCTCGACCGAGCTGGACACACAACATTGGTCTCTATGCGCAGCCGGCTGTAAGACGCGTGCTCAGGGACCGTCTACAAAGTGCAACGCCGAAAAGAGACACTATAAAAATATTCAATAACTTCAAAATTATACAGTGTAGTGCCACCGAAATTACTTCACACATCAGTGGTCTTCTCCTGGTTGTACTAAAGCGCTTAGTTTGGAAGAATATGCTTTTGCATAATTTTGGTGATTTTTTTTTAATATGGAAAATATTCGATAACTTCAGTATCATACAGCGTAGTACCATCAAAATTACTTCACACATCAATGGTCTTCTACTGATTGAAATACAGCACTTAGTTTGGAAAAATATGCTTTTGCATAATTATGAGGAATTTTTATTGGGAAACATATTCAATAACTTCACTTGTATCCAGTGTAGTACCATCAAAATTCCTTCACACATCAATGGTCTTCTCCTGATTGTATTGCAGCACTTAGTTGGAAAAATATGCTTTTGCTTAATTTTGGGGATTTTTTTAATATGGAAAATATTCAATAACTTCAGTATTATACAGTGTAGTACCATTAAAATTACTTCACACACCAATGGTCTTCTCCTGGTTGTACTAGAGCACTTAGTTTGGAAACATATGCTTTTGCATAATTTTGGGGAATTTTTAATATGGAAAATATTCAATAACTTCAGTATCATACAGCGTAGTACCATCAAAATTACTTCACACATCGGAGGTGTTCTCCTGATTGTACTACAGCACTTAGTTTGGAAAAATATGCTTTTGCATAATTATGAGGATTTTTTATTGGGAAACATATTCAATAACTTCAGTATTATACAGCGTAGTAACATCAAAATTACTTCACACATCAGTGGTTTTCTCCTGGTTGTACTACAGCAGTTAGTTTGGAAAAATATGCTTTTGCATAATTATGAGGAATTTTTATTGGGAAACATATTCAATAACTTCAGTTGTATACAGTGTAGTACCATCAAAATTACTTCACACATCAGTGGCCTTCTCCTGATTGTACTAAAGAACTTAGTTTGGAAGAATATGCTTTTGCATAATTTAGGTGATTTTTTTAATCTGGAAAATATTCAATGACTTCAGTATTACACAGTGTAGTACCATCAAAATTACTTCACACACCAATGTTCTTCTCCTGGTTGTACTACTGCACTTAGTTTGTAAAAATATGCTTTTGCATAATTTTGGGGAATTTTTAATATGTAAAATATTCAATAACTTCAGTATTATACAGTGTAGTACCATCAAAATTACTTCACACATCAGTGGTCTTCTCTTGGTTGTACTACAGCAGTTAGTTTGGAAAAATATGCTTTTGCATAATTATGAGGAATTTTTATTGGGAAACATATTCCATAACTTCAGTTGTATACAGTGTAGTACCATCAATATTACTTCACACATCAATGCTCTTCTCGTGATTGTATTGCAGCACTTAGTTTGGAAAAATATGCTTTTGCATAATTTAGGTGATTTTTTTAATCTGGAAAATATTCAATAACTTCAGTATTACACAGTGTAGTACCATCAAAATTACTTCACACATCAGTGGTCTTCTCCTGGTTGTACTACAGCAGTTAGTTTGGAAAAATATGCTTTTGCATAATTATGAGGAATTTTTATTGGGAAACATATTCAATAACTTCAGTATTATACAGTGTAGTACCATCCAAATTACTTCACACATCAATGGTCTTCTCCTGATTGTACTACAGCGCTTAGTTTGGAAGAATTTCCTTTTGCATAATTTTGGTGATTTTTTTAATATGGAAAATATTCAATAACTTCAGTATTATACAGTGTAGTACCATCAAAATTACTTCACACACCAATGGTCTTCTCCTGGTTGTACTAGAGCACTTAGTTTGGAAAAATATGCTTTTGCATAATTTTTGGGAATTGTTAATATGGAAAATATTCAATAACTTCAGTATCATACAGCGTAGTACCATCAAAATTACTTCACACATCAATGGTCTTCTCCTGATTGTACTACTGCACTTAGTTTGTAAAAATATGCTTTTGCATAATTTTGGGGAATTTTTAATATGGAAAATATTCAATAACTTCAGTATTATACAGTGTAGTACCATCAAAATTACTTCACACATCAGTGGTCTTCTCCTGATTGTACTACAGCACTTAGTTTGGAAAAATATGCTTTTGCATAATTATGAGGAATTTTTATTGGGAAACATATTCAATAACTTCAGTATTATACAGTGTAGTACCATCAAAATTACTTCACACATCAGTGGTCTTCTCCTGATTGTACTACAGCGCTTAGTTTGGAAAAATATGCTTTTGCATAATTTTGGTGATTTTTTTAATATGGAAAATATTCAATAACTTCAGTATTATACAGCGTAGTACCATCAAAATTACTTCACACATCAGTGGTTTCTCCTGATTGTACTACAGCACTTGGATTGGAAAAATATGCTTTTGCAAAATTTTGGGGAATTTTTTATATTGAAAATATTCAATAACTTCAGTATTATACAGCGTAGTACCATCAACATCACTTCACACATCAGTGGTCTTCTCCTGATTGTACTACAGCACTTAGTTTGGAAAAATATGCTTTTGCATAATTATGAGGAATTTTTATTGGGAAACATATTCAATAACTTCAGTTGTATACAGTGTAGTACCATCAAAATTACTTCACACATCAATGGTCTTCTCCTGATTGTACTACAGCACTTAGTTTTGAAGAATATGCTTTTGCATAATTATGAGGAATTTTTATTGAGAAACATATTCAATAACTTCAGTATTATACAGTGTAGTACCATCAAAATTACTTCACATATCAGTGGTTTCTCCTGATTGTACTACAGCACTTGGATTGGAAAAATATGCTTTTGCAAAATTTTGGGGAATTTTTAATATGGAAAATATTCAATAACTTCAGTATTATACAGCGTAGTACCATCAAAATTACTTCACACATCAGTGGTCTTCTCCTGATTGTACTACAGCACTTAGTTTGGAAAAATATGCTTTTGCAAAATTATGAGGAATTTTTATTGGGAAACATATTCAATAACTTCAGTATTATACAGCATAGTACCATCAAAATTACTTCACACATCAATGGTCTTCTCCTGATTGTACTACAGCACTTAGTTTTGAAGAATATGCTTTTGCATAATTTAGGTGATTTTTTTAATATGGAAAATATTCAATAACTTCAGTATTATACAGCGTAGTACCATCAAAATTACTTCACATATCAGTGGTTTTCTCCTGATTGTACTACAGCACTTGGATTGAAAAAATATGCTTTTGCAAAATTTTGGGGAATTTTTAATATGGAAAATATTCAATAACTTCAGTATCATACAGCGTAGTACCATCAAAATTACTTCACACATCAGTGGTCTTCTCCTGATTGTACTACAGCACTTTGTTTGGAAAAATATGCTTTTTCATAATTTTGGGGAATTTTTAATTGGAAACATATTCAATAACTTCAGTATTATACAGTGTAGTACCATCAAAATTACTTCACACATCAGTGGTCTTCTCCTGATTGTACTACAGCACTTAGTTTGGAAAAATATGCTTTTGCATAATTTTGGGGAATTTTTAATATGGAAAATATTCAATAACTTCAGTATTATACAGTGTAGTACCATCAAAATTACTTCACACATCAGTGGTCTTCTCCTGATTGTACTACAGCACTTAGTTTGGAAAAATATGCTTTTGCATAATTTTGGTGAATTTTTAATATGGAAAATATTCAATAACTTCAGTATTATACAGCGTAGTACCATCAAAATTACTTCACACATCAGTGGTCTTCTCCTGATTGTACTACAGCACTTAGTTTGGAAAAATATGCTTTTGCATAATTATGAGGAATTTTTATTGGGAAACATATTCAATAACTTCAGTATTATACAGTGTAGTACCATCAAAATTACTTCACACATCAATGGTCTTCTCCTGATTGTACTACAGCACTTAGTTTGGAAAAATATGCTTTTGCATAATTTTGGTGATTTTTTTAATATGGAAAATATTCAATAACTTCAGTATTATACAGTGTAGTACCATCAAAATTACTTCACACATCAATGGTCTTCTCCTGATTGTACTACAGCACTTAGTTTGGAAAAATATGCTTTTGCATAATTTTGGGGAATTTTTAATATGGAAAATATTCAATAACTTCAGTATCATACAGCGTAGTACCATCAAAATTACTTCACACATCGGTGGTCTTCTCCTGATTTTACTACAGCACTTAGTTTGGAAAAATATGCTTTTACAAAATTATGAGGAATTTTTATTGGGAAACATATTCAATAACTTCAGTATTATACAGTGTAGTACCATCAAAATTACTTCACACATCAATGGTCTTCTCCTGATTGTACTACAACACTTAGTTTGGAAGAATATGCTTTTGCATAATTTAGGTGATTTTTTTTAATATGGAAAATATTCAATAACTTCAGTATTATACAGCGTAGTACCATCAAAATTACTTCACACATCAGTGGTTTTCTCCTGATTGTACTACAGCACTTAGTTTGGAAAAATATGCTTTTGCATAATTATGAGGAATTTTTATTGGGAAACATATTCAATAACTTCAGTATTATACAGTGTAGTACCATCAAAATTACTTCACACATCAATGGTCTTCTCCTGATTGTACTACAGCACTTAGTTTGGAAAAATATGCTTTTGCATAATTTTGGGGAATTTTTAATATGGAAAATATTCAATAACTTCAGTATTATACAGTGTAGTACCATCAAAATTACTTCACACATCAATGGTCTTCTCCTGATTGTACTACAGCACTTAGTTTGGAAAAATATGCTTTTGCATAATTTTGGGGAATTTTTAATATGGAAAATATTCAATAACTTCAGTATTATACAGTGTAGTACCATCAAAATTACTTCACACATCAGTGGTCTTCTCCTGATTGTACTACAGCACTTAGTTTGGAAAAATATGCTTTTGCATAATTATGAGAAATTTTTATTGGGAAACATATTCAATAACTTCAGTATTATACAGTGTAGTACCATCAAAATTACTTCACACATCAGTGGTCTTCTCCTGGTTGTACTACAGCACTTAGTTTGGAAAAATATGCTTTTGCATAATTTTGGGAATTTTTATATGGAAACATATTCAATAACTTCAGTATTATACAGCGTAGTACCATCAAAATTACTTCACACATCAATGGTCTTCTCCTGATTGTACTACAGCACTTAGTTTGGAAAAATATGCTTTTGCATAATTATGAGGAATTTTTATTGGGAAACATATTCAATAACTTCAGTATTATACAGTGTAGTACCATCAAAATTACTTCACACATCAATGGTCTTCTCCTGATTGTACTACAGCACTTAGTTTGGAAGAATATGCTTTTGCATAATTTAGGTGATTTTTTTTAATATGGAAAATATTCAATAACTTCAGTATTATACAGCGTAGTACCATCAAAATTACTTCACACATCAGTGGTTTTCTCCTGATTGTACTACAGCACTTAGTTTGGAAAAATATGCTTTTGCAAAATTTTGGGAATTTTTAATATGGAAAATATTCAATAACTTCAGTATCATACAGCGTAGTACCATCAAAATTACTTCACATATCGGTTGGGTTCTCCTGATTGTACTACAGCACTTAGTTTGGAAAAATGTGCTTTTGCATAATTATGAGGAATTTTTATTGGGAAACATATTCAATAACTTCAGTATTATACAGTGTATTACCATCAAAATTACTTCACACATCAATGGTCTTCTACTGATTGTACTACTGCACTTAGTTTGTAAAAATATGCTTTTGCATAATTTTGGGGAATTTTTAATATGGAAAATATTCAATAACTTCAGTATTATACAGTGTAGTACCATCAAAATTACTTCACACATCAGTGGTCTTCTCCTGGTTGTACTACAGCAGTTAGTTTGGAAAAATATGCTTTTGCATAATTATGAGGAATTTTTATTGGGAAACATATTCAATAACTTCAGTATTATACAGTCTAGTACCATCCAAATTACTTCACACATCAATGGTCTTCTCCTGATTGTACTACAGCAGTTAGTTTGGAAAACTATGCTTTTGGATAATTATTAGGAATTTTTTTATGGGAAACATATTCAATAACTTCAGTATTATACAGTGTAGTACCATCAAAATTACTTCACACATCAATGGTCTTCTCCTGATTGTACTACAGCACTTAGTTTGGAAAAATATGCTTTTGCATAATTTTGGGGAATTTTTAATATGGAAAATATTCAATAACTTCAGTATTATACAGTGTAGTACCATCAAAATTACTTCACACATCAATGGTCTTCTCCTGATTGTACTACAGCACTTAGTTTGGAAAAATATGCTTTTGCATAATTTTGGGGAATTTTTAATATGGAAAATATTCAATAACTTCAGTATCATACAGCGTAGTACCATCAAAATTACTTCACACATCAGTGGTCTTCTCCTGATTGTACTACAGCACTTAGTTTGGAAAAATATGCTTTTGCATAATTATGAGGAATTTTTATTGGGAAACATATTCAATAACTTCAGTATTATACAGTGTAGTACCATCAAAATTACTTCACACATCAATGGTCTTCTCCTGATTGTACTACAGCACTTAGTTTGGAAAAATATGCTTTTGCATAATTTTGGGAATTTTTAATATGGAAAATATTCAATAACTTCAGTATTATACAGTGTAGTACCATCAAAATTACTTCACACATCAGTGGCCTTCTCCTGATTGTACTACAGCACTTAGTTTGTAAAAATATGCTTTTGCATAATTTTTGCAATTTTTAATATGGAAAATATTCAATAACTTCAGTATTATACAGTGTAGTACCATCAAAATCACGTCACACATCAATGGTCTTCTCCTGATTGTACTACAGTGCTTAGTTTGGAAAAAATATGCTTTTGCTTAATTTTGGGGATTTTTTTAATATGGAAAATATTCAATAACTTCAGTATTATACAGCGTAGTACCATCAAAATTACTTCACACATCAGTGGTCTTCTCCTGATTGTACTACAGCACTTAGTTTGGAAAAATATGCTTTTGCATAATTATGAGGAATTTTTATTGGGAAACATATTCAATAACTTCAGTATTATACAGTGTAGTACCATCAAAATTACTTCACACATCAATGGTCTTCTCCTGATTGTACTACAGCACTTAGTTTGGAAGAATATGCTTTTGCATAATTTAGGTGAATTTTTAATATGGAAAATATTCAATAACTTCAGTATTATACAGTGTAGTACCATCAAAATTACTTCACACATCAGTGGTCTTCTCCTGGTTGTACTACAGCACTTAGTTTGGAAAAATATGCTTTTGCATAATTTTGGGGAATTTTTAATATGGAAAATATTCAATAACTTCAGTATTATACAGCGTAGTACCATCAAAATTACTTCACACATCAGTGGTCTTCTCCTGATTGTACTACAGCACTTAGTTTGGAAAAATATGCTTTTGCATAATTTTGGGGAATTTTTAATATGGAAAATATTCAATAACTTCAGTATTATACAGTGTAGTACCATCAAAATTACTTCACACATCAATGGTCTTCTCCTGATTGTACTACAGCACTTAGTTTGGAAGAATATGCTTTTGCATAATTTAGGTGATTTTTTTAATATGGAAAATATTCAATAACTTCAGTATTATACAGTGTAGTACCATCAAAATTACTTCACACACCAATGGTCTTCTCCTGGTTGTACTAGAGCACTTAGTTTGGAAAAATATGCTTTTGCATAATTTTGGGGAATTTTTAATATGGAAAATATTCAATAACTTCAGTATCATACAGCGTAGTACCATCAAAATTACTTCACACATCGGTGGGGTTCTCCTGATTGTACTACAGCACTTAGTTTTTGTTTGAGAAAAATTGCTTTTGCAAAAAAAAAAATAAAATTTAATGAGGAATTTTATTGGGAAACCAATTCAATAACTCATATTATACAGTGTATTACCCATTAAAATTACTTCACACACATGGTCCTTATACTGATGTACTACTGCCCTTAGTTTGTAAAATTATGCTTGTGCATAATTTTGGGGAATTTTTAATATTTAAACTATTCAATAACTTCAGTAATTATACAGTGATACCATAAAAATATTAAAAATGGGTTTTTTTATAATTTTAAATTGGGAAAAATTTTCTTTTTAAAATTAATAAAAATTTTTTTCCCCAAAAAATTTTTTTAATTTAAAAAAAAATTAAAAATTTTTCAAAATTTTAAAATTATTTGGAAAAATATCTTTTTAAAATTTAATTTTTAATTAAAATATTCAAAACTTTAGTTTTCGTGTACCACAAAATTACTTAAAATATCTTGTTTCTCCTTATTGAAAAATTAGTTTAAAAATTTTTTTTTTAAAAATTATATTGGAAAAATTTCAAAATTTATACACACTAGTTTATAAAATTTTACACATTGGTTTTTTAAATTTTTTTTAAAATTTTTAATTTATGGGGAATTTTATAATTAATATATTTAATTATACTTAAAATAAAATTTTCTTTCAACTAGGGTTTTTTATGGAATAACATTAGTTTGAAAAAAAATTTTTTAATTTAAAATTTTATTAAAATTTTTCAATAAATTATATTAAAATGTGAAACAAATTTTCACAATATGGTTTTATTTCCCTTAATTTGGAAATATTTTTAAAAAAAATTTTATTGAAAAATTTAATAAATTCAAATACAGTTAGACATAAATTTCTTCCATAATGTTTTTATTTACTAACTTTTTTAAAAAAAAAAAAAAAAAAAAAAAAAAAAAAAAAAAAAAAAAAAAAAAAAAAAAAAAAAAAAAAAAAAAAAAATTTTTTTTTTTTAAATTTTTAAAAAAAAAAATTTTTTTTTTTTTTTTAAAATTTTAAAAAAATAACCCTTTTTTAAAATTTTTTTAAAAAAAAAAAAACTCATTTTTTCTTTTTTTTTAAAAAAAAATTTTTTTTTTAAAATTTTTTAAATTAAAAAAAAAAAATTAATTAAATTTTAACCTAAAAACCAAATCAAATTTTTTTTTAAAGATTAGGGAAAAATTTTTTTTTTTTTTTTAATTTAAAATTTAAAAAACCCTTTTTTAAAATTTTTAAAAAAAAAAAAACTCATTTTTTTTTTTTTTAAAAATTTAAAAAAATTTTTTTTTTTTTTTAATTAAAAAATTCAATAATTCAGTATTATAAGTATTTCCATCAAAAATTTCTTCACACATCATGGTCTTCTCCCGATTGTACTACACATTAGTTTGGAAAAAATGTTTTGCATAATTTTGGGGAATTTTTTTTTGGGGAAAAAATTCAATAATTTTTATACAGTGTATACCATCAAAATTACTTCACACATCATGCTTCTCTTTTTGTACTACGCCCTTTGTTTGGAAAAAATGCTTTTGCTAATTTTGGGAATTTTTAATATAAAATATTCAATAAATTTAGTATTTAAGTTATACCATCAAAATTACTTCACACATCAGTGGTCTTCTCCGATTGTACTACAGCCTTTTTGGAAAATTGCTTTTATAATTTTGGGGTTTTTTTAAAAAAATTCAATAATTCAGTAATACAGGTAGTACCATCAAAATTACTTCACACATCAGTGGTCTTCTCTGTTGTACTACAGCCCTTTTTTGGAAAAAATGCTTTTGATAATTTTGGGAATTTTTATGGGGAAAATATTCAATAACTTCAGTATTATACAGTGTAGTACCATAAAAATTACTTCACACATCAATGTTCTTCTACTGATTGTACTACAGCACTTAGTTTGGAAAAATATGCTTTTGCATAATTTTGGGGAATTTTTAATATGGAAAATATTCAATAACTTCAGTATCATACAGCGTAGTACCATCAAAATTACTTCACACATCAGTGGTCTTCTCCTGATTGTACTACCGAACTTAGTTTGGAAAAATATGCTTTTGCATAATTTTGGTGAATTTTTTAATATGAAAAATATTCAATAACTTCAGTATTATACAGGTAGTACCATCAAAATTACTTCACACATCAATGGTCTTCTCTGATTGTACTACAGCACTTAGTTTGGAAAAATATGCTTTTGCATAATTTTGGGGAATTTTTAATTGGAAACATATCAATAACTTCAGTATTCATACAGTGTAGTACCATCAAAATTACTTCACACATCAATGGTCTTCTCCTGATTGTACTACTTCACTTAGTTTGCAGAATATGCTTTTGGAAAATTTTGTAGGGATTTTTAATATGGAAATATTCAATAACTTCAGTATTATACAGCGTAGTAACCATCAAAATTACTTCACACATCAGTGGTGTTTCTCCTGATTGTACTACAGCACTTAGTTTGAAAAATGTGCTTTGCATAATTATGAGGAATTTTTATGGGAAACATATCAATAACTTCAGTATTATACAGTTTATTACCATCAAATTACTTCACACATCAATGGTCTTCTACTGATTGTACTACAGGCACTTAGTTTTGTAAAAATATGCTTGTGCATAATTTTTGGGGAATTTTTAATATGGAAAATATCAATAACTTCAGTATCATACAGCGTAGTACCATCAAAATTACTTCACACATCAGAGGTCTTCTCCTGGTTGTACTAGAGCAGCTTAGTTTGGAAAAATATGCTTTTGCATAATTATGAGGAATTTTATTGGGAAACATATGTCAATAACTTCAGTATTATACAGTGTAGTACCATCAAAATTACTTCACACATCATGGTCTTCTCCTGATTGTACTAACATTAGTTTGGAAAATATGCTTTTGGAAATTTTGTGAATTTTAATATGAAAATATTCAATAACTTCAGTATTATACAGGTATTTCCATCAAAATTACTTCACACATCAATGGTTTCTCCCGTTGTACTACAACTTAGTTTGGGAAAAAATTTCTTTTGATAATTATGGGAATTTTTATTAAAACATATTCAATAACTTAGTAATACATTATTACCATCAAATTCTTCCCTTATGGTCTTCTGCTGTTGTAAAAATTTTTGAAAATTTTTGAAAATTTTTAATTTTAAAATTAAAAATTTTAATAACCATAATACATATACCATCAAATTCTTCCCTATGGTCTTCCCTGTTTTTAAAGCTTTTTGAAATTTGTTTTATAATTTTGGGAAAAAAAATTAATTAAACTATTCAAAAATTAGTAATAAAATTATTACCATCATTCTTCCCATTATGGTCTTCTCTGTTGAAAGCTTATTTGGAAAAATTTTTTGGAAAATTTAATTTTATTTAAACAATTTAATTTCCACAAATTTAAAATTCAACCATCAAATTCTTCCCTATTGGGCTTCCCTTATTGTAAAGGGTTATTTGGGGAAAAATTTTTTTGAAAATTTTATTTTAATATAATATTCAAAATTCATTAACATAGTCCTCAAATTTTCTTACACACACTTTTTGGAAAAAGCTTTTTTTTTGGGAATTTCTTTTGGAAAATTTTTAAAATTTTTTATAGGAAAAATTCAATTAAATTCAAATCAGTTTTACATCAAATTATTAAAATAATTGTCTTTCTATTGTTCATTAATTTGGAAAATATTTTTGCATAATTGTAATTTTTAATATAAAATATTCAAAAACTCAATATTATACATTGTACCTCAAAATTACTTACACATAGTGGTTTCTTGATTTTGATTTTATTTGGAAAATATTCTTTCATAATTTTAAATTTATTAAAAATTTTTCAAAACTTTAGTTTTCCCTGTTTTCCATCAAATTATTTAAATATGGTTTCTCTAAATTTTAGATTTTTAAAAATATTTTCAAAATTGTAATTTTAATATTAAAAATTAATAACTCAGTTTTCATGTAGTACCACAAATTATTTAAAAATGGCTTTTCCATTTTGCAATTATTTGGAAAAATTATTTCATAAATTTTTAATTTTAAATAAAATATTCAATAATTTAGTTCTACCGTAGTACCACAAATTATTTAAATATGGTTTTCTAAATTTTAGATTATTGAAAATATTTTCATAATTTGGGGTTTTTAAATTTAAAATATTCAATAAATTCAGTTATACAGGTATTTCACAAATTACTTCAAATTGTTTTCTATTTATAAATTATTTGAAAAATTGTTTTCATAATTATTAAATTTTATTAAAATATTCATAAATCAGTTTTACAGTGTAGTACAAAAATACTTTAACATAATGTTTTTTATTTTATAAATTATTTGGAAAAATCTTCATAATTTGGGGATTTTTAAATAAAATATTCATACTTTAGTTTTACAGCGTAGTACTAAAAAATTCAATCATGTTTCTTGATTTTAAAGATTATTTGGAAAAATTCTTTTCATAAATTTTAATTTATTAAAAATATTCAATACTTCGTATTATACAGGGTTTGTAAAAATTCTTTTCCCCTAATTTTTTGATTGTATACACTTAGTTGGAAAATATCTTTTATAATTTTGGGGTTTTTAAAATGAAATATTCAAAACTCAGTTTATACAGTTGTACCCTCAAAATTATTAAAATGTTTCCCTTTTTGTAAACATTAGTTGGAAAAATATTTTCATAATTATTGGGGAAATTTTTTTGGAAAATTTCAAAACTTCAGTTTATACATGTATCCCTAAATTATTTAAATAATCTTCTCTAAATTTATAAATTATTTGGAAAAAAATCTTTCAAATTATGGTTTTTATTAAAATATTCAAAACTTCAGTTTTCATGTATTTCATCAAAATTTTTAAAAATATGCTTCTTCCCGATTTACTAATTATTTTGGAAAATATCTTTTTATAATTTAGTGATTTTTATTAAAATATTCAATAATTCTTTATACATGTATTTCATCAAAATTTTTACAATCATGTTTTTCTGATTTATACAGCATTATTGAAAAATATCTTTCAAATTTGGGTTTTTATATAAAATATTCAATAACTTCAGATATACGGATAATTAAAAATACTTCCCCAAACGTGTTTTCTGTTGTACTACAACTTAGTTTAAAAATTGCTTTTCCAAAATTTTAAATTATTGGGAAAATATTCATCTTCATATTATACAGTGTATTATAAAATTTCTTCAACATCAGGTTTTACTATTGTATACCATTATTAAAATATGTTTCGCTAAATTTTAAATTTTTAAAATTTAAAATTTCATAATTGTATATACATTAGTAATAAAATACTTCAACTTTAGGGTTTCTACTGTTTTACACACAATTATTTGAAAAGTGGTTTCATAATTATTAAAATTATTTGGAAAATACAATACTTAGTATTTGGATACTCAATTATTTAAATCAATTCTTCTTATTGTACTACAGCTTTGTTTAAAAATATCTTTTTAAATTTGGTGATTTTTTATAAACATATTAATAACTTGTATATAGTGTTCATAAATTATTCAATAATGGTTTTCTGATTGTACTACAGCGTTAGTTTAAAATTTCTTTCATAATTATGGTATTTTTTTAAAAGAAATATTCAATAATTAGTTTAATAGCATCAAAATTATTACAAATGTTTTCGGTTTTACAAACTTAGTTTGGAAATGTTTTAAATTATGGGAATTTTATTGGAAAATATTCATAATTGTATTACAGTTAAATAAACAAAATTATTCAAATATGGTTTTCTGATTTTACAACACTTAGTTTAAAAATTGTTTTCAAATTTTAAAATTTTTAATTGGAAAATATTCAATAACTATTTTAATTTTGTAATAAAATATTCACAATCATCTTTCCCCTTTCTACAGCCTTTGTTTAAAAAATTTTTCAAATTAGGGTTTTATTTAAAAATATTAAAATTAGTTTATAATTGTAATAAAAAATTTAAATCAATTCTTCCCTTATTTACAAAATTTTAAAATTTTTAAAAAAATATGCCCTTTTTG